>OZ024781.1:4095990-4199097 GCA_964017025.1 Stenichneumon culpator | reverse complement strand
CGACACTCTCTTACGATCTTTTTTCTTTCCCTTTAGGCGCTTGCGTTTTCGTAGCAAAGCTTGAGCTTTTTTATCTCTGTTGTATTTCATCTCTCTTTCTCTAGCTATTATCTCGCGCGCAAGTGCTATTTCTTCCTCGATGTACCAGCGCAAAGGACCTCTACATCGCTTGCACCTACCGAGATGCGACGATTTTTTGACCTTGTGCGTTCCGCTTCGCAAAATTGGATACGTCGGCCGGCCGATATCTTGAATTCTAAACTTCAAATCGGGTCCGTCCTTGTTCGGCGCAACGTTCGTCAAGGACGTCACGAAAGGTGGTATTCTCATATCGTACTGAGTATCGGGATCTTGATAATTAGCGTCGCAACAGAAACCGAACGGTTTCTTGAGGTCCTTGGGCTTCATGAATCCGACACCCGTGCGTTTCATGTGGGACTTCTTCATAGCTGCTGAGCAGGTCCCCAACAGTGATCAAACATGTAATTTAGACGGCTTCCGATATTCAAGGAATAACTCCGATTTATCTCTACAACATTACTTTATTTTTTTGCCGCATTTACAGGACAGAATTACAAAGAAAAGAAAATCCTGCCCCTTTTTTTAAAGGTGTGAAACTCTTTCGATAGATCGAAATTTCGGAACGACGTTTTACACAGGAAGTGACGACGTCGTGACTTTCACTGCTAACTTCAAGCTTCGTCTATTCAAAAATTACCTTGTTTACTTTCGCAGATATCGTTTTTGTTGTTATCTCTGAATATTGGGATATTAACTACACATTACCGAAGTTTCCATCACGAAAGGTTCGCTTGATGATTCAAGAACTGTTAGTTTCCGATCCTCGATGTGAGTAACTTGATCTTCGAAAATCAAACAAACGTCCGTTGAGGTTATTCACGGGGAACTACGTCTCGAATTACGACTATCGGTATATTGTTTTCAGGCGTTGTTTGCTAATCTCGAAGTGATGAACTCTTCAACACTGTCACCTACCGCACTGGGACCATCCTCGGGGCAGAGCGAGTCGCAGGATTCGGGACTGGTATCAGGCAGTTCGCAGACGTCCAAGATTCTCACTCACATGAAATCGGAGCTTCAAGTTCAGAAGCAGCAGAAGAGACTCATCACTGACCTGCATACCAAGAGGGTTCAGACTCTCCGCAAGGAACTCGAGTATCTCAAAGCAACTGATTGGAGGTACTTAACAGCCAAAGTCTGAGACGGCCTGAGCAAATTTCCATCATTGTGTTTATCATGGTTTATCATTAAGCGAGTCGCGGTTTTGTCATATCTCCTACAGCACACAAAATATATGATCGACCGTACAAAAAGAGCTTCCTTTGTTGATTCTAGTTTTTCAAATACCTGTAAAAATGAACTATTTTGTTAAATTTATGCGACTGCGGAAAACAATTCTATACCTTGTTTCGTGTGGAACTCAATTACAATTTTATCGAAAAAGTGATTGGATGATTATTCGTACTATTCGTACTTATCTATAAGTACTATAGATTTATCGTACTTGTTATACATAATAATTATTGATAAATGATTATTGCTATAAATAATTATTATTATCAACAATTTAATTTAAACATTTATCAATAATTATAATGATAGATTATTATTGTATTGTATTTTTTAGTTACATTATTATAGCAGCTCTTATGCATAACAGACCGCCACATATATATCCGCCTTGTGAAAATTTGCACTCCTAAACAGTAGTCACTGGTCTGTTAAAACCTGTCAATCCTAGAATTGTCGGGAAAAGATAGTCAGGGAAAATAAGTAAAAGTCGGGGTTTTTTTTTATTGTTTTTACTGGACACTATTTTCGACATTTCGATGCTGACGTTATCTCCCTTTTCACAGGTACACGGACCACGGTTTGAGAAACTGAAGAAACATGTTTTCTTTATTGATCAATGCAGCGAAGTACGTATTGGGAGGTAGTCAGCCAGCGGAGCCAGACATCGAGGAGCTGATAGCCCGATTGCAAGAGGCGACTGATAACGCGGAAGATATCGCGGCCGTTGAGGACGCTGAGGCAAATAATAATCCCGAAGGATGTTTCTACAAAACTGGTACCGTAACGACGATTGCGGGCGACTACGTGATCGTCGACAAGCTCTACATGTGCGAGACCGTAAATGTACATGTTGATAATTTGAAGCTGGGCAACAGGGTCCACTACATGGCCTATCAGAAGGATCAGAGCGAAGAGCCGAGAATCCGCAAAATAACGTCGATCATCGACGATAATTGGGATGGGGACGATGTACAAACGGAGAACGGGGATGTAGCGCAGGCGCAGATAATGAAGCGAAGAATAGTAGCCAAAGTTATGAGGCGAGAGGGTAGACAAGTATTCCTAGAGCCGGTAAACGTTTCGCTGAATCTCGACAAGGTAAATTCGACGTTTCTACCGTACGTGGGTGACTGGCTGCAGCTTGAGTCGCTAGTCGAAGTGGACGAAAATTCCGGCGACTTGGTGGGCGAAGTTCTCGAAGTTGACAACATACAGCCGCTCAGATCGAAGCTCAAAGTCGGTAACGTTGCTAAGTGGGACTGTCATAGCGGAGTCGGAGCTGTGGACAGAGATATAGTATTCAACAAAGGATCCTGCGAGCCTGGATACGTTCCTTGTGTCGGAGACAAAGTTGTTACGGATTGTATAGAGAGCGATCAGGGTATTTACACGTGGCGGTCTTTGACAGTGGTGCCGCTTGTACAGGTGAGAATAAGTTTTGCTGTCGTTAAGCGCATCTGAATTGTCGTATTCGGTATTTAGAACTTGTAATGTTATTTTTCCAAGGATCCCTCAATATTACCGTTAAGGTAGTCCGAGCGATGCAGTCCCGCCAAACGTGAGTTTCACGGAAAAATTAAAACATTTCTCGATGGGATAAAAATCTAGAAAAATCAACCATATGGGAGGTCCTGCAAATACTGTTTTTATGTAATAATAATTCCAAAATGTTATTTGACAAATTAACGATAAAACATAATTGTTCCACAAATTACCCGGCAACTTAACTATTTTCCTTCATAAAAATAATTCGTTTATTTTTCTAAATACGTATTAATTTTTTCAGAATTTTTTGTAATGATTGAAAATCACGTTTTTTCACAGCTTGAACATAGAAAAAAAACAATTTTCAAAGATTACGAAGAAATTCTGAAAAAATTCATACACGTTCAGAAAAATAAACGAATCATTTTTATGAAAAAATAGTTAAGTTGCTGGGCAATTTGTGGAACAATTATGTTTTATCGTTAATTTGTCAATAACATTTTGGAATTATTATTGGATAAAAACAGTATTTGCAGGACCTCCCATATGGTTGATTTTTCCTGATTTTTATCCCATCGAAAAATGTTTTAATTTTTCCCTGAAACTCACGTTTGACGGGACTGTACCGTTCGGACAATCTTAACATTAAATAGCACTGTGGACCTAAGCAGTTGAAGCCGTGAAAAAATTGCATTACAGTTTTTTTTACCGACTGAGCACGGATTGAACCGGTGGGAGGTTGTTTCACGTCGCCTTGAAGAATCGTTGGTTACGAAACGTATTAATTAATAATTATCTAATTGCAGGTAACACAGCGCGAAGTGATTCCAGTCCCATTCAACGGATCCAACGCGAATAACTTTAACGTCGATATCCTGCTTAAAGACAAGCACGGAATTGTGATAACGAACGATCTATCATTTACGTTGAATGCTCAAGAAGAGAAGGATCTGATCGTTATGATAGAGAACACGGCGAACACCGAGCATGTACTCAATCGTGGAGTTTTCATGTCAAAAAAGGCTCAGTCGCAGTTGTCTCTCGTCGCCCCGACGGTCGACACCTCGACGCGCATCTATCCTTCCAAATCGATATCTTACGTGTTTCGTTGTCGCGCTAAATTCGTCGGTACTACCGAGGAACTCTTCATTTTCATCTTCAAAGGATTCAAGATCGGTCGTATGTTTAATATAACGGTGAACGCGAAAAATTCGGCGATATACTCGGAGCCCCTGACGAGAAGGAGAATGGACAAGCCAGCTAGACAAGGCGACTACGATCAAGGTAGTTACGTGCAAGGCATACGACCGTGCAAACCACCGTCGTTCGTAGCCGTGCGAAACGGTATCTTCCGAGTTCCTCAACGTTTCTGGGACGCTGTTTTGTCGTCGGTGAACGAGGGAAAGTCACAGATGGACTGTGAGCTCGCTCTTAGCCAGGCGATTCCGTGTCTTTTGGAAGGACTGTCGCCGGAAAATTACACAACGCGTTTTCACGCGTTACTCTACCTCGAAGAGATAAGTCTGACGATTGATATGCAGCGTTACGACATGGACAGCGCGATTCTGAAACCACACGGGGAATATCTCGGGCTCACGGTGCCAGGCCTTGCCGAAAAACGGCCGTCCTTGATGATCGGAGATCGGGCCATTGTATCGTTCAATTGGGACGATTCCAGAGGTATATCATAAGCCTTCTTGCAATTCTAAACTATCTGTTTGTAATAAAGTATGTAAAAATCATACACTTCTAATTTCTTGCAGGACAACTAAAGTATGAGGGTTTCGTCCACAAAGTGAAGAGTTCCGAAGTTCTGCTGAGATTCAACGAAAGATTCCACGAGAAGTACAACTCGGAGGAGTGCCAAGTTAGCTTCAAATGTTCGTACTCGACAATCGGCCGTTCGCATACGGCTGTGAATCTCGCGATAGTGAATCTCGGCTCGGAGATACTCTTCCCCACTCGCGTAGTGGAAAAAGAGCCGCAGATAAATCTGGAAGAGTTAGATCCGGAGGAGAAGCCAAAGGGCCGCGGGGTTCGACACAATCGAAGCGAATCTTTGTCCTCAGTGTGTTCAAACACCAGCGTCACTTCGGCGAGCGACACGTCTTCCGACAGCTTGAGCAGAATTCCCAGAGTCTCCGTAGCCGAGAGATTGTTTCAAGCAAAGTCCAACGGAGATATTGCCGCTAAATCGGAGAAGACAGCGACGAGTCCCGAGGGTCAGAGCAAATTCGCGAAATTGGCTTCTGTCATGGATTCGACAAAGAGGGACGAATCAACGCCAGTGATCAATGCGCCGAAAATCGATCCGCACGTCGCTCAATTGAAGAAACGGAATCTCGTATGGTACAACAAAAAACTAAATTATTATCAGAAGGAGGCGGTAAAAAATATCCTCAACGGCGTCGCTCGACCATTGCCTTACGTAATATTCGGCCCACCAGGTACCGGTAAAACGATTACCCTGTGCGAAACTGTTCTTCAGATATTGACGACGATACCTGAGAGCCGTTTGCTAATCGCCACGCCGTCAAACAGCTCGGCCAATCTCATATCCGAGAGACTCCTCGACAGTGGTGTACTTAAACCCGGCGATCTTGTGCGTCTGGTAGCGCATCACTGCCTCGAGGACGACACGATACCCGAGAGACTGCTGCCCTATTGCGCGACGGGAAATTTAGCTGCGGAATGGAGCGTACCGGCGAAAGATGCAAGAGACTACGAGACCGATAAGCCAAGGGCGAACTGTACGATGAGCGTACTCGGACGTCACAGAATAACGGTCGGCACTTGCATGGCTCTTGGTTTGCTGTACAACATGGGCTTTCCTCGGGGACATTTTTCTCATATCCTCGTCGACGAGGCCGGTCAAGCTACCGAACCCGAGATAATGGTACCGTTGACTTTCGTGCATTCGAGCTACGGACAGATTGTTCTCGCCGGAGATCCCATGCAGCTCGGTCCCGTGGTCAACAGCAAGCTCGCCTCGCACTTCGGATTCGGAGAATCTTTTCTCTCGAGGCTATTGCACCAGTTTCCGTATCAGCGGGACAACGAGGGTTTCGAGATGGGCTACGATCCTCGGCTCGTCACTAAACTCGCCATGAACTACAGGAGTTTGCCGGAAATACTCGAGCTGCCGAATTCACTATTCTACGACTCGGAGCTGAGGCCACAAATATCCGCGACGAAAAGTCCCGAAGCCGAGCTCGTCAGATCTATGGCCGAGGACCTTCCGACGAGGCCCGGACATCCTCCCGCTATAATATTCCACGGAGTAAACGGAGCTAACAGACAGGATCCCGACAGTCCTAGCTGGTACAATCCCGCGGAAGCTACGCAGGCCTATCTTTATCTTTTGAAGCTCTACGATCGCCAGATCAGCGGCGCCGATATCGGTATTATTACACCTTATCAGAAGCAGGTGACGATAATTATCTCGAGAATAAAATATCCGGTGATGGAGAGCTGCCATGTTGATTGATATATTTAATTTTTTTTAGGTACGACAAATCAGGGACTTGCTGCTGGAGCTGGACGTCGAGCTACCGAAAGTCGGCAGCGTCGAGGAGTTCCAAGGCCAGGAGCGCAAAGTGATTATTCTGTCGGCGGTGAGATCGGCGAGCGATTTCGTCAGCGAAGACATCAAGCACGCGTTAGGCTTCGTAGCTTCGCCGAGACGACTGAACGTCGCGATAACAAGAGCCCGGGCGCTTCTTATTATTCTCGGTAATCCCGAACTCCTGTCGCAGGATCCTTACTGGCGAAGCGTACTGATATACTGCATCGAGAGAGGATCCTACACGGGATGCAATTTTTTGTCTTCCTATCTGGAGAACGGCATCGACGAGGCTTTGGACGACGTGACTGCCCAATGAACAAGAATTTACGCTGATCCCAATTATTATTTTTTTTACTCACAAAAATCTCTTCGGAAGCGCTTTTTGATTGATTGACTCGTTTGTTTACCCATCGGCGTATATGTATTCTTCAGTTTTCGTAGGCCGATGCGCTACTTTTTTCTTTTCTTCCGGTACACGCCGGAATTTGTGTTTGCGAATGGATGATTTACTTCTTTTTACTTTTCCGGATACACTCACCAAAGAGTGCGGGAATTCCGGTGCCGACTGTGCGCTCTTAACAGACATAATCGACTGTACAAAAATAATGACGCGTGAAAAATGTTTCGATTTATTGAGAAAAATCGTGTTTACTCTCATTGTTCAATAATGTAGAATTATTACAATTGCGTTATCGAACCGACAACATTGATTTCGCGGTTAGCCTCAACCGAGGCGTTTATAATTCCACACGTATAATTCCGTTAGTTCCACACTATACTGACTGGATCTTGATTTTTCGCTTTCAATTTGCGTTCGATCAGATTCTCCAGAGCTTCGCTCCTCACGCTGAGGGTCTCGATCTTCTCGACGAGTGTCTGGTACGGCGAAGCTGGCTGTCCGCCCATCACGACGTGCCCAAGCTTACTGTCTATCTTCGCGTCCAATCGGGCGTTGCGAATCAGATTTACGATCCAGCACTCGGCTACGTCCGCCTTCATATTCAGCTTCTCCGCAAGCATTCTAAAAGAAAACAACAGGATTAAAACTCTCCCCTTCATCCCCTCAGGTAAATCTTATAGGCGTGTAATTGTTTACCCAATACTGATGCACTGGTGAATACGGCAGAATGTCTCGAAGATCATGAGTCTTGCATTCTCGACGAATTCGTTAAGCAGAGCGATGAGGAAGAAATCGTTGAAAACGACTGTCTGGCACTCCTGCAACTTTTGACGGGCACCGTCGAAATCGAAGTTCACGTAGAGATGCTCCAGGAATTCGGTTATCGGGTCCCGGTACGTGTAAGATTCCTAGAGGCAGACGGACGGCAAGTGAAAGTTCGGTTTCATGCAAAACTTTTCATTATCTCGATCGAGCCGCAGGACAACGTACCTGCTGGATAACTTTGACGAGATCCTTGAGCGTTGAGCGTCTGGAACGATTGACGATCACGGCAGCCGCCAAGTAGCGAAGAATGTGAGGACACATAGTCTGGATTGCATTCAAGTAGCTGCAAAAAAAAAAAAAAAAAACAATACAGCATATGAGGTACGTTGAATTTTAAGGGAGATGGACATTCGCATCGACAAAACTCACTGTGGACGATAGAGGAACATCTCGATAATGAGATCCCTGCCCTTGACGTGGTTGAAGAAAACGAAGAGACTCCAGTGAATGAGCCACGTGCGCTGTTGAAGCACCTGCAGCGAATTACCGATAACGTTGCTGTCGATGTACTCCCGCAATTTGTTTACATCCTCGAGAGCTGTCTCCCAGTTTTGTGCGAGAATCTCGGAGGCCAATTTACCCCAGAGCACGTTCAAGTAATTCTGCGGCGTGAAGAAGGGCACCGTATAAATGACTTCGTGCTCCAATCAACGTAAAATTAATAGACAAATCGAATTTCGGGCGCATATACCTTGTCCGTGGATGGCATTATCAGCATGTAGAGATAGAGGTACGACGTGGACACGGAATAATTGCCGCACTCGTATCTGTACTTTGCCAACTTCACCAGACTGTCCATCATCTCTACCCTGAACTAAATAACAGAAGAAAAAAAATTGATATCATAAGACAAAATTTCTTCCAGAGTGAAGCTATTATTTCCACTGATCAGAGACAACTTGCCTCGGACTCCTCGGTCAGGTATTTCATAAGGGCCTTTGAATCCCGCATCTCCTCCATTTTCTTCATAACTTTCTCATTATCCATGAGAGCCATTACCACAGAAACATTGTTCTGGAGTATACTGAGCTCCTGCACGACTTCGGCACGTCTCGATTTCAATTCCTGGCAGGTAAAATGCGAAATTAGAAGAGCGCCGAGAATGTACAAAAAAAATATATATATATACTCTGCGTCAATGTGCCGCAGGGTGATTTGTGGCACTTACCTCTGGCACTTCGACGTCTGGATAAAGAAGCATTCTGATGTCGATAGCATAATCGATCATGTTGGTTTTGCTGAGAATATTGAGTTTGGCCTGCAGCAGCTCATTCTCGTCGTAGATCTGTTGAATACGTAAGCGTCGGTGAGTATAACCTTAAATGCCACATGGATGTGGTTGGTGTATTAAGCGGACGACGAAAACTCACCTCCTTCGCCGACAAAAATTCCAATAGTGGAAACACCAGATGACGATCGAGATATTGCCCTATTCGGGATGTTAAATCGAACTTTGCCATTGTTGCGAATCGGTATAATGACGAGTGTGGATGTTAACCAACAATCGTCGATGCGGAAGAGGCTGCCTGGGAACGGCGGCCGTCAAAGTGCCAAAAAGCACCGCAACAACGTGAACACAGCAATATCTGCCGGGCGATAGACCAGTGTTGCCCTTGGATTCACATATCGGCGACTAAGAATCGAAAGGGCGCATGTCGGCTACCCATTCATCGTTATAAACCGAGTATTTCTTTTTGCAAAAAATGCTTCCATGTTCATGTAAATCAATGTTGGGATAAGAACAATCGTTTTCTCCGAAGATATTTCATAAAGTCATTAAAATTTCGATGAACGAGAGTTGTAAACTCTCGAGTCGAGAGTCTCGCTGGCTTGCGGCGGCCATTCTTGGTCGACGTTGATTTCCGATACGAAAAAAAAATGTTCCTCTCCCTCCGGACCTGCGCAACTGCTTCTACGAATAATGGATGCCCCTTTTAGCTGAGAAGGTGCAATCTGCTCCGTTTCGCTATTTCAATATAATAAGTTGATTAACTGCCCGATATTAAAAGGAGATCGAAATGCCGCCCAAGAAAGCACCGGCGCCGAGCAAGAAGACGGAGTTAAAGAAGAAGGAGAAAGTCGTTGAGGTGAGTTTTGTTAATTGTCGTTCCATCTTAACCACAAAAAAATCGTCGAAAGTTCCACATGTTTCGTTCCGCGGCCGAAGAGGCTTCCTTGTTTATTCATTTTTTCGTACCTCGAAACACTGGAGCGAGCGTGTTTTAATTCCTACATTTAATACGTTGATATTTCATTTTCAGGACAGAACATTTGGACTTAAGAACAAGAAAGGTGCAAAGCAGCAAAAGTTTATACAGCAAGTGGAGAAGCAGGTAAAGCCTGGTGTCGCTTCGGGTAAAGCACTAGATCCGAATGCTAAGAAACTCGAGAAGGAGAAGAAGCTGAAGGAACAGAAAGAATTGGCTCTGCTCTTCAAGCCAGTGCAGTCGCAGAAAATTGAGAAAGGTAGACTCCGTTGGCAATAGATCTATTAATTTATCAGTCCTTGAAATCTTGTTGACTCCATGAATTTTGCTTGTCCTTGAAAAATTCAAAAAATCACCTTGACTTTGTGTACGTCCTTGAAATTTATATTTTGTATTTGTCCTGGAAAATCATTTAATTAATTTCCTAACATTGCAATCAAGAATGAGAGTTTGGCAACACACAATTAATTTATGGGCACTGTCATTGCCTGAAACATTGACAGTATTACTGAAACAATTGAAAAATATGTTGTGCTGGGCATGTAGGTTTCACATAATTATTGCATTCTTAACAATTCTGCGAAAGTCCTGGAAGGGTCCTTCAAAAAAAAAAATCTTAAAATTTGTTGAGTCCTTCAACTTTACTTGGCATTAAAAGATTCCAAAAAACGCGTCATTTTTTTTTTACATTTTTTACATTTATAATTCTCATTTTTTTTCTTGGAAAATCACTTAAATAATTTCCTAACATGGCAACACACAATCAAAGCATGACTACTCGCATAGTAGGAAAAATTACAAGTTTTATTGAAGTAATTGAAAATTATTTTTTTCTATGTAGCTACCCTGCATATTACTAAACATTGACCATTGTTGTGTCCTCGAGAATCCTGCATAAGTCCTTGACAAGTCCTTGAAAAGTTCTTGAATTTTATTTAGCGCCTATAGTAGATGCGATGGATATCAACCACGTGTGTCATCATCATTGCAGGAATCGACCCAAAGTCTGTGGTATGCGCCTTTTTCAAGCAGGGCCAATGTACAAAGGGAGACAAATGCAAGTTCTCTCACGATCTTACTATAGAGAGAAAGGCGGAGAAGCGCTCGCTATATTGCGACATGCGCGACGACGACGACAAGGAGGCTGACACTATGGACAAGTGGGACGAGGAGAAATTGAAAGAAGTTGTTGAGAAGAAGCACGGCACTAGTGGAATGAAGCCGGGAACGGATATCGTGAGTAGCAGCAAAAACAAAGAAATGTTAATTAAAAACGAATTCCTAATGTTCGCTGTTCTTGTTATTAAACTGAAAACATGCTAATAATTCCAGATCTGCAAACACTTCCTGGAAGCTGTTGAAAAATCAAAGTACGGCTGGTTCTGGGAGTGTCCCTCTGGGCAGAAGTGCATCTACAGACACGCCTTGCCGCCTGGCTTCGTGCTCAAGAAAGATCGCAAGAAGGAGGACAAGAAAGACGAGATCTCTCTGGAGGATCTCATCGAGAGAGAACGCGCCAATCTTGGACCAAATCAGACAAAGATCACGCTCGAGACTTTCCTCGCGTGGAAGCAACGAAAATTGAGAGAGAAGAAGGAGAAGGCCATAAAGGACGAGGAGAAGAAGCGAAGCGATTTCAAGGCCGGGCGTCAAGTGGGAATATCGGGACGAGAGATGTTCTCCTTCAATCCGGAACTCGCTGCCGGCGATGGTTAGTGTCTTACCTCTGCCGCATTGTGCTAGGCAAAATTGGCATTTTTCACTTTCTTATCGCGTACCAAGTATGCAAGGAGAGTTTTTTTTTCAATCGCGATTTAACGAGACGCTTTCTTCATCAAGGTATCGAGGACGGGGACGAGGCCTTCGACAGTTATCAGCTGGAGGACGACGACAGCGAGGGAATCGAATATAGGGAACTTGATATCGATCGGTTGGCGTGCGAAGCTCAAGAATTGGATACTACGGGAATAACGGTCGCCCAGGAGGATAGATTGAAGAAGGATAACAAGCCTCAGACCAACGGCAGTGCTGCTTCCGGTACGTAATACAGAAAAAAAAAAATATATATATATATATATATTTTTAACTCGAATAATTAACGCCTCGATAGGAAAACTATTGAATCAATTAAAGCAAAAAAAAAACGTAATTTTTTCTGTCCATGCAGTGACCATAATCGGCGAAGGAGCAACGGCCTTGGCAATAAACGAAGACCTCTTCGCCGAAGAAGACCTCGAGGGTTTGGAAGAAGAACTAGGGGACCTGGACTTGGAGGAGTGATCCAGATGTCCCCTCGTCTCCTCTCTATTCGATATTATTGTTTTTATTATTATCAATCCTTGTCAACGTGTAAAACCATTGTCCCGACCGTATACTGCCTCGACGATACAATATTTCAGCCAATATACATTAAATGCGATGCCTCCTCGACTCAAATCAGCAACGTAATATATATGTCTATCGAGCACACTTTTAGTCAATATCAATACGATGAGAGCTGGTCTCTGATGCGCTATCGACGAAAAAATTGATTTTTATTAATTAAATTATGCATAAACTATCACCAAGTGCTGATATAGGACAGTCATACGATTTATTCGTTAGGCTGATTCGGCCCCCCAATCTCAAAATGATCTCAGCTGACGAGTATCGCGATCGTCTCATTGACCCGCCAGAGGGCGATCGCGCCGAGCCATCGCGTGGGAGTGAATATTTTTTATTATAAATAACGAATTAATACACGAACCCGCGTTATCTGCCAATTACAATGACATAGGCACATCGATCGGTTGGAAATCGATAACAATGCAGCACTATCAAGTTTTCGTGAAAAATTATCTCCGCACGCGATTCAATCGTAATTCACAAGTGACCGATTCGTACCGTCAGCTGTGCCGAAACGAAATTGCATCGTTGAATTGATTAGACCTCGATGAGACTGCCTTTAATATCCATAAATTAACTCACGTAACTGATTATGATGACATGACATCCGGCGATACAATGACTGCTACGGCACGACACTGTGTCGCAAATTTCTAACCTCGGAACTTTGATTTTTTTTTCTTTTGGAGTATTCATTAAACAAATATATACGTATATCCGTTGGCAATAATAATCGGAGTCGCGAGCGTAATCAGGCATCACGAATCTTCACGATTCTGCGATTAAGACACGTAAGATTTTGTCAAAACATTTTGGTAACAATATATTTCGCTATTATATTGATAATTAACATTATTTATGCGTTTGTTCTTGCCAGCAGAGGGGGAGTCTCAGGCCAATGAAGAAATCCAAGACTGCAGCTGGACAGACCCGATGAGCTTCGGTAGGAAGATCACCAGGATTATCGTCGATGTCGCAAGATGACGATGCTCTGGAGACTGGCCTCCTGCGGAGGCATCCTACGAAACACGACCCAAGCTAGAATAGGAGTATCCAAAAAATTGCACATTCACGGATGGAAGACGCACACCCTAAATTTGTGCAGACCGCAAAGAAGAAACATTTTCTTTGCAGTCGTTAGGTGCAGGTCTACGGAGGCTGCGGCAAGGCCCAAAATTGAGATTGGAGGTCTGCCAAGATCGCAAAAAAAATCGGAGCTCAGGAGGCTGCTGCAGCTCGCCGCGCCGGAAAAATGGACCTTAGCCGGCGCGATATTATTGCTAATAGTTTCGTCCACGGTGACGATGGCCGTGCCCTTCTGTCTCGGGAAAATAATCGACATAATATACACGACGGACGAGCGAAAAACCCGGGAAAATTTGAACAAACTTAGTCTAGCGTTACTGGGAGTCTTTATCGTAGGTGGAATATGCAATTTCGGTCGAGTTTATCTGATGTCGACGACCGGACACAGAATAACCCAGGCATTGAGAAGGAAGTCTTACGCGGCCATACTCAGCCAAGAGACCGGGATGTTCGATCGCGTCAGCACCGGCGAGCTCGTCGGAAGATTGACCGGTAATTAATATCGTTTCTCTATGGACGAAAAAAAAAATTTCCGTCGTATTATCAACGACGAAGCATTTTCATCATTGCGATAATCGAAAGTATTTTTCAGGTGACGCGCAGCTCGTGAGCTCGGCTGTTACGAGCAACATCTCCGATGGCTTGCGATCCTCCATAATGACCGTTGCCGGTGTGTCGATGATGATCTACGTATCGCCGCAGCTTACGATGATCAGCCTCGCGATCGTACCGCCCGTCGCGGCGATGGCTGTTGTTTACGGACGTTTCGTTAAGAATATCTCCAAGGACGTGCAGAACAGTCTCGCCGAGATGAACACGACTGCGGAGGAGAGAATCAGCAACATAAGAACCGTGAAAGCTTTCGCACAAGAGTCAAGCGAGATAACGAGGTACTCGAAAAAATTGGAGGATCTTCTGCAGCTATGCTACAAGGAAAGCTTCTACAGAGGATTATTCTTCGGTATGACCGGACTATCGGGAAACGCGATAATACTGTCGGTACTCTACTACGGCGGTTCGATGATAACAGAGTCCACGATAACGGTTGGCAATCTGAGCGCTTTTTTGCTGTACGCCGCTTACATAGGTGTCTCGATCGGAGGACTGTCGAGTTTTTACTCCGAACTCAACAGAGCTTTGGGCGCTAGCACGAGACTATTTCAGTTGATCGATCGTCAACCGAAGATACCGATCGCCGGAGGAGTTATCCTGGATCACGAGCTCTCGGGTGATGTGTCGTTTCGAAACGTCAGCTTCAAATATCCGGCGCGGGAGGATTGTTGGATCTTGAGGGATTTCAATCTTCACCTGCCAGAGTGCTCGGTAACCGCTATCGTCGGGCCATCGGGATCGGGAAAATCTACGATAGCCTCGTTGCTTCTAAGACTCTACGATCCCGTGTCCGGGAGAGTTCTTCTGGATGATCACGATCTCAAGGAGTTGGATCCAGTATGGGTGAAATCGCAGATCGGCTACGTGTCCCAAGAGCCTGTTCTCTTCGGGGGCACTATACGAGAGAACATAAGTTACGGTACGCTGGACGCGACGAGTGAGAACGTCGTTCACGCAGCTCGGCAGGCCAATGTTCTCGAGTTCGCTGAGAAAATGCCAACGGGTCTTGACACCCTGGTTGGCGAACGGGGAGTCACGCTGAGCGGCGGTCAACGACAGAGAGTCGCTATCGCGAGAGCGCTCGTCAAGGTAAACCTGAAATAAAACAGAAAGCGTCGAAGAGTAATTATTCGATGCACAACGACTTTATTGATTTTTTTTTTCTTTTTAGAATCCAAAGATCCTTATACTAGACGAGGCGACGAGTGCATTGGACGCCGAGAGCGAGCATTACGTTCAAGAGGCTTTGGAACGGGCAACCGAAGGCCGTACGGTGCTAACGATAGCTCATCGACTGAGCACTATAAAAAATGCAGACAGAATAGCTGTATTGGACAGGGGAACAGTGATGGAGACAGGAAGTTACAGTGACCTCATTAAGCTTGAGAATGGACTTTTCAAGAAGCTAGTTAAGCATCAAACTTTCGGTTGAGAAATCCGCCAGGGGTTCCCACGGGGTCACACCGGGACACGGTTTGGACATGTACTTTGCAATTATTACGAAGGCCGGACTGAATGGACAAAGTTTCGCTCGGACTACCGATAACTTCGACTGAGTGAAATGTCTCGCTCGCAGTACGGCGTCGCGGCTTGGGGGGGGGGGGCAAAGTCGTGGTTGCGTGGTTCAAATGCACATCTTATTCGCGTTTTTTCAAATTACGCCAGTTCGCTCATAATCACCATAAACATCACCATATTCCGGTTTGTCGTTGGACTTTGCTGTCGCTTCAAAGCACTACATTTTTTAAGAGATGTTCTTAAGATAAAAAAAAAATTCTTTTCCTCTCATAAATACTGCATCGAGTTTGCACGCATCACAATTCATTATACGATGCGCTTATTGGTTTCGCGGAATAAACATTCGAGTTCTGCCGTTGCGCGCTTGTGTCTGCGTATAAAACCGACAGCACGAATGTTCGTCATTGTAGTCGTTGTGTCCGGTAGGAAAACAGGCATCTCGATTCGTACCTTTCGGTGTAATTTAACGTGATATATTAACGCGACGAGTTAACAAGACGGCCTGTCTCTCGTAATACGATTGTGAGTGACATGTACTGTGAATAGTATAAATAAATATATATATATTTTTGTGTTCACAATTGACTAGGTAACTATACGATATTGAAACTTGTCCTCGCGACGTACAGTAGAACCTCGATTATCCGAACCAATTGGGACCTGAGCTCGTTCGGATTAGGGAAAATTCGGATAACGGAACAGTGAAGCTGTGTTAAGCGACGTAGCGCGATACATATCGAAAAAAGTACAGTACCCATATATTTTAAATAATTATGATATATATTTGAGAAATAACGGGATACATGTATTTTTATGATATTCAACGGTAACTTCAAAACTTTATCACGAAATCCACAGGTTTCGTTTGGCAAGAGAGTTGTATGTTTTTTCGCAGCCAAATTGTTTTTTAATGTCAGTTATCGTTGACTCGCAGACATCATAAAAGCGCGCTAACAATGTGCTGGTCTCTCCCTTATCGAGTTGCGAAAGGATTACTAATTTTTTTTCCACCGTAAACACATTATGCTTACGCTTAGAAGTCGAAGGACTGCACTAAATAACGAAACCAGTAGATTAACGAGAATAAATTTTGGTTACGTGCGTGTTTGCTCATCTGAAAACCTAATAATTTGACTAACAAATACTGCGTATACGACTGACGTGTATTAACGGCAGTGCTGTGTAAGTCTATGCGAGCACGAGCCTTCTTAAATTGGCTGATTTGTAGCGCGCAGCAATGTACTGACGCGAACAATGTAAGGATACGAGAATTTCGCGCAATAGTTCGGATAGTAGAAACTTTATCCGAACCAGCGGCGGTTCGGATAACAGGGTTTTCGGATAATGGCTGTTCGGATAATCGAGGTTCTACCGTACATGTAAAATATTTTTACTGTATAAAAAAAAGAAAATAAGTTTTAAGAGGTAAAAATGTTTTGCAGTATTGCCGGTGGAAGGAAATGTTTCTTCGCGCATTGATCAGCCAAACTCGGCGGGCGGCAAACCTTTCGGGAGCGACGCGCTTGCCGAAACGTTACTATGCCGAGGGCGTTCAGAAAAGTCCTTACGAAGATATAACGATTCCTAATCAGACGCTGACACAGTTTGTGTGGTCAACGTCAAGCCAATTCGAGGATCTTCCCGCTGTGGTAATTAGTTCGTGTACCAATTAGTTCTTTAAAACAATTAGATTTAGTCATGCCGTTCAGTAGTCCAGGAAGTCCTTGAAATGGCCTTCAAATGTCCTTGAAATATTGTTGAATCATGCTTGTTTTTGAAAAGTCCTGAAAATGTTGAAAATCTCGTCGATCGTTCTTAAAATTTTTATTACATATACGTTCAACGAAATCACTCGCTTAAATTTTTATCATTGCAATGAAGAAACGACCTTGAAGGGTGCTTGAATTTTACTTGGGGCCAATACTGGATACCACGATAGTGAACAGAGGGTGGATCGATCGTTACGACGAGCCGTCGCGTAAAAGAGAGCTTGGACCTTGTGCCGTGTGATAAGCTCGGATCAAAGATCACAAGTGGTTATTTAGCACAAATCGTAGTTCTAACACATTTCGTAACGTTTGCGCAGACATGCGGCGTCTCGGGAAGATCTTACACGTACGGCATGGCCAAGATGATGAAGGACAAATTCGCAAAGGGACTCGTAGATAAGTTACCGATCGAGCGCGGCGATCGGGTGGGCTTTCTCATGCCGAATTTGCCGGAATACCTTATAGCCGTTCACGGATGCATCGACGGTGGTTTCATTCCCACACTCGCTAATCCTCTCTACACGACGGACGAAATAGCTAGACAGTTCATGGACGCCGGTGCACGATGCATCGTGACGATACCCCAGCTTCTCGATAACGCGGTCGCTGTAGCGGCTAAACTGAAAAATTACACGTACACGATAATCGCTGGTGGGGAAACAGAACTGGACAGGAAGTAAGGATTCCATCGAATGCCCTCGAAAATCTTCATTATGGGTAGTGAAACTTATCATTGTATATTGACAGAATTTTAGGCCTTCAGGAAGTCTTGATGGCGGGGTCTGATGTGATATTGCCAAAGCTAAATCCCGACGACATCGTCTGCTTGCCTTACAGTTCTGGCACTACCGGTTTGCCTAAAGGAGTTGCCCTGACACATCGTAATCTCATCGCGAATGTAATTCAATGCGGTCATCCGGAATTCAGCGCGATATCACCCCCGACGAGTGTTCACGATCAGGAGAGAGTCTTGTCGGTTCTACCGTTCTTTCATATCTACGGCTTCAACGCCATCCTAAATTACTTGACTCTCAACGGAGTGCATACGATTACGTTGCCGAAATTCACTCCAAACGATTATCTGACGTGCCTTGAGAAGTACAAACCAAACGTGTTGTTCACGGTACCGTCCCTCGTTCTCTTCATGGCTACGCATCCGTCGGTAACGTCGAGGCATTTGGAATCCGTTAAGGCAGTGGTCTGCGGCGCCGCTCCTATAACGTCGAATATAATACAAAAGTTCCGAGAGAAAATAAAGCGTGAAGATTTTGTATTCGAGCAAGGATACGGAATGACCGAAATGAGTCCTGGTGCATTATTTACGCCGAAAAATGCTGAATCTTCGAAAAGCGGAAGCGTCGGCAAGCTGATACCTTCGACCGAGGCTAAGCTGATCGATTTGAGTGACAATGAGAATATAACCAGAGCACACAAGTCAGGTGAACTATTGATACGAGGACCGCAGGTAATGAAAGGATACTTCAACAATCTCGAAGCGACGAAGCAGATCTTAGACTCTGATGGATGGTTGCACACTGGCGATGTTGCTTATTACGACGAGGACGGATATTTCTACATTATCGACAGAACAAAGGAGCTGATTAAAGTAAAAGGAAATCAGGTAAGAAACAATGTTCCTTTTTCTGTTCCAAATCGAATTTCAACTACATACGACGAGTCTCGATTTAATAATAATCTGCATATATTTCGCTATAATATAATATACACAGCTATCTTAAATTATTCATACGTTAAGTTTCTACGGATCTATTGGTTTTTCTTTGAATTATTATTATCACTAAAGTCAATGCGTATCTCTCGCGTTTCTCGTCAGCGATCCCTAAACGTCGTTAGGTACTCGATTATCTTTACTCTCAAAACACTCGATCATTTTTTGTTACTAATTTTATTTTTCAATTTTTAATTTTTTTTTTTTATTATTTCTTCTCGTATACAAACTATAAGGATATTCCTAACATTCACGTTGAATTTACATAACGTCAACGGCTCTGTCTTACCATCGTGGATTGCTGGCCAAAAATTTAGTTGATGAAGTTGCCTGATCCTCCCGATCCGAAAGACTCGACATCCGGTATGAGAGAATAATTATCATCTCCGTATTACGGTATAAACACACATTCGATGCAAACATACGGTCTAACTTCAGTTATTCAAGCTATTACATGATTTCTGTAAATCGTTTTCTTTTCCTCGTAAACATTGAAAAATACGTAGCTCTCTTAAGTCACTTTTGTTTTGTCAGACATGTTTCAAAGTATATTATAGGCAGTGTTACGCGCATACTCTCTTTCTCTTTCGCCGTAAATTCATACCGCACTTACACATTTTCTCGCAACTCTCGCTCCCTATCGCAAAGTCATTGATCATTGTCTATTAAATATATATATATATAGTACCAAAAAATAAGTGGTCAAAGGTATTTACGTATTTGCTTAAACTAACTGCGACGAACGGTGGACCTATAATATACATACACACATACACACAAACACACGTTGAAGCGCGCGCGATATCGGATATTCGGTCTCTCCAAATTATTCAACAAGAACATATCCAAATTCGTCCGGTTCACGAAGCGTTTTTTTTATCTCATTCGATAAACTCCAGATGGAAAACAGTTATAGCATGTGTATAAATTATAGTGTAATTGTGTTTAACGCGAGGCAAAGAGTCAGATTTTCCTTGGAGTCGCGGTTGTTTAATGGCTTCGATGCTCGGACAAAAAAAAAAGTAATTACCCAATTTTCTGTTGCTCTTTTCTCATTTTTTATTTTGTTCGTACCGATTCAGTATTAACTTTTCACCAAATCTCCAGGCTCCTGTTCCATCGGTTCGTCCTGTTGGAAAGCTGGCATGGATTCCTCGCCATCGACTTCCATTGATTCTGCAGGTTCGACTTTCTCCTCTGTTACCGTCGGCGAATTTCGAACATCAGTGATGTCCTCTTGGCCGATCGGTTGAACATCAGCGATTTCCTCGCTGATAGATCCGACGGTCGGCGGTACCTCGGCTATCGTCGGCGGAGTGACGGTATCGATCGGTGCCACGGTTACGACAGTTTCCGTCGGCTCCTCGACCGGCAACTCTTCGATGATCGTACCGCTCTCGGTATCTCGTGACAATGCCTCGGAAGTCTCTTTGGGCTCCTCGATTATAGGTATCGGATCTGGAACTATAGATCTATTGATCCTCGTGTCGTCGTCCATTGCTTCCTCTATCGTCACACCGCTCTCAGTCTGTTCGCCGCCATGCTGTGGACTTTTGCTCCTCGAGTCGTTGCTGCCCTCCTCGAAGATCGGCTCCTCCACGATTGGCCGTGATGATTCTGATATATCCGCCGTTCGGTCGGCATCCGGCAGTGAATCCTCGACCGGTTCTGCAATATTTTCCTTCGACTCTTCGTCCTCCATGTCAGGCTTGACGTTGTCGCAACTCGAAAGACGTTCGGCACACGATGCCGCCGTCGAATCTTCCGTCTCATTGTCTCCCATATCGGTCACAACATCCGGAGTTTTTATCTCGACCGAGGTAGCCAGAAAAACTGCGGGATCCTCAGTTCTTGGGGTAACATCCGCTGTGACGATGCAACTCTTCTTCGGCGGCGAAGTTCCGTCGTCCGCCTCGTGACGGTTCTCACCCGTGTCAGGATCAGTGATCTCGCTCTCAACCCGTGGACGCTTTTCCAGGAGGCTCTCCACGATCGGAATAACAGATTCTTGGCATCCGAATGAGAGTTTCGACTCGCCGATAGATTTTTCCATAGAATCATCGTTCCCGATGGTACTCGCAACGTTGTCGGCCGGAATTCCAGGCTCTACGAGCGTACTCCTCTCGGAGTCTTCCTTGGCACCTTCAGCATAGAATTTCGGCGATTTCACCTCGGCCTTCACGAAGTCCTTGGTCTGGAAGGTTGTTTGAAGTTTTTGCGAGCTCGATGTCTCCGCATCGTCAGCCTCGGAGTCCAAACTCGGCTGGGAGCTCGTGTCCTCGTTCATCACCGCGTCCGGCACGTCCGCGACCGCCGGTGTCGACTCGGTGCCGTCTTCCGATAAATTTTCGACCTCGCACACTGCCGGATCTTTGCTCTGAACAGGTAAAGTTAGGTTAGGTGCGCCCGCGATAATATCGCGACAGGATACCGCGACGCTGGAATTAGTTACATCCAAACTGGCAGCGGGCTGCTCGGATTTCTCCTGAATCATGGTCTCCTCGTTTGAGACGACGATCTTGGCTACCTTGGTGGGCGGAGTTATGACAGTGTCCAAAAGGGGTACGCTGTTTTCCTCCGTAGGAACTGCGACCGCAGTCTCCGCTGCGCAGTCCTTTACCCAGGACTCCATTTCCACCTCGTGCGTGGGTTGGCTGGAAGGAACATCCTCGTCCACCGAGCCGTTCACCATGCCTTCCCCGTTCTCGCTTCGTCTTGCAGCCGGTCCAGGTTCCCTCGTGGACACAACAAGTATGTTCTTCTCTATGGCTCGCATGAATTTGTCGACTCTGTTGTACTCCTTTCGCGGCGCAGTTAGGAGCTCGCATATTCGCTGTACGGTGAACGGCGCGTTGGCGAAAGATTCCAGGAGCTCGAGGAGGTTGCACTTCATTATGTCGTAATTGAACTGTTCCACGTTCGGGCACGGCGCGAGCTCGAGGGTCGGACAACTCTCGTAGAAATCGGTCATTACGCGTGTCAATTTTTCGCGAAAGAGCGGCTTCACGAGGGACCACTGGTAAACCGGGTCGCCAGTCTTCGCGACCCAGCAGAGATACTCCTCGAGCTCGCGGGGTATCTCGGACGGTCGCATCTTCTGAAACTCGTCCAACGCTTGCAACACTTCCTCCGGATTTTCCATAATTTCTTCTTTTTTTTCCTCGACACTGTTGTACTTTATTGTATTACGGTTAGCGGGAGAATCGTTTGTCCCGTCGGCCAGGTGTTCCGAACGTACGATCGTGGTCCTCGCCTGTGCCTGTCCTTTCCTGCCACGGTCGTACCGCCACACCGCCGCTCTCCTGCCACCGCCCGGCCGCCAAATCAAATCCTCCCGATTGTGCTTTACTCGTCGCCAATCTCCAGACGTTTGTTTTGTAGACCCTTTACCGAGAATTTTTCGCTGGTGAGAGAAACTCCGTCGTTGTTTACTACACGCTCGCGGAATTGAACGACAAATTTACTGTGATGTTGCTGAGCGAACGGACGGACGGGGTTTCTGCACGCAACACACATACGACGAACCGGGAAATCAGGCCGCCGAACAGCAACACGGCGGGCTTTCGAGAGATCACACGGGTGGAAGGGGTCATCGATGGCGCGCACATCGAGACACGACAGTGGTCGCGCGACCCTCCGATCCACGCCTACCAACATTCAAACTATAATCGCACACTTGCAGCATCGATACACACACATCGACAAGCTATCGCTTCGTACATTCCCCTGACGATTTTCTCGCGCGAGTACACTGTCATATTCAACCCCGATGTTTTAGCTAAAATTATACTCGGTATTTACAGGGTTGTCCGACTTGTGTACAAACATTGCGACGGCGCTTTCGATCGTTTGAAGGACGAAGCAAGGACGAGGATTTCTTTTTGTACCTGCTTTGTTCGCATATCGTATAATTGTTTTTACGAAAAATCGTCTATTTGTTTTGCAGGTTTCGCCAACGGAATTGGAGTCACTTTTGATCGAAATCCCAGGAGTATGCGACTGTGCTGTAGTCGGATTTCCGGATACAGTTGCCGGGGAACTGCCGAGGGCCTTCATAGTAAAGACACCCAACTGCACGCTGACTGCCGACGCTATAAAGAATCACATCGATCCGAAGGTATCCGCATGGAAGATTCAAACGAACGATTGCTTGATTAATCGAGCTTATTTATCTTGCAGGTCGCTCCGTTCAAGAAACTGGAAGGAGGTATAAAATTCATTGACGCCATACCGAGAAATCCTGCCGGTAAAATAATGCGTCACCAGCTGAAATCGATAATTTGAACGGCATTTTCGGAAAGAATAACAAGCGTGGGTGGTTTTTTTTTGTTTTTGTTTTGTTGCAGAGATCCAAGTTTATATATTTCACGATTTTGAACTTTGATTAGACAATTGATAAGATCGTTTATAACATGTTAATATAGAAACAGTAATAATAGTAGAGTAAGAACTACATATGTATATTCTGTATATATATTTATATATGACTTTTGTATTATTATCATTATTTATTATTTCAAAAAACACACGACGAGAGTGGTACGCAACCCGATATGATCACGCATTCGAAAGTCGCAGAGGTCTCGTTTAATATTTCAGTCTTTTCGATAATGTGAAGGGAGGGTTTTTGTGGATTTTCGTCTATCATCGTCGATTACGCGGATCAACGAAATATTATTTTTTCCCCGATTCATTCGAATGAGTCGTTTGAGTCGTTCAACGAATATAATAATTCTGCGATCTAATGCGTTATTTGAGGGCTTTTTTTCTTCAATTTTTTCGTCGTGAAATATCACTTTCGTATGCGCAATGACATCCGGCGATGCTGAATTGTGACGTGATGTTTAGAAGTAAAACACCGTCGGAACCATTTACAATGGATACCGATCCTCGAATTATCTCTCGTAAAACACACGAAAGAAAACGCCATCGCTATACATTACATGAAATGGAGGTTCTTCTTTTTAATAGTAAATGACCAAAGAGATTTACAATAGTTTGCACTTGGAAAACAGAACAAGTACAAGGCCTTTACTTGGCAATGTGGTTTTAATCCGGGATTATAATCACTCAATAATTTACGAGGTGAGACTTAGAAATATATACCCAGACGGCAACACTCGACGCGCTCTCCCGCGCGTTAACACATTTATCTTTTACTTTCAACAAACACGTTTTCTCGATTAATCGAATATACGGTGCAGCAGCAGAGGTACTCGCGACCAATTGTAAAGTAAAACACCATTTTTTT
This sequence comes from Stenichneumon culpator, assembly GCA_964017025.1. Taxonomy (NCBI): domain Eukaryota; kingdom Metazoa; phylum Arthropoda; class Insecta; order Hymenoptera; family Ichneumonidae; genus Stenichneumon; species Stenichneumon culpator. Next base: position 4,174,951 of record OZ024781.1, on the reverse strand, counting down.
ATCGAAAAAACTCCTTCGCAGGCACTTGCGTTCAACAATCCTGTTATTTGCACGGATATATTCATTTTTTAAATGTGGCATGGGTAAAATAAACTATAAAAAAAAATACAACATATGTTACCTAAATTAATGTTAACTTTGATATCTCAGATAAATAATAAATAGCAACGTAATAATAAGAGAGAAACAAATAGAGAGGCCACGAGTTTCGCGAGGAAGGCCGACCGGTCGGAGGGGCAGTAGTTTTTAACCTACAGAAGATAAAACACGATCGGAGAAACGTCTTTGTGCTGTAGATTAAACAAAAAGAAGTGGCGAGCACGAACATCGATTAAACTTTTCGTTTCTGAGATCTCTCTCACTCTTGAGAGAAAGAGAGAGAGATAGAGAAATATTTACCTAAAACAGATCTTGATTTTCCTTACGAGCTATCCAGTGAATCTATAGCGTTCCTTATTATCTAATAATGTGTTTATGAATTCGAAGTTATATATTACCGCTCAGCGTCGTTCAACGTTGCTTCGGGCTTCTCTTTTCTTTCTTTTTTTGTTCTTTACATGCTTAGAGAATTTGATTACATTACACGTCGACCACCATCTTCTTGTGAATGTCCGTATTGCCGACGACCTGCACAAACGAAAAAAAAAAAAAAAAAGAAAAAATCGTGTCACAAATGCAATTAGCATTTTAACCATTTGTGTGCACATGGGACCAGTATGAACCCAAAATCGTAAAGTCTTTTATGGACAGTCAAAGGAGGTTTTAAAAAATGTAAGCGTTTCAAACTTTCTAAATGTGCTGGGAAAAAGTCTGAACATTTTTTCCAAAAAATGCATGGATGCATGGTAATTTAGTTTGGAGTTAACTTGTGCCCATGTGCACTTTGAGATTCTCCATGGAGGTGTACACTCGAAGTGTAAAATATTTCCTGGTATCATATACTTCTTTACTTACAGAACAAAACTCTTCGAAACTTATTTTACCATCCTCGTCCTTGTCCGCAAAGAGTATTGTCTTGTCGACGATTTGCTGCAATTGCGTGTCCTTAAGATTGTTCCCTACCATCATTTTCAGTACTTGAAAGAGTTCGCCGTTGCTTATGAAACCATCGTTATCCATATCATAAATTCTAAAAGCGAATCTCAATTTGCTCTCCTTGTCACCCTGAGCAGAAGACTATTAAAATTAATTGATACTTTTTCTTGAACAATCCTTTCGTTCTCTCTCATGTTCACGATTTATTTTACCTTGACGCTGAATTGAGAGACACCTTGGATGAATTCTTTGAAGTCAACTTCGCCGTTGCCGTCCGCGTCGAAAATGTCTATCACTCGCTGGACGAGAGGATTCTGCTGAAGCTCCGGCAGGGACATGAACTCGTCGATGCTCAGCGCACCGCTGTTGTCCAGATCCAGCTTCCTGAATCTCTTGCCCAACCTTCTGATCTCGTCCGCGTCGACTTTTTACGCGCATCGAGGTGAAACAAATTTAAGACGCCTTTGAGTAGTGAAAAAAAAGTTGTAAAAAAAAAAAAAAAAAAAAAATGAAGCTGCCAAATTCGGATGATATAGTGAAAGATAGGTTATCGATAACAGAGACCGAGGAAAGTGGTCACTTACAGTTCGAACACAGTTCCATGGGCAGCGAGCTTTCGTTTCCCTAAAAAAAAAAAAAACGCAACGGGCGATACATTAGTCGAGAAGAGTTAAAGCACATATCGGGGAGAAAACAAATCCCATCGAAATCCGAATTTTTGCGTCGAACGTTTGTTATTCTCGTGGACGTTGGTTAGATCGTTGAAATTCGACGATGGAACTTGACATATTTTATCGAATAGGCGAATTTACCATTTTTATATATTTGTTGCTCGGTTGGTCTGAAGATTATTTGGGAAAAACGTGAAATTGATCACCACACAGTGGCAGGTACCCCAATGGCTGAAACCCCGTTTTCTTCTTCTCCTTCTTAGAGCAAGTTGATTGGATCCTCGTGACCAATAGAGGGCAGCTCAATCTGGCCGCAGGAAAAACCGCGCCGGCCAAGCTCGAACCCCGTTTTTGTGGGTGACCCATTCCGACGTGTCGACAACATAAATAACATGAAATGACTTTGCTTGAATGCAATTCCCGTACGAAATGTACAGAGTCGAATGCATATTGTAGTCAAAATGAAAAATAGTGTAATTTTTGTTGATAATAATAATAAAAATTCGGTCAGACACATTTTCGATACTCACTACACTTAAGGTTGTTGTGGGGTAAAGTCAAAATGCCACCACTGCCATGAAAATGTTTGCTAATGTATATTATCCCCTTGCAAATAGTCTGGTTAAATTTCAGAACGATGTACAGCATCGTTAATGAGAAAAAAAAAGTAAATTTTGGAGCTCTTATGGAGAATTCGCATCGATTCGCCGTATTTACGTTCTAACAGCTAAGAAAATGCTACCACGTACATAAAAAACCTATGTATAGTTCAAATGATAATCGCTTTAACGTTTGGCATTTTCCGAAGAAGATTGACAACACCGTTATTTAATTATTAATAAATGAAAAACTTTTGGTCGTCTCCGCTTGGGAACTGACAAGCAGCTGTCTTTTTCGCACACCGAACGCACCGCACACCACCGCACACTGTGCGCCCCCTAGTCACCCCGCAGGCCCAGACCCCACACAACCTTAATAAACTGTCCTGGGTGAATTCAGTGTAATATCTTTGAATCTTCCTTTAAGGTGAAGTGAAAGTCACGTGACGGAGCCAGGAGTGCGACAGAGATAGCGCGATTGGTCTCGCGGTGGAGCGAGAGAGAGCGACGGAGAACGTGTTTCACTTCACCTTAAGCAGTAGCTTGAGTAAAAGGTTTTTTAAAGATCAAATGTATATGTGATAAATTGCCGACGCTCGGCAGCACAAGCGGTCGGTAATGGAGAAACCTACTTGTTTCAAAAATAATTATATGGGCCGAGAGATGCCGGTACGTGTCTTAACACTGCCGTAAAATTGCTTGTTTAATTTTAGGCTACCAATAGCGGTGGATGCACGGGTGGTGTAGGGCCTCGGTGGTCCCCACAGTCAAGTTAAATCGTTCGTGGTCAGTACTTGGATGGGTGACCGCCCAGCCGTGCACTAACTGGTGCATTCGAACCGTTGAGCGGGAGGTCGAATTCTGAGCCCTGGCGGACGGGTTGACAGTGAGGTTGACTGTGAATTGATAGTTTGAGAGTCAACTCTCCATTTGCGTCACTTATTTGAGTGCGAAGTGATTTTTGAAAGATTTTCTGCGATCTTTTGGGATTTCTGTCCGTGGCGAGTTTGGAGTGAACTTCGAACGATTTTCAACGATTTTTGTGGATTTCTGTCCGTGACGAGTGTGAAGCGACTTTCGAACGATTTTCAGCTATTTGTGCGGATTTCTGGCCATGGCGAGTGTGAAGCGACTTTCGAACGATTTTCAGCGATTTTTACGGATTTCTGTACCTGGCGATTGTGAATCGACGGTGGAACAACGTTTACATTTGTTTTCTTGTAATAACAGCCATATATTGTATTGTATACAGGGATATTTATGGATAATACAATAATATAATTTTCATTAACGCGTTGAAATAATGCTAGGTATAATGGATTATAAAAAATTAAATAAAAAAATGTAAATCTTTTGATAGTAGTAGTAGTAGTAGTAATTTATTTCATATATACCCTGACGGGTGTTTACATAACCCTTCCCTTACATAATCCCTTAAAAAACAAAGTATTGCTTGGCTTCCGGTGTACAGTTTATCACTCACGCTTAAACTAAACAACTTTGAACTTATACAGGTATTGAGATCCCTTACTAATAAACAGATATATATACTTTGTTTTTCTCTAGACCGTACTTAATTAACCTTGTTAGCAATAGAGCACTCTAAGTTTGCATTTTCGCCTTCCTAACTAGCTTCTCAAATTGCCAAACATACACACATAACACTGTGATTGGCTTCTCTTTCAGACTATCGTTTACTCTCCGGCTTAGCTCTAAGCCCGCCGCCTGTCCTTTCCAATCCTTCAGACCATTGACCAACCTCCTATCCATTCTTTCCTTTGCTACTTTACACTCGCACATGTGCGCTAACGTTTCCTCCTCCCTTTTACATAATACACATTTAGTTTATTGAAAACCCTTACATTTATCTTTCCCAACGCTCCCACATCTCATTCGCGCCCAGGTTTCTTTTATTTTCCCTTTTATTTCGTTATCCTCCCAATATTTCTCCATTTCATTATTACGTTTCCTATTCTTATACTCCTTGCAAAATTGGGACCTTTCGATTTTAATCCAGTCCAGTTGGATTTCCTGATCGATTTTCGTTTTCGATCCCCTTTGCATTTTCTTTTCCAGTTCCTTCACGTTTCCCTCCCTTATGATGCCCCAAACCCCTCCTTCATCTACTTCCTCCATATAGCCATTTTCATTTCTTTCCCCCATTTCGACGGGATACCATTCAAAATTCCTCTAGCTTCCTCTTCTAAGCACTTTTTTGGCCAACGGTCGTCCTCCATTTTCATTACTTCTACCAGATACCTGGCCGCCCTCTTCCACATTTCCGTCCCTATCCCTCTAATACCTGCCTCCATCCTCCAAATGTAATTTGGGGTGTTCTGATTAATTCCAATCGCCATTTTGACATATCTCGCCTGTAACCTCTCCAACTGTTGCCGCTTTTTCCAACTCCAAGTTTCCAATTCGTACATCATAATACTTTTAGCCAACGAGTTCATTAGGAATAGTCTTTGCTTCAAGCTAGTAATCCTGGCCCTCTTATAAACACCCCAGGATGCATTTTTTGCTTTTTTTATTTTCTTTGACAATATTAGCATATGTTTTACCATTGTATTTCCAGTTGAGAACCAAACCCCAAGATACTTATACTCACTGACTATCTCCAGCTTCCGATTATTATATTCCCATCTCTCTCCTTTCTTGCACTTACCCCTTTTTTTAAAGATCATAATCTTGGATTTGCTTATATTAGCGGTTAATCTACTTTTTTCCACAAATTTTTCCAACGACGCTTCTCGAGGGATTGAGCATACTTGTCAATCCCTTATCGTCCTCTGCAATCAATATAATATCGTCCGCGAACTTCAATGTGTAAATTTTCTGCCCTCCGATCACCGATCCTCCTTCATTTTTCCTTTCCCATACTTTATCTATATCTTCAATAAAGAGATTAAAAAGCAACGGGCTCATCGGTCACCCTTGTCGTACCCCTCGTATTGTTCGAAATTTTTCAGTCACGCCTTCCCCGGATATTACTTTATTCCATGTTTCCCCATAAATCTTTCCGATCATTTGGAACATTCTTCCTTGCACCCCAGTTTTTTCCAGTTTTTCCAACAACAGTTCCCTATCTAGTGTATCAAACGCAGCTTTGAAATCAACAAACGCCGTATATATTTTCCCTCCGACCCTCTTGAGTCTATTATTAATCAATGAATTTAGAACGAAAATATGGTCGCGTGTTCCTCTTTACTCCTGAATCCCGCCTTACTTTCTTTCAGTACGTTACACCTTTCAAGCCATGTTCCCAATCTCTTTGTCAGTATGTTAGCCAATAACTTGTATCCAGAATTTAGAAGGCAGATTCCTCTATAATTTGCTACCGTATTCGCATCCCCCGCTTTATGGATTGGGTAAATTCTACCTGTCTCCCATCCTTTTCCTATTCATCCATTTATCCAAAAAGTGTTCAAAATTTCCACTAGTTCCCTTAGACCTACTTCCGGCATCGCTTTCAAAAATTCGACCGCAATTCCATCCTCCCCCGCTGCCTTGCCACTTTTCATTCTTTTAAGTGCTTGCCGTGTTTCTTAATGTCTTGGTTAAAAATACTCCCTTCCCCTTCCTCTACTTCCCTTTGTACAGTAAGTTCTACTCCCAATTCCTCCCTTCTACCCTGCTCTTCCTCTCTCCCCAACAAATTCTTGAAATGTTCCACCCACTCTGGTTTAGTTATTTGTTTTCCCAAATTTACTTTCTTTGGTTTGAAGGGTTTGATGGCCTCCCATATATCCGCTAAATTGTCGCATTTTTTTTACCTTATTCCATTTCTCTTCCAAGTGCGCCCTGTTTTTTTCGTGCCTTATTTTTCTTAATTTCTTTCTCATCTCAACCAATAACTCTCTTTCCCTTCCTTCATTACTTCGGTTTTTGGCTCTAATAAATTTTTTAGCTTCACCCATACAATTTGTCGCTGCTCCCTGACCTCGACGTCCATTTTTTTATACCCGCTCTGAGAAGTTAATCTTAGTCTCATCTTGCCCACTTTTCCGCCGTTTCTCTTATTATTTTGATCAGACGGTCCCATCTGTCGATTTCCCCCTCTACTAAAGCTGTTCCCGACCACTGTCTCTCAAATTCCTTTGCGTATTCGTCTCTTGAGTCCTCTTTCCATACTAGAAGCTTCTCCCGGTTTTGTTGATCTTTACCTCTATCACGTCTATCACGTCAAACCAACGGTAGCTTGCTCTCCAAGACGAAGGAAATTGGTAAATGGTCCGACTCTATTCTCACTTCCACTCGCATTTCTTTTAAAATGTGCTCTTTCCCCTCACTGATAATGACATAATCTATAACTGACCCCACTATCTCCCACAAAAGTTATATTCCCCCCCCCCCCCTATCTCCTTCACATCTTCCATTCCAATTCACATCTTCCATTCCAGACCAGACAGAGCGGTTTCTCTTCATAATATCTATTTTGTTCTGCATTGATGCCAGTTCCACAACTAGACCTCCCTTTGTTGCCAATACGCTCCTAACCCACGGCTTAATTCCCGTCTTATCTTGAATAGCTTCCTCCACCTCAATATTCACATCTTTCGTCGTCGCGTGCACTCCTCTTACCCTGATGTTTCGTTATCGGAATCTTCTCTGCTGCAGTTCAACTTCCCATTCATCCTGGCACATTCTTTTCGGGTGGTCCCCCACTTTATTCGCCTGGTGGCTGTGAACTTGCGTTTGCCCTCCTCTTTTGTTTCTTCTCTCCGGGCTCTTCGGCTGTGCACCACTCCTGTCGTATTCCCTTAGCTCCGTGTTGCTTATTTCACTCATATCCCTTCCATAGTTGATCAGATTTCCGTTCTCGTCCCCTTGGCTATTTCCCTTCTTCCCCATCTGTTCCACACTATCTTTCTTCCTCGCATTGACCTTTTCCAGCAGGCTTACATTTTCTATCGACAAACTTTCCAGTCTAGACTCCAGCCTCTGTATGGTGCACGCGTGTTCCACGCATTGAGGTTTCATCTTACTTTGTTCTATCCACAGTTTGGCTTGCAACTGTACTAACTCATTTTCAAGCTCTTGTTTCTGTGTGTCCTTTTCGTTGGACGTTTTTTCTATCTCCCTTAACACCACGCGGATCTCTTATGATCTTCCTTCACGTTTCTTCGCATCCTGCTTGTTGGCCTGCATTCCTCACAACTTGCCTACCCACGTGTGGGCCTCCGACGCCAGCCTCCTCTGTGGTTCTCCGATCCTCGCGCAATTCTTTTACTAGTGCAGTGTCGATAATCAGGACATTGTTTTGAGGAGAGTAAGAAGGAGAGGAGTTAGAGGACTCCTGACGCGACAAAGCAACGAGGTAATCTCCCCCGATAGAGTCCTCAGAGTTGCCGGCAGAGGAAGCTTGGAGAGAATGGTCAGCGGCAAGCCCGCCGGGATCCCTGGAGGGGGAAGCCATGGCGGACGAAGACGCACCAGAGAGGTTAGGAAGAATGCTTTCCCGAAGGGAAATAGTCGGAACAAGCAGTACACAGAATTGATGAATGTGATAGTTTACTATAAACACTAGGCGCAATGCGCAGGTGGACGACGGCTAAAACAACCGAGCGCAGTCGCGAGAGAGAGAGAGAGAGAGCTGACTATGATCGCTGTTTTAACTCACGGACCTCGATACGACCGCATCGTACCGTGGCTTGGCCGAGACTCAGCCTGCTCTTCTTCTTCTTCTTCTTCAATTTGACTGGGCTCCCGGAGCTGGAGACCAGTCTGGCCACAGAGAAAAACTCGCGCCGGCCAACTATATCAGCCTACTCTTGAGTCCCCGAGAGAAGTGTCGCGGGTCCTTTTCCCCCCCACCCTACGCCTATCCGAAAGTCGCCCCCTATTTTATTTGTTTCGGGCTTCCGAATTACGCAGGCTGCGCGGTGTTTGAATATTGCGCGTTCGCGGCAACGCGAACGCGAGATGCCGGAGTATCTCGTGGTGGGAGGTAGTCCACGAGAGTCGCAAATTGAGCGCAGCCACGGGAGCTTTGCCAGGCGGATGCGGCATTGGTCCAGCGACGAGTTGGACGCTGCAAGATCGGTGCAGCTGAGTCTCGTCGCGCCAGGGTGAGGTTTGCCGATGTGGAGTCCGTCGTCGGTAACGGAGGCGCTATGTCGGTAGCGGCGGAGTCGACGACGGATAGCTTAACGAGGCTCCAGCCTGCTGTGTAGACGGACTCGGCGAAAGCGGTGTGCGTGATGCTGCGAGGTCGTGCGGTGGTGACGTCATCGGCAGCGAGATCGGTGGAGGTTCGATTTCGATAGCGGTTACGACTGCCGTACGCTCCAGAGAATGATGGAAAAATAAAAGAATAGGCAAAAAATGGGTTGGGAACGATTTGCTCGCGTATGCCCCTGTTTGAATGCCTGGAAGGGACTCTTCGCAGGAGAAAGGCTGCCGTGTTCCGTACCGATTCGTGCGAGAGCCTGACATCCGGCTTTCTTTGGGACGGGGCGAAAAAACCCCGTCACACCGTTAATAATAATATTTTTAAATCCTAAAATATGTCCGGTGGAGCCACCCCTGAGCCTGACGAGCGACAGACGGCCGCTAGCTACTCAATTAAATCAATAAAAATGAGCGCATACGATTTAAGTAACGTGATCAAATTTTGCCACGTTACAATATTTCCTATCGAATGTTTCGCACAACATCGTCCATAGATCAAAAGCTGTTTCTTCATCTTTATCGTATTCAACATGATTATCGGCGATCCTTTGTATAATCTGCGACTTGCATTTTCGATCGCGCTTGCTGTGCTCAGCCAACAGCGCTTCCTTTTCTGTTTTCTGTACTACTGCGTCAGTTTCATTGAACTGTACCATTCTGAAGTACGATCCTTCCACTTAGGAGGCTAAATCCATTTCATTCAGCAGTGTCTCCCTCCGGAATTTCCGATTACCGAAGTTAGTCCCGAACCGAAGTTAGTCCAATTACCGAAGTTAGATAAGGGAATCCGATATTTTTCTGCGCCCTCGGACATTTCACCTCTTCGTTCACTATTTATTTATTATTTTTCAGACGATTCGAATATTCACGTATTCTGGACCTATAATCTGTTAGTAGAGCGTGGTTATTACGAAATAATAAATTAACGATTTACAAGAGCGCCCGTTTTATTGAACGCTACAACGACGACCGACTGCAAAGACAAAAGGCTGAAGTGAGCAGGAAGATAAACAATAACAAAAGATAACGAAAAAGAAGAATTAAACAGAGATCAGCTGCCCTCTCTCGGAGGTATTAAATTGATATTCCAGGAATTATTATCAAGAAAAATGTCTCGATTTTACTTTTTAGCTGTAATATGCATTCCACCTTGTGCATTTTGTAAGAGAATTTCATTCAAACGCGGACATTTAGTATTCTTCCACAATTGATTAGACAGCCATCATGTAATAGAGACGTTGGTGGGCTGGTGGTGCGGAAATAATAGTAACTTTAAAAAAATTTAAGTAATTTTTCAAAATGTAATATTTATTCTGCTTTCGATTATGTTCGACAATAAACACAGAAATATTCGCTAACACAATACAGCTAATATGTTTATGGTACTTCAAAAACTTCAGGCTTAACGAAGTCGAAAATTTCGTTAATCTGAAATTTGAATTCAAACATAAGAATAAAAAAATCGATTGACAGAATGTAAACAATGTTGCGTATATTTTGTGTCAACCTTCCCATACCAATGTTTCATAGTGCTTAATTGTAGTCAAGTACATCGTTTCGCTAGCATAATGATAGGTACAAACATTTGGTTGAAGCAGCGTTACAATTAATATTAACAATACACGTAGCATATTGCAAGCTTGATGCAAGTCTGAAGCTAGGCTATTCGCAATATGAGTACTTGAGATAAAAATTTACCGCACTGATTGTAATTACCGATCGCGCTTCAAATTGCACAAATTTTCAACTATTCCTCAATCCGTCTATCATTCCTCTTTCTCGGGTTAAAATGTCAACACGCAACAACGTATAGTCTGCTAAAAGAATAAATAATCATGTACAGAGGGTTCGTATCACAGTTGGAAAAACTTATATTATCATTTGATAGTTATCTCGATATTTTTTGGCATTATCACTTTGGGGATAACTGACCAAAGTCGTCTCCATAGACTATCTGAAGACGGTGTATTACGCTATGACTCTGTCTACGACTGGCTAAAAATACTGATCAACAAAACTGTATTCATTTTGTTTTCATCTAGCGTGATTATCGCATTGTTTTTCGTTTCGTTTCGTTTCGTTTCGTTTCGTTTCGTTTCGTTTCGTTTCGTTCGTTCATCATTGACCGATCGGCGCGCTGCACGTCTCGAAGTGTATACGTATTATACACCCAGCAAAGCTTTCTGAAGTTTCACCCAGTCAGCAATCTTCTGCGTAACTCTCCTTTTCTTAGTCAAGGCCGTTGCTGCGTGTTGAAATTTGTCCTCGTTTTTTCGGATGTACATCATTGCATCCTTCTCAAGCTGCGATATTTTTTCCGGACGAATCTCTTCCATCGGAAGCATTTCCGTGAGGTAGGGATTGAATCGAAAGTATGCGTGATCCGGCAAGAGATCGTTTAATATTGTGTGTACAACTGAAAACATAGCGCAAGTTTTGGTAAAGGTTCAGCCACAGTATAGTACAAGACAGAGCAGCAAATAAATCATATGTACCTTCAGTGTCCGTCGCGCTTGCCAAGATTTTATCAAACTTTTCCTTCCAACTGGAGATTGTTATTTCCTTGATTACCCTGTCGCTTCCGTGAATCGTTGTCGCAGTTCTTCCAGTGCCGAACGACACGACACACTGAATCGGGTTATTTGGCCACAGTTGTTTCGCTTCGTGAATCGCCACGGCGCAAGGGTTGTTTACCATCAATCCTGCAATTGTAAGAACGATTGTTGTTTAATTGGGCTGTGTTCAATTTTTCACAAGTCAATCATTTTAAAAAATGTATTTCTTTTATCGTTTGAAAAATAATGTCTTACCTCCGTCGGTAAACAGGTATTCTCCGTGCTTGAATTCCTCAAAATACGTTGGCGCCGCCGCGGATGCTCTGACAGCCTCCCACAATTTGTGTCTATGAGATCCCATATACTGACTCTCGACTCTGAATGGCAATGTGTAATTTCTGAATATATAAGCCATCATCTGGGCGTGATTGATGACAGTTGAGACGGCAGAAAACTACAAAAAAAAATCACGGTTCGACAAAACTCGTGTAGCTCGACGAGCTAAATAATCTCGCAGCAGAATGTCGTTTAGTACCTTAGGAGATATCGGATCGCGAGCCGTCTTTATGAGATCTTTGTCGCCCAATTGTTCCTGCAACATTTCCTCCCAGAGCTCGGTGTCGTAGTACGCGTGGCTCCACACCAAGTTGCTCGTACCGCGAATCGTGCTGCGCGTAAATATCTTCGTGCTCAGAACTTTGTACAGCTCGGAAATGTCGTCCAGCGTTTTTCTCTTGTGTCCGCCTGGAAGATGAAACCATTATTTGGAGAAACTTGACCCTGCAAATGCGCTGGTAATTATCTGACAATCTTTGCACTACAATAATGAACGTCATTTCGGATAAGCTAATACCATAGTCACTTTCCTTATCCTTGATCGTCGCTGCATGTAAACACAATCGAAATATAAAATCGGCCAGTGGGAGATTAATATAAGAAAAGAAAAGAAGTGAGTTAAAGCAACAACTATAATTACCTAGAGTAGCCGATAAAATGGCACCAGTGCTCACGCCGCACACGTAGTCGAACATCTCGTGAACCTTTTGTCCGGTCAATTCTTCCAATTTTTTGAGCATCTCGATAACTACGAGTCCTCGTATTCCACCGCCGTCGATCGAAAGGATTCTTATGCCTCTGCCGGGCAGTGGATCGACGTGCCCCATCACCGCGAGAGCCTCTCTGATTGAACCTATGAATTGATTATTTATAAATCCTCGAAATACAATAAAAAGTAATAACCGAGCGAAAATCCTCTTTCTGCAAGTACCAGTAATCTGTGGATCTTTGCTCTTCTGCCTAGCCCTCAGCAGAGTGCCGATAGCTCCTTCCTTGATGGCGTGATGCCGGGCTTCCGGATACTGCTCTATGTGAGCAAGGAGATCCTCGATTCTTCGCCACTTAGACGCGGCCGATTCGGCCGTCGCTATACTGTTCAACACATGCCGCGTTCTCGACGCTATGCTGTGTTTCGAGATGTTCGACTGTATATTCGTCTTCCATTTCGGTACTGGCGGCGCAACCGCATCTTTGTTGTTTCGAGAATTAAATTGCGGCAATAGCGCCGAGAGCACTTGCGGAAAAGCGTATATGTGGTCCCTCAGGTCTCTCTGGAAGATCCCCTTCTCTTCTTCCGCCTGCTTCGTCGTCAGAGCTCCACCAATTTGGCTGGCATTCTTTCTGTCCTCCGGCAGTGCAACGGCCACTGCTTTCTCCACGGACACCTCTTTCTTTCCCTTCGTCGTCGCATTGTCATCCTCGAATTTGTTGTTCAGATTTTGTGCCACCGAGAAACTTCGCACGTTTTCTATCTGGGCGTATGTTATCTTCTGTATCAGGTCAATCCATTCTTTGCTCATAACGAATTGAAGGTTCTTGTCGTACTCCGATTTATTGAGATACCCCTTCAGCTGCGTCAGGAGTTTCCAATGGTTCTGCAGAGACATCTTCGTCCGCTGTACTATGCTCAGTGATCCGGATAGTTTTGCCGCCATCGTCGTAGTCCCGTTACTCCCTGCATCGCTGGGAGCTGCGCTGTCTGTCAATTGCCTGAAACGAAATTTTTTTAAAACCTTCAATGACACAATTTGCTTTGCGACTCAACGAGGAAAATTGCCGCGAATATTTTTGGCAGCCAATAAATACGAGTTTCGCGCTGTTACGATTTATATTACGAAATAACGACTCAAGTAACATCTTGAGCATACATAACCTCAAATTATTGTCTCGAACATTGTCTCAACGGGAAAATGTATTTATGCTTCCACATTACGGGAATCGTCTGCACATTATAAATTCGTGAAGGAAACTTTTAATTAATTATAGTACGTAACAAGTAACTAACAGTATTGCGGCAAGGCTGATCAGCTGATTAGTCGTGACGACAATAAACACTGAAACGCGTCATCACAATTGATAATTCATCGTTCGTTGTGTATCAATTACAGGTTCGAGTGTACCTCGACGATATTAATGTTCCATCGGGCACAGTTAAAAATTTTTTATTATTATATCGATGATGCAAACAACAAAACACAATCCACTCGGTTATTATGATGACACTAGAGGTAGGGTACCTTGTCACTGTGACGCATCTTCGGCAATGCCGTAGGTGCTTGCTGAGAACCATGTTGCTCAGCCGACTCTTGCCCAAAATTCTCGAACTTGGCAGCTGCACACAGGCTTTTATTACTCTCGTATAAATGTATCACCTTTCCGAGAACAACTGCTCGGCTCGGGTACTCCAAGCCAACTACGTAATGTATATTATAACCCAAACGTTATAGGCAATCGATTCAGAGGTCGGACACACGCAGCTGCTTTATACCGATTGTGAACTCGACGGGTTATCTTGTTTTGTCTTTTCACGCTTTAATCGAATTCACTCACACTATTGTTCCGTTCGTATGTAACTCCGTTGGAGATACTTTTTGTCGATAATTCTAGTACGTTGAATTAATAAATAAATAACTAATGCTCGTTCATACTTTGTCGCTCTCGGAGATCTGTGTTTAACAAACTTTAACTGGTAATTCTAATTGACTATTGCACCAGCGTCTAAATTGTTTCTGTTCGTTATTTTTAGTTGAGTAAGCGGCGCGCTAGAATGTTCTTTGGTTACTGAGGAAAACAGCCGGAGACAGACTCTCTTTATAGACACGGGCGGCTACCGCACGTCGTCAATTGTGTAAAAGCATGCTATTGCAGACACACGGGATAATTGTAAATAAAATCGCGCGATATCGTGACGACGTGGATTCTATTTGGCACTGTTTCATCTCGTCGTACCACCCAACTTCCGGCCTCTAATCATCTATACCGACGTTGTATATAATAATAGAAATCTAATGCCATCTCCTTCATGGAATTCGAGCATCTGAATAATAACACTATTATGAGTTCATCAGTTTGTCGCATTACCATATTAGAAGAACCACGTGAGCTTGTTTTTTTCCGGCGTATATTAGTTTGTTATCAACAAGAGCACATGTTTGCGAATAGAACGTACGTTTATGAGTTCACGTGAGATGTTTGTCAACATCCACGACGGCATTTCCTTCTGTTTATCTTTCTCTCCAGTATCCGATGTCGGTATGTTCTAAAGACGGAAAGAGGCGCGCCGATGATGAATCGATATTTTTATGTTTATTTTTTTTCGATGGAGAATTGTGCTGATGGCTTTCGCTTTTTAATTGAGCAATTCTTCCGATTTTTAGTTCGACAGTTGTACAGTATCCAGCAGACGAGCCGTCGAGATATCGAAAGAATGGAATGTTTACCTTCGCGGAACTGGTGTAACCACGGATTCAGAGTTACATCGTAGTCGCAGTCGCACTAGGATTGGCTAGACATGCATCTGCGAGTTGCAATGACTATGACGAGACTCCGGGTATACTGGAATGAGACCGATCGTTTTGTTCAAACTTTTAACCTTTATGCAACTCTTTTCAGATGGACTCGAGCGATTCCCATCCAACTATAATTCAAATGAATAAGACTATATACAACGATGGTTGCAAGGGGTACAGGAAAAATCAATCGAGAATCCGATATCAGTTTCGGCCATGTGTCAAGACATTCGTAATCACCGACAGAATTTTTCTTTACGGCGCGGCAAATGTTCCTTGTGAATAGCTTTCGGTTTCAGCCTCATGTATAGGTTGCGAGCAAGTATATCGGCGACCAGACGCACGTGGGGAGGAGGACGGGGGGGGGGGGGGGGGGTCGTCACGCAAAATTGATCAACAGATGAGTATAGAATTTCGCTCCTATTCGCACAGCGTAGGTAGCTAGTTGGAACCTGCATAGAAAATAGACGTCGCTCAATTGTATCACGCCACGGGAATCGCGTCGCGTGATTCCATTCTTTATCATCATGGCGATTCAACGAGCGCAATAGTCTGCAAGATAAACAACGATGTCGAGTACCTGCTAGTCGAGTAGCCCCGCTTTATGCGTATATTGCATTGTATACTTGACCGGCCTTCTGAGTAATGCCAGTTATCTACTTTTGGCCTATCGAACGTATATATTATCGCACTAACTATTAAAAAAATGTATTTGTGTAATTCGTGGATTGGTAAAAACATAAATAAATAAAAAAATAAATAAAAATAAAAAGGTATGATGGAGGGGGGGAGGAGGTATAATTTCCTGCGCATCAAGCCGATGGAGATTCTGCACATGAATGTTGTAGCAACCCCCAACGCTATATAAGGGTGAATGTCACCCCGCCAAACTTTAGACGTAACCCGGCGCTCGACGCGGAAACGTACGCACAAATAAACGTTATTTGTCGAAAGCACAGCGCAGTGACTATTTATTAATTTATGTATTTTTACGGATAAGTGATGTGGTTGTTAATCATCGTTTATTTTGGCATATTTATTTTTTTCGTTCCCGCTTCCGGTAAGTTTTTTTTTATTAATTATTGCACTGCGTTAATTTAAAATCGCATCGTCGATGCCTGCGCAGACTGTTTTTTATATTTAAAAAATAATAAAACAATATGTAAATAATGTGCACAAGTAAAGCTGCGAATTTGCATATCATCATTGCCGGAAAGCGAAACAGCATCACGCTCATTAATTTGTCCGTCAACCGATTCTCCGGTACGAACGATTGCGCATCATCCGTGAATAAAACTGTCGTATACTTCTGGACGATTTATTTGTAGGGGCAGAGCGGGGCAAGACGGAACCCCGGGGAAAAAAGGACCATTTATGCACATTTTTTTACGGTACAGCGAAAACATTAAAAAATGCTCAACTCGAATACAGGACACGGGTGCATTTTGTCCCATTCTAGCCTGAATTACACAATCACGCATTATTCTACCGTGCACAGCAGCGTGTATTTATTTAATTTCGATACTTGACCTGGAGATGCTAATGCATCTTTTGTCCAACTACTGTATGTACAATTTCGGTTCCTTGCGCAAATGCCACCCTCTAAAGCATGCAATCTATGTAGCTATGACACGGACGCGCGGGTACTTCGTCATGACTTCCAATTCGATTAATCTCCCCTGCCATCTCATTAACATTCGGCGCGAATATCCCGCGCCCCGAATAGAGTACACCCTACAATTAGCCACGTTGAATTTATATAAATTCACCATTGTCATCGTAATTGAGGTGATATATTTTCTTTTTTTTTAATTTATTTATCGATAGGTCAGGAGAACCCCGTGAGAATATATAACGTTGGGGTGCTGATGGCCTCCCATCTCGACAGCCCCTTCGATCTTGAACGTTGCGGTCCAGCGGTCGACTTGGCGCTGACCAAAGTCAATGAGTTTCTCATAAGCCACAACGTTCAATTGCGAAAAGTTCAAGGGAGGTAAGTTTATTAATTTTTTTATTCATCATATTGATATATTTATGATTTTTTTTTTTCAAATTATCACACGACCTGCTGCGGAACGGAAACGAGTTTCGCGTGTAAGTTCTCCTGGGATTCTCCGGCTTATATATATATATATATATATATATATATATATATATATATATATATATATATATATATATATATATATATATATATATGTATATATAATTTGAAACTCCTCCGCAAACATGAGAATTCGATAGACACGTGCCGATATATAAAAATTCGAGAGCGAGATTCGCCACAAGGTGACGGTGGAAAGTAAGGTAAAAAAAGCCTGACATCTAGATCGATTCCGGTCTCGTGGGAGCACAACAAATATAATAAGCTGGAGGGAGAACTCGGTGAGAAAGTTTCGTCGTCTTTTTTTTTCTCAAGCTCTGCGCTTATATTTCTTACTCTCTTGTATCCTCGAGTTTCCGGACTTCCTCCTTCCATCGACCAGTCTGGCTCGAGGAGAGGCAACCCCTGCGTGAAGCACAGGAATCAACGAGGGGAGCCAGCGAATCTAAATTCAGGGGTCACTCGTGTTGACACTGAACAATCCTAATAGATCCGATCGTAAATCTTCGAAACGATATTAACGTATCCACCGGCATCCTCGGTCAGAGAAGATAAATGTTCCGATCTTTACGCGCCTTTAGAATTACCGTGATTGGAATAGTTTCACTTTGTATTTGCTATTTATCGACCACTAGTGGCATTCGGAGCTTTGAAACGTTTTGTAAATGGTAAAAAGATTGTTTTTTTCTTTTTTCAAAAAAACTATTTTTCACTGTATTTTCGACTGTTTTGTCGGTCCAACGGTATCCCTGCAGTAGGAATTTAGTTACGGCAGCATTGGGTGCTGGCAATACAATTTCCATGACGCATGTTCCAGCACCTGAATCAACATACAGTACGATCCAATTAACGCGCGCATTGTTTTTATTTCGCGAAGCAAACGATCCACTCTCCGCCCCGAAATTATAACTTTTGCCTCGAAATTATACCTTGCTCTCCAACGCACTCTTCACGAAGCTCGTTTGCTTTTTCCTAGCAAGTTGACGGAAGGCCGCTCTTAGGGAAAAAACTAAAAAACGGACCGAAAACGGACACGTCCGTTGGGGAACGAAACAGACCGGAAAAACGGTAAAACGGACCGTACGTTTTTGGATTGGTCCTTTTTCGGTTGCAGAAACCGAAAAAGGACCAAACGATTTTTATTCAAATTTTTGGCTAAGTTTTTAAATTTTTTCTTGTTTTGCTTTTAATTCTGTTTTTAATGAAAGGATAGAATAAAAATCTGTTCGTGGTCCTTTTTCGGTTGCGGGAACCGAAAACGGACCAAAGCAAATTTTTCGAAAAAAAATGTTCGGTCCGTTTTCGGTTTCCGCAACCGAAAAAAGATCAAATGTCAACAAAAAATCTACAGTCCGTTTTGTCTTTTTTTACGGTCCGTTTCGTTCCCCAACGGACGTGTCCGTTTGCGGTCCGTCAACTTGCTAGGGTGCCGACGTATACATCGGTTAAATTATTAAGTGACTTTCTTTTTTCCCCGAATGGATGCATTTCCAATATACTTACGGGGGTTTATATTATAGCACGGGATATGTTAAAATCTTTTTAGAAATATTTTCAATCTTTCAAATCTTGCAAGATATTTCTGAATTATATGGAAATCATATTTTAAAATATTCTAACAAGATGTTCCACCGAAATATTTCTATGAATGTTTCCGTCTTTATGCGGGTACGCATATATAAATTGGATTGGTGACGAAATCTTTCGCTTACCACGAGGAATTTTTTTCTTCATTTATCCATGCTGTGATAATAGTACGAGAAACGATTTCATCAGTAGATCATTAGGGTGCTATTGTAGTTCTCGAGTAGATTAATTCATTTTCATGTTCAATTATGATACATATAAATACTATAAAAGTTTTTATTCGTATCTTTTCAAGAAATTCTGAAAGCGAATTTAGTATCACGCATCCGGATAGAAAAACGTGCCGTGGAGCGTGTACCGTGGAATTGGTAACGCCACCGTTTCGCGCAGGGCCGTCTCTTGTCTTAGCAAATATTAATACGCGTGCACTGAAAAATGTTCAGAAGGAACGAAAAATAAAAAATGCCATGCTTATAGGCATTGACAAAAATGCACTCAAAGATACTCAGAGACACTTGCCACAAGATTCACGAACACTCACAGAAGGTAAGACTCGGGGACACTCACAGAATGGCACATGCTCTCAATTGGGCAATAGCAAAAAAAGGAGAAGAAGAAGACACTCGCAGAAACTCTTGCAGGGGCTCATAGGAATCTCTTACATGAAGTGCCGCAGGCAGTACATATTTAAAACAATGAACAATATCTACAGCTCTGAAAGATTTATGATGACTTGGACATTTCAGAAAAATATTTAATAAATTATTCGACCAACACTTTAAAATATTTGTGAAACGTTTTAAAAACGTTTCAATGTAAGATTCATGAGCGGACAACAAATTTTTTTCAAATTTTTTTAAAAACATTTCAGAATAATGAATTTGTTTCCGTAGCTGGCTACATTCGAAATGTATTCAAATACGCTTTACACGTATCACATCCCTTTTTACCTACTATTGTGTCACTGGTTGCCTTCGAGATACATTCCGAAGAATATTTTTAAAAATGTCTGTAACGTCACTTCTGCTTTGTAAATCTCACTTTTCAACCGGAAATGACGTTTTTCCGTATAATCACTTCCGGGTGAGACCTAATAAATAAACAAAAATGTATAGAGCTCGATCGATCGAGAGAGAGAGAGAGTCTGTATGTATTGTGCCGAACACCACAATACGGTGTATAAATTGATCGTCCGAGAGGAAACGACACACGTCACTCGAGAGTCGGTGACATAGTTTGTTTGGATATGCTAACGTTTATGCTCGAGCGTGCACATCCCGAAGCTCCCCAGCTCACCGGCGAGCTTTCAGCAATGAGATACGTGACGTTTATCTGGAACTACGTGAATCGACGAAAAAACACCGGTCTCCTCGAAGTGATCTTTGTGTGCCGTCTTTCCGTGGATGCACATAAACTCAACTTTCATTTTTCTTTCCCAATAAAAAAGGTCCGGTTGATCATTTTATCGTGAGACGTCAACGAGAAGAGCCAACGCGTATAACCATTATGTAATTTTGGCAGCTATCCATCGTGCAGCGGGGCTCGAGCACCTGGCTTGGCAGCGGACATGCACTTTCGGGATGATGTTATAGCTTTCGTAGGGCCGGCTTGTGCGTTCGCCCTGGAACCTGTTGCGCGACTTGCCGCTTATTGGAACAGTCCCATAATAACGGGAATGGGGGATCAGGTGTTTATTCTCATTATCAGTCGCTCGCCGACCCGTTGAAATTGCTCTTGTTTTTTTTTTTTTTTTTTTTTTTTTTTTTTATATATATATAATTAACGATGTTCTCTTTAGCCTCCGTCGGAGGGTGAATTGTCTGTGACATCCGGAATTTTGGGAAGGTTGCACAAATGGAGAAACGAGAGCTCGGTGAGTCTAACAAATTATATAGCAAGGTAAGAAGGTCCCTAAAAGAAAAAGGTGAAAATTGTCCGTTTTGCCACACCCTCCCCTAAATATTAACTGCACGAAGCTTCTCGAGTTAAGACGGGAGGTGCGTCTAATTGAGTTTACGGAGCAGAAAAAAATCTCGTGTTTCGTTGTTCTTAATTCTGAGCAACCCCATCGTCGTCACCGTCATCGTGTTACAAGATGCATTCCCGCTTCCCGCTACAAACAATTACAAAGAGACAATTACGATGTCATCGTTCGCAGGGTATCTTCAAGGACAAAAGCAAGTATCCGACCCTGACGAGAATGTCGTACTGTCAGTGTCGACTTCGACTGGTGTTCTCGAGCATCTTTAAGCAATTTGGCTGGTCCCACGTAGCTTTGATACTAGACAGATCCGATCTTTTCTCACTGACTGTCGGCAAAAATTTGGAATATGGACTACGCAAACAAGGCCTGTTGAAGTTTGTACGAGAGATCGATGGCAATTCAGAAGACGATAGCTATCATTTGTATTTGCGCGACGCTAGCATGTACGCACGAGGTAAAAACCATCTATTCCTTTTTAATAATATAATGTAGATAAATAATGAGAAAAAAAAGAACAGACTTTTTTTACAGTTGTTATCCTGAGCGTTCGTGGAACGCTGGTGAGAAAATTTATGCTCGCAGCTCACGGCCTCGGTATGACCAGAGGCGACTGGGCTTTCTTCGACGTTGAAATATTTCAGGTAAAAAATAATATGTTATACACATTAAAAAACACTGTGAATCTGTTTGTTTGTTTGTTTGCATGTATGTAGGTTTGTCCCTCTCCCTTGGCGATGAAGTTAAAATCCCCGATAGTGCACACGTCCCAATTGTGCACACGGCCTGATAGTGCACAGGGCCCGATAGTACACACTGCCTGATAGTGTAGACTTTCCGACAGTCCACACGGTGAGGGAAGTGACGACGCACCGGAAATACGTCACTTCCGTTTTGAAAATCTAATTTGCCGCCTGGAAGTGGTGTCATCCCGAAAATATCTCACTTCTGATTTCAACATCTCATTATTCCACCGAATGTGACGTTATACCGGAAAAACGTCACTTTCGGTCGAAAGATCAGATGTTTCAAAGTGACGTATTTACAGTAAATCCCCAAAAATGTGAATTACCGGGTTCTAAATTCCGTAGTCTAATAACGAGGGCGCAAAATGTCCGAGTCACAATAACTAATTATTTTTGCTGTTCTTTAGGCAATAATTGACTTAGTATAACAATGCAAAATGATGATAGTATCGATTAGCTCGAATTCCGTGTCGTTAGGGTTCTTACTGGGGGGAGCACGATTGGGAGATCGGCGATGCCGAGGACTCCGTGGCGAGAAAAGCCTACGAAGCTTTGCTCCGAGTATCGTTGCTCCAACCCACGAGTCCTCGATTTCAGGACTTTGCCGAAGATGTGAGAATGCGAGCTCAAACGGATTACAACTATACATTCTCCGACGGGGAAGAAGTAAGTTATTATCGTATTATACGACGACCACTAATGCTAGCTCTAAGCCCTATTACCATCCGTTGAGGTAATTTGTAGGTCAATTTTTTTATCGGGGCCTTTTACGACGGCGTTTATCTGCTGGGGATCGCTCTAAACGAGACTCTGTCGGAAGGCGGCGACATAAGGGACGGACTGGCGATAACGCGAAGGATGTGGGACAGAGATTTCATTGGCATAACGGGACACGTCAGGATCGACGACAATGGCGATCGTGATGCCGATTACAGTATCCTGGATCTCGATCCGATAACAGGAAAGTAGGCACTCGATCTCTTGCTATGTATACGCACACCTTACAAAAAAGATTTGTATATTTAACAAACATTTTTTGTCCACAAATATCCACAATCTTTTTTCTCGTCAATTTTGCTACGTCATAGAGAAAGCCATATTAAAGATATTGATATTTTAGTATCAGTGTACGGGAAAATATCTAAAACGTCGGAAAATACGATTTTCAGTTGGTGTGCTTGTTCGCATGCGAGTGTGTACATTTTTGGAAAAATGTCTGTGGTATCTCTAACTTGCATACATTTTTAACTAACTTCCTAAAACTGTAGACCAATATAATATTTTGGTCAACAGCTTTTGTTATTGAATTTAGTCAAAATGTATCCAAGCGGTCCGATTTTATAGTTTTTTTTTTCAAAAAATTTGTAAAAATGGTCTCATATGAACAAACATGGAGGTATTAAGTAAGCTCAAATTTAGAAAATGAATGGATTAACACTGCACTATGTGTGGTACGAAATTTCGAAAAAGCTGATTAATAATTTAAGAAAATAATACATTTTATGAAATATTTAAATTTTAGAATTTTTGGCAGAATTTGTTTTTTACGCCTGACACGAGTTTCTGAATCAAATATTACGCTAAGAGTAAAATGAGTTGCGGTCTTGTAATCAGCAGTGAAGAATAGATTAAAAATTTTACGATAAATTTTGACGGTTTTACTTTTATGAGACATAGCCATTTTTTGTTACGAAAAAAGGTGCAAAGTAAATTGCACATTTCGAGATAGCAGGCTGCTTAGTGAATACTGACGCAGCGAGATGGGTAGAGGAACAACAGCGAAGCCTATTCGGGGCGACGCCAGGCGTGAAGCAGAACGAAGGCGCTCATCAACGGGCGGAACAAAAAAATCGCGAATCAACTTATACGGATGAGCAAGAAAGACACGAAACAAGCGGTGGGCATGTTGTCGGGACACTGCAATCTTAGGAAACATGCACACACTGGGAAATGAAGGAACCAGTCAGTGCAGGAAGTACGGAAGGTTCGAGGAAACACCCGTTCATGTAAAATGTCATTGCCTGGCCCTGGTTGGCGGAGACTGAGACACCAAGGAGCACCTCATCTGGAGTCTGCAGATGTTACTACCCTTCCTCTGTCTGGACTGCTGGCCTTGTTGAGGAACAGCAAGTTGGCTTCCGGGGATAAAGGGGACATGTAATGGGTGCACAATGAGCCTATGGCCTAAGTGGGTACTGCAGTAATGCTCCCTATACCTAATACTATTATTAACTACCGGTTATGGCGGCTCGCGCGCTCACAGTATCCGTGTGAGTATCGATGTTAGTATTCAATTGACATGAACTTTATTATTATGTAGATTGCACATGGCTTCCTCATTTATTACATTTTGCGCATTTTTTTTAATATGTGGAAGTCAAAATCGATCAACGAAATGTAATAAGTGCGGAAGCCATGTGCATTTTCCCAGATAGAAAAACGTGCCGCCAAACGGGTATCGTACCATTGGTACCACCACCGTTCCGTCGCCGTGCCGTCATTTTTCTATCTAGGTTGTACTTTTTTTTTACATTTTTTTAGGAAAAAGTACGATTCGTTGATTAAACCAAAAACTGTAGAATAAATTGTAATTGTAAGGAAAATGTTGTGGACCTTTCTGGACGAGAAATGTTGTCAAATGTACGAACCGTTTTTATTACTACATAACCGGTTAATGATTCTGGCAGTAAGGAACGGTCATACCGTATCGATAACCGACGACTGGCCTTTAGATTTCAAGTGGTCGCCCATTATTTGGGACTGAACCGGGAGTACAGTCAAGTGTCGGGTAAAAAAATTCATTGGCCCGGTGGGAAGGAAGGTCCGCCGCCGGACATACCGAAGTGCGGCTTTCTCGGCAATGAACCCGCTTGCTCATCGACTGAAGCCTACACCTTCGTGGCGTATTCGACACTGTCCCTCGGGATTTTCCTTCTTGCAGCCTGCGCAGCTTCCTGCCTACTTTACAGGTATTTCACGATCTTACATCGACGAAATTTCTCATTACCGACAATGAGCGCTGTCCACTTTTTCATTCAAATTTCCCATTTTTTTTTGTATCCTGTATACAGGCACATGCGACTGTCGGTAGATCTGAACAACATGTCCTGGCGAATAAGACCGGAAGAGTTGCTCCTGGAAGTTGGAAAGGCGTCCTCGTCGAAGATAAATCTTCACCAAGCGATGTCCGACATGAACGTGAGTCGAATTGATTCGTTCGCAAGAAACGAGAGAAAAGATAGTGGTGGGGAAACAAGAATATATATATACCGACAGATACTCCTATTTATTGCTTCAAGAATTTCGCCTTCGACGAGAGAATGCGAAGGGGTTCGCAAGCGAGCTGCGGCTCGGTGCCGCCGAGCACGGTTTTCACCACAGTTGGAATATACAAGGGCGAACGAGTGGCGATTAAAAAAATCACAAAGAAGAAGGTCGTCGATGTTACGAAAAAGCTCTTGTGGGAGATAAAACAAGTGAGAGACGTTGCGTCTGAGAATGCAGTGAGGTATAGAACAGACGAGAGTGCACCTTGTAGATGCCAGGACGCAAAGTGTTGGAAAACCATTTTTTTTTTATATTTAAAAAATGTATAAACTTGTTTTAAGATTTATAGGTGCTTGCATTTGTTCTCCATCGCCAACGGTCCTTATTCTCACCGAGTACTGTCCGAAAGGATCTCTGAAGGACGTTCTCGAGAATGAGGCTATAAAATTGGACTGGAATTTCCGGATGTCTCTGATTCACGACATCGTGAAGGTAGATAATACCTTGACCGAGGAAGCGAGGCCTTTCTACTAATGACGGAAAAAAGTGACCGTCACAACCGCTGTCTATACAGTTATGAATGAAGGTCAATTGACGGTCACTCGATCGCTACTTTCTACGAGTGATTTATACATGTTTCCAGGGCATGGCTTATCTTCACGCGAGCGAAGTTTCATCCCATGGAAAATTGAGATCCCGCAATTGCCTTATAGATGGTCGTTTTGTTTTGAAGATATCGGACTTTGGACTCAAGACTCTTACTACACCGGCCGACTTGATCGTCGACGAGAATCATTACACGAGTGAGATGAGAGCCTATTATTATTATTATTATTAATATTATTATTATTATTATTTTCCTTTACGGTGCCCTTACGGGTACCGTAAAGGAAAACAGAAGTTGCGGAATCCAAGTTACGGATTCCACCAGCCCAGCTGGTGGGTATGTGGGACTCCCGAAGCCTACCCACTAAACCGCCCTCTCCTTTCGATCATCCCCCAACCATTATTATCCTTTCCTATCGATCATCCCCCAATCCATTATTATTATTATTATTATTATTATTATTATTATTATTATTATTATTATTATTATTATTATTATTATTATTATTATTATTATTATTATTAGGCAAGCAACTCTTATTTGGAGCATGTATATTATTTATAGAATTACTGTGGATCGCGCCAGAATTGCTATCATCGACTGTAATGCCCGGAAGCGTAGCTACACAAAAAGGAGACGTTTACAGCTTTGCAATTATACTGGAAGAAATCGTTGTTCGTGGAGGACCGTACCAAGTCGCCAAAGAGTTCATGTCGGCTCAAGAGGTGACTCTGAAACTAATCTACAATATATGTACATTGTAATGTTTAATCGGTACATTACAATTACTCTGACTTCGTTTCAGCTAGTAAATCGAGTGGCTGCCAACGAAAGTCCATCATTCAGGCCTCAAGTAACCCCGAGAGATTGTCCACCGGATATATTGGCCCTGATGGAGAGATGCTGGAATCAAGTGCCCGATGACAGACCGACCTTCCACGCTATAAGAGGAATTATTCGCGGAATAATGAAGTAGGAACAAACAAATGACGAATTAACCGATGTACGCCTGATTCAACGGTCCGTATTCTTTTCAGAATACTAAAATCTCGCCTGTATTCTTTTCAGAGGATACTGCGAGAATCTGATGGATGATCTATTGAGAAGAATGGAACAATACGCGAATAATCTCGAGGCTCTGGTGGAAGAAAAAACCGAACAGCTGAGCATGGAGAAACGTCGCAGCGAGGAACTACTCTATCAAGTCCTTCCGAGGTACCTGAAGCGATGATCATAATTGCTTTTCATCAACGATGGCCCTCTGTTGCAATCCTTGACTCGCATAATTATTTACTTTTTATATTGTAACGCAGACAAGTAGCTTGCCAATTAATGGCCGGCGAGCTTGTACAACCCGAGCAGTTCGAGTGCGTTACGATATACTTCAGCGACATCGTCGGCTTCACGGCTCTCTGTGCTCAGAGCACACCAATGGAAGTCGTCGACTTTCTTAACGATCTGTACAGCACGTTCGATCGAATAATTGGATTTTACGACGTTTACAAAGTGAGAACCGAAAAATGTGGATCATCATCGCTCGTTTGCCCTGGAACATATATGCGATCGTTTACGTTTAACTGCGCAGGTGGAAACGATTGGCGACGCGTACATGGTAGTTTCCGGTTTGCCGGAACGCAACGGTGACGACCATGCGAAAGAAATAGCTCTAATGGCTCTCGCTATACTGGATGCCGTTAAAACGTTCAGAATAATGCACAAACAGGATGCCCAGTTGAGTGTGAGGATCGGCGTTCACACGGGACCAGTTTGCGCCGGAGTTGTGGGTCAAAAAATGCCACACTACTGTCTCTTTGGCGATGCAGTCAATACTGCATCGCGAATGGAGTCTTCCGGTCTTCGTGAGTTCGTTGTCCGCTGCATGCATTATTTCTGCCTGGCCTTCCGTAATTCGTCTCGAATCATCACTGTTATCATTCGATACGTTACCGTAGCTTTGCGAATCCACGTGTCCGAGGCGACGAAGAATATTCTCGACAAATACGGTACCTTCGTTCTCGAGCTGAGGGGCCAAGTGGAACTGAAGGGAAAAGGGGGAGTGACAACGTATTGGTTGATCGAAACCTCAGAGCCCGACCAAAGGACCGCTTCGACTCCGAGACATCTTCGAAAGTTCAGCACGAGCCCGCCCGACAATAACACCATCCTCAATCCATTAATTTTTCCCTTGAATAACGCAAACGGATCCAAAACCAACAACGGGAGGTAATAGACACTCGATAGCTCGTAGTAAAATATATAATTGTCCATCCATTATCGCACGCACCTGATCGATGCGAGAAGGCATTTTCTTTGCCGACATTTCGGCGGTAGATAAGCTTTAATGGTACGACCTGAAACACACCAAATTACGCATTTATTTTCGACACTCAATTGTCGACACTCAATTTATTTATTTATTTATTTTTGGGAGAATCACTTTTACTAAGCAAGTGCATATAAAATATATGACTTCTTTGCTACAGTGCATTCCAAAATGAAGGATAAAGAAAAAATGAACGTGTTATAATATTAATAGGAAAAATGCCCTAGAATTTTATGTCAGCAACGTTATTTACTTTATGATTGTGTCTTCAACAAATATACTTGCCTATGAAAACAGATTAAAAGTTATGTACAACGCAGCGTCCCGATAGTTTATATTTGACCATACGTTGACGGCTATATGTAATCTTTGTGTAACAATATCATTGTTCAACAAGCGTTAACTCCTTAAGTCCTTCGTCCAAGGCAGGTGTCGATGAACTTGCCGAAGGTGGAAGTTGTCTCTCGGCGATAATGGTGTTTATTTCGAGAGACCCAACACCTTTGTGCTTGACGGGCAAGTAAACGCCTCCGTAAACTTGCAGTCCAAACATGGTGATGTTGGATGTGTCGAGAGGTTCAGCATTTGGAACTAATCGGCCACGGAAGTATGCTTTAAAGGTCGACAGAACCACACTTTTGACTGTAAACGTCTCGCTTGGCTCCTCTGGGAACTGTGAACCGTACAGAGCATACACAAAATATATATATATATATACATATATATATGTGCATAGAGCACTGCAAGAAAATTCAATGTGATGTATTAATGATTCTTACCGAAAAAAATTGCTCGTACATTGGATCAGAATCGCGGTGCATGCCTCGGTGTCGCAGGACAACTTTATAAAACTTGTTCCCCTGGGCACGGCACATAATGTTAATCGTGTCGTAGCCCGTCAGATTAAAATTAGTGAGGGTTCTGACACCGGCGAAACCTGCTCCGTTCTCTTGAGGATTCAACAGCGTAAAAAAGATCGCTCTCTGGAACAATTTTGTTTTCTGAAGAGTTATGATGGCTTTCGACATTCCAACTTCGCGAACCGTGTCCGACGATTCCATCCAGTCATCGACGTTGTTCGCGGTTGTGAAGTCGAACAAAGTCATTGTTTGGCTATGAAAGAAATCACTGTGGCTATGATTTTGCATTAAATAATTATTTGTATTGTTTTGAAGTCGATCGTACCACCCTCCTGTAATTGTCGTCGATTGCTCCGTCATTCTCGGCGTTAATAATAACAAAAGGCTTACAAAGATACCAACACGCGCGTGGATAAGCATCTTCTTCGTGCAGTATGATTTTTATGCCGCGTTTTGCATTTTTTGTTATTGATAAGATGATATATTTTCTTTAATCACTCGAGCGGCTACTTCGGTTATTTCGCACCAGAGGCGCTGCAACGACGCGGTATTATAAACTTTGAGCTGAGACAACATTCATTTGGAGCCGCTTTTGATTTAGCTTTTTTTCGTTACTATTTCTTAACGGAGTATATATTTATGTGTGCCCCGGCAGCGGAGAGCACCGGTAATTATAGCAACGGCTAGATCGATGGAACAGTTAATTGCATATGTACACTATGAAACACTTCCCTCTTCGTCCATCCCGACCTTAGTCGCTATTAAGGTGATGCGGAACACCTTCTTGGTCCGGGATCCTGAAGTCCTAGTAGCGACGCCAGTATCTCTTAATTTAACTTTAACTTTAACTTAGCATTGATCAGTATATCTATATATATGATTTTAGCGTTACTAACTTCGCTGATAGGACTTCAGGATCCCGACCCTGGCCACTTACCCCGTGCTCAGCTGGTAACAAAAACTGTAATGAATGCCGTTTTGAGACCGCAGCCGCTGAGAACGTGTTTCACATGCTCTTAAGGGCATGTGTTACAGACTCAATCGGTAACAAATCGCCTTCTCTGTTTTCTCCAAAACGATTGATACGACGAGCAAAAGCAAATTAGGTTTTCATACTTATATCTGTTGACTGCAAAAACCTAATTTGATTTTAGTCGGAGCATCAACCATCACGGAGAAAATAGGGAAAGCGATTTGTTACCATCGGAGTATCGATACGTGTGTGTCACATGCCCTTAAGAACTGTAATAATCTTTTTTCACGGATTCTCGCTTATATGCTGAAAAGAAAAGTCTACTCTTCGGCCCTCTGTAGATCGACGGTGAGCTACCCTAAATTTTCTGGCGCTTACAGTGACGTCAGAAATGTGTACCATCGATACTACTTTCCCCATCCACGGCAAGATTGCATCAGATCTGATTTATCATCGCCGGTAAAGTTACGCGCACCCCCAGTAACTTTTTAGTTCGACGAGAGTTTTCTAGCTACTTCGTTTAACCATCATTTTTATCTTGCTAAACTCACGGGTTGGTGTTCGTAGACACGCCGTTTTCGTTATTGCAACAACGACTGCGCATGCGCGCCGTCTGTTCTCTGATATGAATTTTTACAAAAAAAAAACAACCGTGCGGATGTGCAAGTCTTTGTTATGACAACCAGAAACGCCAAGTCGAAAACGCTTTGTGTTACTCAACCTCGGTAAAGTCGCAATAGCTGTTCAGTCCGTTGCGTGGCGCCACCCTGGCACAAGGGGCTACCCGGTTATCCTGTCGTCAGTTCAGGCTCAGCCTTCGCTCACCTGTGTGCCCACGCTCCTCTGTTTACCCTCGGCGACGGTGCTTTGTTTACACCACTCGTCAGAAAGCAACGAAAACACAAACGCTATGGCAGATCAGGATCAAGACAGTGGTGACCGCGGTGACGGCGATAATGTGAAATCGGACAAATTGTTTACTCTGAAGAAATGGAATGCAGTGGCTATGTGGAGCTGGGACGTCGAGTGCGATACCTGCGCTATTTGCCGTGTCCAAGTTATGGGTGAGTTACGCGTAACCTCAAACACCAATCGTATTATCCGCTTTTTCGGTTGCATGCCAGACGCTAATCGGGGTTAAGCTTCGTTTCAATTGTTAACGTCCAAACAGCTAGGTATGCAAACCATCGTGTCAACAACTTGCTTGACAATGTCCACTCGTTAACGACTTCTACGAATTAACCTACAAAACTAGGTAGGAGACTCATCCTTGTTTACGTACCATTAGAATTAACCTGACGAAACGACGGAAAGCCGGAAAAGTCACGATTGAGAAACGAAACAGAACAGGGTTTTAATTCATGCTGACAAATATATTTCACACGATAATAACAATACACAGGTATTATTATGGCGTCACATAGTTTTTTTAAGAACCTCAAGGCCAATAAGGAATAAATATTACCTACGCAAAGCAAGTCAGTGTCAGAGATATAAAACTATGCTAAGAAGAATCCACCCAATCGCGATTCTATCACTCTGTCATGAGTTTTCATTTTATTCTATCATAAGATATAAAAGTGGGGTTTTATTGAGGTATACAAAAACATTCTTAGTGGCATTGAGCCAAGACGACGACGCTTTAATTTCAAGCTCGTAGAGTATCCTGTACAAATCTCCAACATCGCCGCTTTGCAAAATACTATACATCTTTCATTCTAATGTACAATTAATTGATTTCTGTAAATATTGGAACAATTTTTGTCCTTTTAAAAATATAATATAGTAACATATATGCATTCCGCAAATATGCTTATCGCATTTAAGCTATACATATTACAGTATCTTAATAGTCTATCTTTACTACATTCATTTGTGTATTTACACGTGTGGACTACAAAAAAAAAAGAAAAAAAATTGACAATAATTATCTACTCAGGGCTTTGACTATATACATCTCCCATGTATGCGTACACATATAATATAATTTGTACGCTTGACACCTTCTTTGACCCTGTCTGTGCATGCGTTTCTGCTGCGCAGCATTATCTATGTTTCATAATCCTCCGAGGTAGAGCTTATAGGACTTATAACGAGGCGGACATACAATGCACATTACAAAATGCAGGAACAATGCTCCGACCGCTCGCCCAGCAAACTGTGTTGGATCTTTGTGGAATTGTTTTTGGATATTTGGCGAATCCCCTCGAGTCGATGTCACACCTCTTTCCCCCACCCAACCCAGACCCTGTCGGAAACGGAAACTGGAATTATTATTTTTCGTTCACCGGTGTTGACGATTTTCGGTTAAAAGCAAATTCTTGCACGGTGCGAATGTGAACGTAGGTTCCGTAAGAATTCGCTTTTAAACGCGAACGCTCATCGTGGCAAAGTAAAATTCCTTACAGTTTTTATTACCGACCGCGGTATCTCACATCGACTCAAGAGTGCCCACATCGTTACTCGCGGGTTATTACAGTTTCAATGAGTTACTTGAGCAATGGACACATCCGTATTACAGTTACAGTTTCTCGTCGTCGATCCGGATTTCACATCCGGCATCTCGCGATACGTGTTATTTACAAGTAGCACCGGACACTCGAAAAATGGTTAATTAACTTTCGTTAGTTTCGTCATCGTGTCGGCGTCGTTGCAGAGACGAGATCTAATTACAGATACGAGATAGATTCATACGTACAGTCGATGGGGTTAGAAGAAAAATAGAGAATCAAAAGAAAAAGAGAGCGAGGCGCGCTGTTTTTTTTCCCCCCGCAAGAACGACGACACGACGTGCCTCGATCGTATCGTTCGCGAAGCACTCGTGAAAAAGTTTTCGGCGCGAAAGTACAATCGCACCGATAGATCTCGCGATCGTCGCAGAGAGAAAGCGTACCTAGCACGCTGTAGGCATGGGTTTCATGTTAGCGACCGCGCTCATTCTTCTCACCGGCCCGGTCAGCCTCTTTTCAATTTCCTCCAACGAGTGTCCCCTCGTTTCCGGCACGAAGAATATTACAAACGCGAGACCGGCGACGCACACGATTCCGAACATCCAGAACGTTCCGCCGGTACCAATCAGATGGATTATGTCATTGAACGTCTTCGTAACGATGAAAGTGCACATCCAGTTGAACGCCGTAGCGACACTGGCGGCGGAGCCGCGAATCTTCACCGGCAATATTTCGCCCATCATCAGCCACGGTATTGGTCCGAAACCGAGGGAGAACCCGATCACGTAGATGACGAAACTCACGAGCGGCAGGAAACCGATACTCGTCATGTCGATACCGTTGTTCTTTGCGTAGAAGAAACCACCGAGCGTGAAGAGGGTTACGATCATCGCGACGCTGCTTATGTAGAGAAGAATCTTGCGGCCGAGACGATCGATGAGCGCAGTCGCGACGAAGGTCGAGGCGAAATTTACTATACCGACGATTATCGTGCACAGATTTCCGTTTATGGTGCTACCGGCCGCCTGCAATGAAAATAAATGTTACTCGTCTTGCAACTCGGTAGAACAAAAGCGAATGAATTAATTTAAATACGAATACATGTGTATGTATATGTATATATATGGGTGTGTATAAAAAGTACTAACCTCGAAGATCTGGACGGTGTAGAAAATGACCGCGTTGATGCCGGACATCTGTTGAAAGAACATGAGCCCGAGAGAGATCGATAGCGGCTTTATATTGTTCTTCTTCAACAGCTCGACGAGCGGACTTTGCGATGCGTTTCTCTCGCTGTCGACGTGCGTCTTCTCGACCGCTGTGAGTTCCTCGTTTACGTCGGCGTTCTTGCCGCGAAGCCATTGAAGAGATTTACGGGCTCGCTTCGTCTTGCCCTTGGAAATGTACCATCTCGGCGTTTCGGGAATTAAAAACATGAGAAGGAGGAATGGCACTGGCAGACAGGCGCCCAGTAGAGCGAGATTCGACCAGTCGAGGTACATTCCGGCCACGAAACACAGTAGGATACCTGGGGTGCGATAAGAGAAACTACATTTTTACAAATCTATCTCAACCTATATTAAATCTATATTAGGTACAATTTATTATCAATAATAATAGGCATATTATTATTGAGAATAAATGAATAAATATCATTAAGATATATATTTTTTTTTTATCAACTCACCTATATTTCCAAGAGCGGTCGGCAGAAGACCGAGAGTCCCTCGTACTTCCGGTTGAATAGTTTCGCCGAGATAAACGGGCAGGGACAGAGAAGCTATGCCCACGCAGAAACCCGACAACGCTCGACCGGCCAAAATCATACCTACGTTATTGGCGAGAGCAATCAATAGCCAAGCTGTAACACAGAACGATTAGACTTTAATTATTTAAATGTCGCTGTTGTCCCGCGGTCAAGGAAAAAATCATCGGTGCAAATCGCGGAAATGACCTTCACAAAATTGCCTGGTCGGATTCGACAGTTCTCCCGCAAACACTGATCTCGATAAACACAAGGTCGCACGCGTTAGGTATTCGGTAAAGCGCAGCGGCATTACCGCGAGCTCCGTTACGTTTTTAACTGCATCGCGTCTATTATACACTCGGTGGCTCGAAGGAATTTACGTAACGGAATTATGATTGAAGAAACGATTTTTTTTTGTTCCGATTACCTGTGACGAATTAAACAATTGACGGTCGAAGGAGGACGAAAGAAGTTTGATGTTGTGTGATTTTTCGAGATTGTTTTAAATCGTCGGCGCGCGGCTGTACGTGTCCGCAATGGTAAGCAACGCTTCCTCGAATCTTTACGGCGCGATTGAACGAATGGAATTTTGCTTCGTTTTTCTTTTTCTTTATTGTTAATTTTTTTTTTTTTATTTCACACTCTGAACTCGTCTCAAGCTTACCTCCGATGAAGGGAAAAGCCGTCCCGAGAATCGTATTTCTTCTTCCTAAATATTCGATGCACGGCCCACCGAATATTCCACCGAAGAGTGCACTCAATGGCATTATTGACCCGATCCATGATTCCTAAAACAAAAAATTTAATAAATTACTTAAAAAAAAATACATCAAAAGAATTACCAAAAATTAGTATAGGGTTCGTCCATCTATTCTGTATGTCGGGTGTTGGTATGCGCCACGAACTCAAGTCACGACTCGCGCGCAGTGCCGATACCGATCGCGGCGCCGTCTGAAGGAACTCTTCCGGGAAGTGACCTTCGCGTATCAAAGAACTCCCGTAGCCTCGTATTTTGAGGACGGAAGGAAGTTATTCTCTCGTAGCACCAATGTCTCTCGTACTCGTTATACATATGACCGTGGTTTGTCGGTCGATTTATGTTTCCGCGCACGTCGAAAAGGCTCCCGGCATCAATAAATTATTCAATTAAAACAAAATATTAATCAATTGACTTATCATCTTTTTAAAATAATCATTATTTATAATGATAATAATAATGATTATTATCTCATAATATTGATTTTGTAATTTTTTTTTTTTTTTGAATTTAGAAATACGAAGACTAACAATAATATCGAAAGTCTATTAATCGTAAGGGAAGAGTGGGCATCGAGACGGTGTGTCCGCGCACGCGTTCAATGGGAATAGCTTCCGGTATCAATAAATTACTCAATTAAAAAAATATTAATAAATTGATTTACCATCTATTTTTAAAGAATTTTTAGATAATGATAATAATAATAATAACGATTATTACGTCATAATAATTACTTTGGAATTTTTTTTTGGAATTTAAAAATACGAAGACTAACAATAATATCGAAAGTCTATTAATCGTAAGGGAAGAGTGGGCATCGAGACGGTGTGTCCGCGCACGCGTCCAATGGGAATAGCTTCCGGTATCAATAAATTACTCAATTAAAAAAAATATTAATAAATTCATTTACCATCTATTTTTAAATAATAATAATAATAATAACGATTATTACGTCATAATAATTACTTTGGAATTTTTTTTAAATTTAAAAACACGAAGACGGTCAATAATGCCGAATGTCTATTAATCGGAAGGGAAGAGTGGGCATCGAGCCGGTGTGTCCGCGCACGCGTCCAATGGGAATAGCTCCTGAGTCCGGCGCAGGCTTGGCCAATCGAGTAGCAATGATCGGAAACCCGCCCCTGACCACGATTCAATGACGCATTTCGGGTTAACTTCTTAAACCACCGATTGACCCCTCGGCACTGGGAGCGCGTAAAACGACGCCGAGAAGCAACCGATTCCATACATCTGTCCTACACGTCGCCAATAGTGCAGACGTCTCTCGGTCGCCGATTGACCTCGTTACCCGGAGGGTCGCACGCAAACCTTTACGATAAAAAATAATTACGCCGGTGCTCGACAACAACGCGTCAACAGTGTAACGATCCGCGTATACCGGCGGTCGGAAATTTATCGCGAGTCTCTCAATCGTTCCAGCTGGCGAATATATATATATGTGACGATGGATTCCATCTTTATAATTATATTATATGTATGATATATTATATACATTATTATTATATTAAACTTAATTATTTAATAGTAATATATTAATATTAATAGTATTTATTTCATATAATATAAAGAGATCTTTATATTATATTGTCTTGTATAAATCGAAAGATTTATATAAAAACGCGATCGGGGTTTTTCCCGGAAATGCGTGTTTGCGCAATTGTTCTCAAGAAACAAAATGCAAATGGAACTAAGAAATTTAGTAGGGACGAAAAAAAAAGTGACTTACCATTACGTCCGTTACTTCGAAGGTGGCCGTCGCGTTATTCTTCATCGACACGAGGGCAGGTGATGTGTAGGAACACGAAAATCCCACCACCATCGATCCGAGGGACACCGATAGGGCGGCGAGCACCTGAAAATTCACATAAAAATACTCATTTATTTATCGAGCCTTCGAATCGTCGCAGTTTACGCCAACTTGATTCATCAAAAAAGGAAGGAATAAAAAAACAATCACGCAAAATAGGGCGTCTGAATTTTCCTCCAAACTTCATGGAATGCTATTAATGACATTAATGAAATTTCTCATATACCTGCGAGAAGGTACATTTGGCGATTGGCGCGTTTCCAGGCACCTCTATATTCACGTGGGTATCCGCTCTCATAAGAATCTTCATTTTTATTTGTTTTAAAAAAATTAATTAACAAATGAATATTTTATTTAACTCTCCGAACGGCACTAGGTAACAGCGAGCACAGGAGTCGCGAGAATCTGGTTTCCTCGATCCCCGAGAAGTTCGCCGAGAGGCCGAGATCGAAACGACAACAAGGGGAGTTTGCGGGCGCGCGTCGCAAGAAAACAAGAGGAGTGACTTTGGTTGCTCGATTGGTGGATCACTCGGTTCTGAATCGTCGAGAAGGCACGAGCCCCCCCGTGGCTGCAGCGTCGACGTGACGAACGTGGCCCGACGATGAAACAACGAAACCCCCGGACAACCGATGAGACAAAGTCGCCGGACTGGCACGCAGCGAACGAGCGAATTATCCGTAAGAAGGAGGAAGGCGACCAACGACTGCGAATATCGTCGAATGCCCCTTCTATTCACCTCGGTTTCTCATTCTCTCCGGCTCTCCTTCTCCTCACTCGACAACCTATTCTCTTTTCAATTGTCTATCTATCACCGCAACAATTTGCCAAACTACCGCGATTATCCACTTCGGGCACGCTCCGTCGTAATTCGCGAACACGTAATTACTCTATCGCACTGATACGATGTTTTATTTCTTATTTATATTCTTTTTTATCTTTCTTAATTCTTTTTGATGGAAAAAAATGTTATCTTATTCATAAAATTTTTTTATTAATTTTTATTATTATTATTATTTTTTTTTTTTTGCGGTTTATCGATCGAAGTTACCGACGAGTTTTACATGCACACGTCGTAAACGGAACTTTTCGTTGCGACGGTGGAATGCGAGCTATCGACACTCGTGGACCGCCCGCTTCTCTTATACGTGGACAGACCGTTCGCTGGCCCACGCACTCACACCCCCTTCCACCGTTCGCCGTTCACCACCACCCTTCGGCCAATTCGCCGCTAGTTCTCTACTTTATTCCGTTCTCTCGCCAATCGTCTAGGTGTCTTTCGTACCCCTTTGGTCCCTTGTCACATTCTCTCCCGCTCGAGACCCCCCTTCGGCGAAACTGGCACCGGCACAAACGGGGCACACACTTGGGAGACTCTCGGGTCTCTAATGCAGCGCGAGTTCACTTCACGGAGAGACGAGTTTTGAACGCGATACAGTATTAGCCCAGTCATAATCTATATCGTCGTCAAACTGTACGTTCGCTCTTACGTACGCTGCATCTGGCCTTTCATTATCGACGGGTCTCGGTACGCAAAAAGGCTGACGGAGAAGCCGGGGGTGGGAGATAACAATCGTTTCGGGCACTATTGTTACCGAAAAGTGTAACGTCATGATGTACGTGCCGATTCGGTTTTACGCTCACACCTCGATTTCTTAAGATGTTTAAAAATCTGGTACGCGGTACTAATTAAAGTTTTCACATGGGTGTACACGTTGGTTGAATGGAGGAAGGCTTTGAAAAGTAGGCAGCATCAATAGAGGCTCCTGGACGCCGAGTACTTAAGGTAGTCCTTGCGAATAGTGTTCATTTTGCACTAATTTCAGATACATTAGAGGGGACTGCAAAGACTTCTCGTTGGGATAAAAATCTGAAAAAATCAAGTTTATTGAAGGTGCTGGAAAGATTAATTTTATATAATAGTCGTTTCAAAATGTTATTAACAAATTGATGAAAAATAAAATTGTTCAAGAAATCTAACGGAAACCTAACTTCTTTTTTTAATTGAAATGATTCATTCGCTTTTCTGAACACGTACGAATTTTTTCAGATTTTTAAATTCACTTTGAATTTTTGTTTTTTATATGGAAAAAAGTGTATAGAAAGTCACAACATTCAAAGTGAATTTAATAATCTGAAAAAATTCACGCGTATTCAGAAAAATTAACGAATCATTTTCATTTAAAAAAAGTTATGTTTCCGGGAGATTTGTTGAACAACTTTATTTTTCATCAATTTGTTAATAACATTTGGAATTATTATTATGCAAAATTAATCTTTTCAGCATCTTTAATACGCTTGATTTTTTTTCACATTTTTATACCATCGGGAAGTGTTTGCATTTCCCTCTCATTTCTCTGAAACATATGCTAAGTGAACACTATTCGCATGGACTACTTTAATATAAAAGAACCTTTTTTTCTTCTCTTTTTGAAGATGCTCTGGAACAATAGCTGTACATGCGATGTTTGTTCGTTCGATATATCGCCACTCGACGAGCATACTTGGGAACGAGATACGATACGTTGGATCGATGGGTATTCAGTCGATACTGTAAAACCATGAGTTTGTATCAATTGATGTGAAATCAATTAGTGAACGGTTGTTAAGTGGCGCTGAATCGTGAAACTCTCCCGCGAATCTCTTACCGTCGCGTAATTTATCATTTTCTACTGCTTGTGGCGTGTTAAGCTGCTTTGGTTCCTTTTCTATTCATCCTTTATACCGATCTTTCTTTTTGGGGTTTTCTAAAGAGACACGCTAATATATTTCTCATTGCCCCCAAATTGTTTTTGTTTTCCGTGAGAGAGTAACGGTTGATTCTTTGTATTTATCTCGAATCCCGCCTACCACGGATTGAAAGTTTCGTGAACCCGGAAGAATCAGCAGTGTCGATGATCCTGTACGATTTCTGTTGCCGAATTTACGAAGAATCTTTTTAAAAAACGCGTTCCATTGAATCTATTTAATTAAATCCTCGCGATAATTTCTTATTGCCTGGCCCATCTTAAGTGGCTTTGGTGTCTTTTCTGTTCTTCTTCTGTACCAATCTATCTTTCGGAGTCTTCTGAAGAGACACCTTAATATGAGATTTGTTCAAAGATTTTCTTCCATTATAAATTTTTCATTTATTATTTATTTCAAATTCTGCCTACCACGGGTGGAAAATTTCGTGACCCTTGAAGAGTGGGGTCGATGATTCTGCACGATTTCTGATGTAACATTTCTGAAGATCCTTTGAAAAAATGTTCAAAAATAATAATAATCTGTTCTGCTGATCTATCTAATTATATGGATCTGTATCAATGGCAAACTACTCGGTACTATTAATACGCTTCGCCAATTAGTGACAAATTTCACGACTAGGAATTTTGATAGATCGAAGCGTGCGGACATCGTTAATCGCTCGGTCGAGGCAACCGTGGCGGGCAGACAAGATATATCAAGAAGAATATTAATATCCTTCTTAATATATCGTGTCTGCCTGCCACGATTGTCTCGAACGAGCGATTAGTGATGTAAAGCAAATAAGCGAAGCGATAAATAATTTTTTTTAAGTTGAATTACTCATTTGTTCTCTCGCGCGCGCGACAAGGTCGTGGATCTTCCGTCGTCGCACGCTCACGGACGAGTTTTACACCTTCGAATTACACTCGTCAATTATCGGAAGATCTGACACCGATACATCCGACGCGATCGACAAAGGAAAAGCGTCGAGTAGCTCAACGTTCGCGGTACTCCTGCGAGTAATTTGCAAGTTAGCGAAGCTACAAGTGTCGAAACGATCGTCCGTTATGCTGCGATATACGATCGCACAATGCGACAGCTGTTTTTCGCATATGTGACTTTTTTTTCGTCCCAAGGTCGAAAGTTAATTCATTTCGACAACGGGTCTGAATTTTTTTTATTTTGGCGTTTTCAAGTAGCTTTTTCGGAAAACAAAATGAAATCAGCCGCGATAAATATGTAAGATTTTTCACGGAGAGAAATAAGTAGTTGATCCAACTGTACGGTCATGCATCTGACCGTGCAGTTGATATAAACTCCAGGCGATTAATTTTATTTATTTCAACAAAAGTTGACGCAGAACTAACTAATCTGTTGCAAAATGAATCCCGAAAAATGAATTTGTTGGATCGTAAACTTAATTTGATGGACTAAAAGATTAATGTATTGGACAAAAAAATGTATTTGCTGACCAAAAAAGTTAATTTGTTGGTCCAACGAAATTAATCGCCGAGAGGTATTTTCTTGAACCGCGTTGATTGGGGCAGCTAAATATTTTTCTCCGTATTTGGCTGGCAAACAGTGGCACTCATATTCGGGAGGTATTACAAAGAGATTTAACGTACGTTTATCGCGATCTCTTGTACAGCTTGAGATCATGAGATTATACTGAGAACGCCTCGAGGGGTCCTCGCGGTCATACTCTACACCTTACCGAGCACTCTCGCTCTCGTCAACCTAGTTTCAACGAGTTTCGCGAGCAAAAGAAAAAAAAAACAAATAAGTAATGTCTGTAAATCGAAATACAATAATCTCGCGTAATCTCGTGGAATAATCTTCGGTGCTCCAAAGCCTCGAGCGAACCTTGTCGTTTATTGGCACACGATTTACGCGTCGATGTAAATGACTTTTAACCGTACGTAAAATTAATTAAACAATGTGAGTTTTTCAACGTAAAAAACATCAGTATTTTCAATTATGATCCATGTGTGTCCGGGAGTTTATTGCACGAAAGATTAGTTGAAACGTCGTTGCATGATCGAGCGCGACGACATTTTTACGTGTTGGAAAATTAGTTTATGTGAAAATTTCGAAAATGAGAAACACGAAACTGTCCTATAAATCATGGCGATAGCGTCCCAGCGACGCGTACCATCCCTTCCGTTTTCACGTCGTGGCTGCGCACCGCGGCGACTGCGCACCATCGCGAACAATCCACGCAAGGTAGAGTGTGCCTCGGCGTCTTCCGCAGCGCTAGTGTAGTCAAATTTCGAGTGTTGTCCGCGATCACGGGGGAGACCGAAGTAAGTATCACCCATTAGATAATTAGCCAAAAAATCGATTAATCGATCGGTGAGCGAGGCGAATATAACGATCGAAGCGTTTCATTTTCGCGCTACCAATATCACCGTCGTTTCATTTTCGCGTTACCAATATTCACCGAGAAGGAAAGGCAAAGTACGAAAATAAAGTCGGGAAGAAAGAGAGAGTCTTGTCTTAGTTTTGTTCGCGTGCTCATTGGCAGCTGCAAGAAGCTGAGAGACAAAAAAATTACTCCTCCGAAAAATGTACTTAAGAGCATGTGAAACACGTTCTCAGTGTGTCTCTCTCGATCCGCCGAGAGCGTCGCTGATACTATCTCTCTCGCACTCCATAGTGTTTCACATTCTCTTAAGAACACGACAACGATAGTTACAAGTTTTTAAAAATATCTTTTTTTTGCCATTAAACTATGCGTAACAGACGCAATACAATCAGTGCAGATTATGATTCGCGAAAGATGCGAAAGGAGATAAGAGAGATCATATTTTTTTATCCGAGCAATAAAACGATAAATAATTTATTTATTTTTTACGAAAAATTGATTATAATGTTTTGTGCGCTGGGGCACTGATTGCGGCATAATAACTAATAACTAATGGCACTGATGACTGACATTTGCTGTTTCGATTGTTGACAATGATCCATGACGAAATTATTTTCAAATCAATGGAAAAAATTTACTGTATTCAATACGCGTCAAGGATCAGTCGATAAACGAGTCAAAGGTACGCGACCGTTCGGTGGATAAGCGAGCGGCAGCGGCTGACCAAACGCCGACACTCGCTACTGGCACGCATTCCCTTCCTTCCCGCCGTACCCGCTGGGCAGAACCGGTAGTCGCGCTTCTTTTCTCGCTCACATATTACCATCGACTATTGCCATCCCAATTATCGCCGGTATATTTTCAAGCCTCTCACTAACGACAAAGTAGGTAAATTACAGTTTTCTGCGAGACTGGCGAGTAACTCGAGAAAAAAAAACGAGTAAATCATAACAGTGATCAGCGATCGATAATTGAGGCCGTCTCGTTTCTACTCACAGAAACCAATTAACTGTACGATATGTAAAAAAAAAAAAAATAATAAAAAACATACATAACGATGGAAAACGACACATTTAAATCAGACGCAATTCTCCTGGTGATTTTCCAACGGACGTGTTAATAAATGATCTATTGTAAAAGCAAAAAATCATGCCTATGGAAAACGACACATTTAGATCAGACGCAATTCTCTTGACGGTTTTTCAATGGGCATGTTAATAAATGATCTACTGTTAACAAAAAAAAATGCATAACGATGGATGTATCGTTTCAGGGCAGGGTTATAAAGCCCCGAATGCTGAATATTCAGAATATTTTTCATTACTTGAAATAATCCGGAGATTATGATTGCTGATATTCTGAAAGCAGAAGCGTCGGTCTTTCGGGACAGTAAAATGCGGTAAAATAAATAAATGTCAGAAAGCGAACTAGCCGGATCAGAACGATAATGAGGAGTGAAGTAGCTACAGTAACAAGAATCAAATTTCAATTATTGGAAAGCTTAGAACTCTGAAGTTACAGTAAAAAATTATTCGGGATTAAGCAATTGTTCGAAAATTGAATACTCCAAACAGAGAGTGACGATAGATAGACATGTATGTCGAAAAAAATCATCCGAGAGAGGATAAACTCGAAAAGTGAAAAAATCAAAAACTTAAAATCATGAGTGTTCAACAACAATTTAGAATCGCTATAGACGGTACACTCTCTCGAATAAACGCTCTGACTAATAGAGAAGTTAACAAAGATCTCAACATTTATTTACTATCAATATACATAAAACCCAAGCGATCAGCCATCACAGATTTTTCCTTTTGGAGAATGCAGTTTCATAGACTTGCCCTTTCGAAGAATCTATGTTCGAGGATTTGCTCTTCAGGAGAATCGACTTTGGGAATTTCGTCCCGTTGGTGAATCTATTTTTGGTGCTTTTTATATTCGAAACTCGGGTGTATGATCGTTCTTGCAAGGAAATTTCGGGACTTCAGGTTTTAAAAACGTTTGCTATTCTCTAAATTAAATTTCGAATCTGTACATCTTCCCGAACTTCAATTTTTATAATTTCCTAATATCGTAATTATAGTTCGTCAGGATATGAATATGAAGTTCTCAATGCTCAATCCCAGACCCTTTCTATGAAATCAATTTCGTCTCATTTATCCTTTCAAGCCAAAACCATTGTAGGTTTATTTCGATTAAATGTATAGACATGTCATGTCGGACAGACTCTCCAGAAATGTTGTCGGGTCAGATATTTCGGTTCGAGGTTTCGCACCTCCCTATCTTTAACATTCGGTAATTTAATCCCACCTCCTCTACTATAACTTTACGTTTTATTAAAAAATAAAAAAAATATCGCCGCACCTGAGAGGCATACATGAACACATGCCGAACTGGAGCTTCCTTCTTGAAGTAACTGATGCCCGGTCGTTTTCCCGGTTCCCCATTTATGCTGGGTTCGTGTTCTTGCAGAAACTGATGGCTCTCCACGAGTTCCGGCCGTTCGTTCGCCATCCTCGAGTTTTCGTCGATTAACAGCGGACTCAGTTGTTTGTAATCGCCGAGATCCTTGTCCTTTATCAAGGGGTTGTAGATCTGCGGCCTGTGAAGGCTGTTGTTCTGGGTATGCCTCAAATTTTCCGCATAGTAATGCACACCAGTCG
Organism: Stenichneumon culpator; assembly: GCA_964017025.1. Classification (NCBI taxonomy): domain Eukaryota; kingdom Metazoa; phylum Arthropoda; class Insecta; order Hymenoptera; family Ichneumonidae; genus Stenichneumon; species Stenichneumon culpator. Next base: position 4,131,087 of record OZ024781.1, on the reverse strand, counting down.
CCTCGTCATTGTCACCAGTCGAATTGGAGTTTCCCACCGGGGTCGAGGTTCCTCTTCCCTTACTTCTGCTCTCGGTGATGAGGGCTTGTTGGCTGTTGAAGGGACTGACAGTCGTCGCGATCGTCGCGTTCGACGCGCAGTCCAGCACAAGGCTCGAGCTCGTCGACGAGGATACACCGATCGACGGTACCCTCGTGTAGTATTTTGGCAATATCGATTTCTCCTGTAAACAAATCAAGGGCGAAAAACATTAATTATTTGTCATTCACTCGTTCCACTTTTTTTTTTCTTTTTTTTACGACTATGATTCGCGATCTTGTTTTTCAAGCGTCACTATCAAACTCGACCCAGTAATTTGACCCCTCCGGGATCAAAGATATCGCGGCCAATCGTAAGTCCCAGAAATCCGATGATGATGATTTATGTTATTCATTGATGGGTTATTGAAGAAACGTTTTTACAATTACAATCAGTATTACAGAGGATAATATAACATAAATTTAATTTGGGAAAGTAAAGAAAAAAAGGAATAAAGTTGTAGTGTAATATTCTTTGAATTCTTCAAAGCAGTATGAAAAATTCACTAGCTTCACTTTTTTTTACAAATCTATGATTCGCGATTTTGTTTTCAAGCAGCCCTATTAAACTCGACTTAGTAATTTGACCACTCCGGGATCAAAGATATCGCGGCCAATCGTAAGTCCCAGAAATTCCATGATGATGATTTATGTTATTCATTGATGGGTTATTGAAAAAACGTTTTTACAATTACAATCAGTATTACAGAGAATAATATAACATACATTTTATTTGGGAAAGTAAAGAAAAAAAGGAATAAAGTTTTAGTATAATATTCTTTGAATTCTCCAGAGCAGTGTGAAAAATTCACCAGCTTCACTTTTTTTTTTACAACTCTAATTCGCGATTTTGTTTTCAAGCAGCCCTATTAAACTCGACCCGGTAATTTGACCACTCTGGGATCAAAGATATCGTGTCCAATTGTGAGTCCCAGAAGCCTGACGATGATGGTGAGTTATTTTATTCATTGACGGGTTATTAAAAAAAAGTGTTTACAATTCCAATTGGTATTAAACAGAACAACATAACACAAATTTAATATGAGAAAGTCGGGTGGGATCGGGGCAAAATGGCACACCGCGGCAAAACGGGACAGTGACGGCAAAACTCAATTTTCCAATAATTTTTGGATGCCCCATTTTTGATTTTCAAAACCGTTTTGCCCCACGTACCACCATCGCCACCATCCAAAGGTTATTGGAGAATTGCATTTTGTCTCATTATCCCGTTTTGCCCCGGTGTACCATTTTGCCCCGCTATCCCCTAAATAAAAAGGGAATGACGTTGCAGGATAATATTCTTTGAGTACTTCAGAGCAGTCCATAAACGATGATGTTTTACGCGCTCCAATAAACATAACCGGAACGAACAAGCGGACAATCGTGCAAAGCGGATTATACCGGACGTGGACTCTCTTGACAATCTTGCGCGATCCGCCCGCGATTTACTGCGGTAATGGTCTCTAATTATAAAAAGTTATTGAAGCACCACGCACTGGATTGAAAAGTCGATTAACACGGTAAAGAGCGAAAACGGTCCCGAGTGACCGTACGAAAAAAAGGCTCCGGTCCCGATCACTGGAATAACTGTAATGAACTCTAAGTCGGTACTCACTCGGTGGACCAGCGATAATTGAGGGGATGAAAAGACGCATTTGGAGTATTTATACATAGGCCATTATCAGTACAGAGAGAGAAGCTCGAGCGAGGAGTGAACCGGGCCGAGGCACGGAAAAAGACACAGGGACCGTGACGATTTAGCCGACTGACCAATCGTCACATAGAAAATGGAGAAACAACTCGCTTGTCTCGGAGCTCGTGTTGGCCGGCATCACGGAGCGATTGGATGACTTTTACCCTCGTGCCTCGAATGATAACCTACTTGAACCCCGCGACTGTAGACACACTCCGATGTTGTGCCATAACACACCGGGGCCATTCCGCACAACTTCGCTAACGCCGTTGGATCTGACGATTCCGTAGAGCTTTGCTCGCAAGTTTTCTTCGAAGAGTCCACTTACGTGCGGATAGTTCCGGTAAATAACGAGAGTTTAATGCGACGCAGAATCATAGTATCTTCGAGTATATCGAGACGATAATAATTGTTGAATTTCGTTTCGACAAAAAATGACGATGAAAACAACGCGGACATGTTAGATACACAGTAAAAAAATAATTTCATAAAATCGGAATACAAAAAGTTTCGTAAAAATTGTTTTGTTATATGAGTGACAAACTCGTTTGTTCGGATTTAAATATTACAAAATTGCCCTTTTATCTCTCGTGCAATTAACAATTTTAGTATGTACTTTTGTTTGTTTTTAAATTAGACAATTAACAAATAAAACATAGATTTCTCTATGAGGAAGCAAAATTGTGGACGTTTGTGGACAATACGTTGGTGTACAAAGTACAAACTTTTTTTTACTGTGTATAATAACTGGGGTGAATATGTATTCGAAATTACAAATAAAAAATGTATTATAATTAACAATTTATAATGATTGCTAATTTATTAAAAATGAGTAATTATTACTAAAATTTCCATGAGTAATTTGCCCCGTAATGCAGAAACAGGAATTTCTAATACTGAATTCGCGAAGAACTAAATTACTAAAAAAAACAATGGCATTTTTAAGAGGAAAAAATACGTTCGAGTGTGCAGAAGGGATTGGAAAATTGTACAGGTTCATTCCAGTAGCATTCACGCCTCTGCATAAACAAACATCACCGCTGCTGTGACATTACGTGAAATATAAGAATTGCTGGAATACACAATACTTTGTTTTTCTTGGAGACCTCAGAATTGTTCATTTATTATAAATCTTTTTTTCGAGTTTCATTCATGTACATGCCGATTGGATTGGTCTATATTCGCACCACTTTCGCACTAATTGTTTCCTACACATGTGTGGAAAATAATAATAACATAATACTTATTTAACATAATAACACGATCAATAGTGAATAAATCATCGCATGTCCCTCTGACACCCGGGTTAGTCGGTTCAGCTCATTCTTATCTTGCCTTTGTGTCCATAAGAAAATAGAGCCCATCCGCGCCGCGCTGGCTATCACGTGAAATTGCGTACGTAACGACGTTGTATATTGGCTTTGCTACGAAAAGCGACCAGTCGACGATAAACCAAAAACTCGCTCGAGACATGCGATTGGCTGCCTTGCCAAGAGCGTATTCCGGCAAATGTCGTCATCATGAAAGACGACATAATCGACGGACAAAAAAAATGACACTAATGTTGGAAATCGTTCGCGTCTTATTTACAGTGGTACGATACCCGAGTTTACCAAGCGGGGCAAAACAAACCAGTCTCCTCCATTTCGGATGAAACTTTCTTTGGTAAATGAAAATAAAGATAAAAGTTAACAAAATAAAGATAAAAAAATACAGAGATGAAAAATGTTAATTTTGCCCTGCTCTGTCCTGCAGGGTTTATCTAACTTTTGCCGCATTATTTAACAATTATATCCACGCCTTATATATGTCGGTAATTTGGCTGTTGTAATCTAATGTAAAATATTTTAAAAAATTTCAATCGCCCTCCTCCCAACTTTTATCGTTGCGTGTCGCAATTTTCTGATAATCTTGCATCATGTACATCATATAACGCAGAATCGGTAATGCAGTGTTCGTCAATCGATCGAACAGCGGGATACAAGTATTGGGGAAAAAAATCGTGAAAACGTGTTTAAAATGTAGACGATAGGCTTGGCCTGACCGGTTACGGACGGAAAACGATATTCAAGATTTGCATCGGTGCAAATACGAACTTCAACTGCGTCAGAACTACACCACACATACGCGCGCGTGAATAGTAGTCTGCATTAGCTATTCGACAGGTTGTTAAGCCCGAGTGTTGTGACTTGGATATTTCAGTACGCTTCAAATATCATTTGCAAACTACAAAAAGTACGATAGTTTGAATCGAAAGTGAACAAATTCGCTATTTCTTGATAATGTTTTGAAACATTTTTATTAAGTTTTTTAAATACCTATTTTAGATTCTTTAATTCTTATCAACATTTTTTAATTTTAATTTTTTACCTCTTCGGGTGAATTGGCCATCGCTCTTTTGCAAGGAGTCTTAAGACTGCAATTCACTGACGGAAACTTATCTTTCGAAACTCGTACGACAAACTGTTGCATTTCTCATTGCGTCGGAGGCTCTTATCCCAATTGCTGTGCATTCTCAGCGCGTGATGTTTGTTTTCTTAAATTCAACCGAGATTCGAATCGTATCTATCTCCTATACTCTTAATTTCTCCACCTTCGTCGCTTATCTCAGCTCGAGACTGATAGACGCCACGTGGTACGGAGTAAACTTGACATTGCATTTCCATGTGGAATATGTATGAGTTCCACGTGAGAACCCGACGGAACCTGCGAGGAACGATCTAACTAATGCTCGACACGTGACGATGTAAGGGAGAGTGGGGCAAAATGGACTCGTTCCGGAATACAATGAGATCTCGCGAACTCGATCTTGATTTGCAACGATTACAATTCCAAATACCGTTCTACTAAAGCAATCCATTTTGCCTCGTATCATTTTTCATATTTTGAGAATTCATATTTTATGTAGAAAATAATTGAAATCCAGCCCGTAAGTTGTGAATTTCTTAGTATTAAAATTTATTAATATTTATTACAAAATTGCAAGAAAATCCATTTTGCCCCACATTATTGTTGATTTACTCAAACGAGCCAGAAAATCGTGGCAGATCACCTTGGGTCGTGAACAAAATTTAAGTATGTTCTGTAAATCGATGAATCTCCCGGAATTACTTAGATGGTCCATTTTGCCCCTCCCTCCCCAATATGGTATAAGTGGTAAATATGGTCTAGTCGTTGTGGGCCATATTCACCACTCTTACTCCACATTGTGTTGAATGAAAGATACGACCACGAATTTTAGCTTTTCGATTTTTCATTCTCGTTCATCCATCTTATCAGTGGCCCGCTGTTCAGTTACGCAATCGAGACAGAAAGAATAGAACGGGTTTTCGCTGGCCAGTTTGGCGCATGTAGCTGTGGTTGACACGTGCATGCAACAAATGGCTAAGAGAAACTGTCTACACCGTTTCTCTCAGCCACTTGTTGCACACACGTGACTTCTGGCGGCAGAACGCTGCGCGTTCGACTCGACTCTGCTGCTTCGAAATCATCGACTGTTCTTTCAAAGTGCATTATCAATAGTTTTCTGTTAATTTACTTTAATTCATTCGATACAAAATTAAAAAAAAATATATCGAGAAAATTAATTCAAAATAAAATTAATATAACCATTAAAATTCGAAATTCATTTTCTTCATTATTTAACCAAATTGATTTAATTTAGCTTTTTTGAAGCTTCAATCCAACCGACAGACACCCGAAAATCGCACATTGTTTGCCGTACGTGTACATAGACGCTGAACGAAAATCGCGATAAAGTATCAATCAAGTGTAAAAAAGAAATACCGATTCAATATCCATTTTGATGCTTCCGTTATCGATAGATTTCTCATTTGTAAAAACTTAAAACCCCTCATCGACGGCGAAGAACCGCGAGTGTGGGCTGCGCGTCTAGAGAGGCACCAACTTAAAATCGAGATAAAGATAAAAGATAACGCGAGTCGCCCGAGAACGTCAAGTCGAACTAGACGCGCAGTGGCTTGTCGCCACCGGCAGCGTCGCGAGAAAAGTGAAATTCCATAATAGACGAACGAAATACATCTACGACCGAGAGGAATGCACAGGCAGGTGAACCCGAACGACACGGCTCGTGAGCGATTGTGGATCGCGCATCAGCCAGTTGTATGGTGAAACGAAACGGCCGCGGGTGAACAGGGAGCGAATGGAACTTTCCAGAAGCCTAACGAGGGAGAGATCGAGCGAGACGGAGAGCTCGCGTGAGACGCGCAGGCTAAGACAGCGACTCGAGTTGCGCTCGTGGTTGGCTGCACGACTGTTCCGCAAAAAAAAAAAAAAAGGTGTCCCGACAAAACTTGCGACCCTTATCACCGCCCCCTCTGCAGGCCGCGTCGATTAATATGTATGACAAGCAGCTGTTAACGGCCACAAAACTGGTCGAAGATGCAAAGAAAAGAAAAAAAAAATTGAGCAGATTTAGCGACTTACCTTGGTTTTTGAAATTGGTAGCAAGCACAGCGGCCATGGCTGCATTATCTGCCTCCTCTGCGAGGACGACCTGGACGACGACATGGTCAAGTGTGAATCGTTCGGGTCGAAAAATCTTCTTTTCCCTCGACGTACTCGTCAGGTGATCTTCGCTTATCACCAAGTGTATATTCTTTTATGTTTAGCCGCTTTTTTAAATTTATCCGTTCGAATGGAACGGTGCGATTCGACTGTGCGTCGATGATCGAGACGTGGCGGAGTCTCGACGCCAATTACTTGAAAAAAAATTTAAAAAAATTCAAAAAGAAAAAAAAAATATTCAAGCGCGTCGATGGGATTCGATAGTCTTCGATTTTTTTTTCTTTCACCGGTATCGGTCGGTTCGATTACTGACTCGAGCCGGCCTGTTCCGATGCACATGTGGCTCTGTTGTGACAGTACTGTTCTGCCGCTGCACCTCGTCGACCCGATTATATTTGACGAGCCTCACGCCTCCTATCGGCAAACTCCAACGGCACCACGAAGTTTTTCTTTGCTTCCTTCCTCTTCTTTTTTTTTTCGTCTCTTTTTTCCTTTCGTATATCTCAGCCGTCTCGGCCGAACCGGCTCTCCGTTTCAATTTTTCTCTCTGCGTGTGAAAGAATTGCTCTCCGAGCTTAGAATTCGGTGGACGACGATATCGAACATCGAGTCAATCAGCTCGATGAGGACGTCACACAATTATGAGTAATTTCGATGATTACGCGTATGGATTTAGTTAAACGGCTCTTATCGTTTTTTTTTTTTTTTTTTTTACGAACGACCTTTTCACTGTCGGAACATACGATATTTACTGTACTACCGGGTTCCCTTTCCGCGCCGAAGGTGTACGTCCGTTCGTCGCGCTGTCGTTCGGTCGAACGCTCCCGATTCGAGGTTGCGAAATTTCGACGATGACGAAAAATCGCGTGCGCTTTCTTGTGTTTGGGAAGTTTGCTAATCACATCGCGGAGTTTGTCTTTTATATACGATCCCCGGGTGCCGGGAGTCGAAGTCGCGCCTCGGCTACTTTCGTGGCACCTCGGGGACGAAGGTGGCCTGCAGTCGAGAGGCGCCTCCGAAGGTGGGGACGAGCCCGTCGGCACGTGCTACGTATGCGGTTCACACTGGCGTACGTAGCCGGTGTCCATACTATAGCGCGAAGAAGGGGCGAGCCCTCCGCCGCCGGTAGGCGGGAGTGTATCGGTGCAAAGCCACGAGTTGGACTCGATGCCCCGGTGACTCATGAATCTCCGAATTTTTTATTTTATTGTTTATCTTGCTCACACGCAGTTTCAGTTCCGCTAATAATTTCACCATCGAGGCGTCCGTCTCATCTGATAAAAACTAAACGGACGCTCGTTTCCGAAATCCTTATATGATTATTTAATTCATTTTTTTTTATTGGTATAAACGGGCAATGCCCTTTGTACAAACATTTGTACATTTTCGAATGTGTGTGTGTGGTATGAACAATCGTGGATGAAAATAAAAATATCTTAGTCTAGCACGAGAATTACCATTCAAACCGTCGTAACTAAAGCCCTGGTCGGAGCAAGGTGATCCCAAAAATAGTGTGAGGGACTCCAAATATCTCTTCAAATAATAATCATTTCAATTTTCTTTCATTTTTTTTTATTTTGGTCCACAAGCAAGTGCGGTCCCGCTAATAATTTTACCATCCTGGCGTCCAGATAACCCGATAAAAATTAAACTGACGCTTGTCTTCCGAAATTTTTGATACACTAATGTAATTCGCAGACAGCTCAATTTTTTTTTGTCTTTTTTTCCATTTTGGTCCACACACACAGGTGCAGTTCCGCTAATTTTACCATCGAGATATTCGGATGAAAAATAAAGCATTGCTTATCTTCAAAATTTTCATGCGATAATATAATTCCCAGTACACTGAGAAAAAGGATGGTATTTCCTACTATAACGAAAAGTTCCCAGGGGGGACGTCTATATAGATAGTTTGTAATAGTATATATTCAATTGATTAAACTATAATTATAGTTACAACTACAATTTTTGGTCATTGTCGTAACTATAAAATATAGACGTCCCCTCTGGGTACTATTTACTATGTAAGTTTTTCTCAGTGTACGGCTGAGCTCGCAAAAGTTTGTGTACCTCTGCCGGCTAACTTTAGAAACTTATACCTCACGCCCCACACGTAACGCGTTCGGGGTTCCATTGACTGGAGCGATCCCTGCAAGGATGCACGTACGCACTCTCATCTAGAACGTTCTCCGTTGGCCCCCTTCTGAGAGGCAAAGGTCGCGTCCGAGTAACGCATGTGGCCACCGTCACTGTAAAGTTCTGCATCGATGAGGGTTAATATGTTGGGTCAATATGTGGGGGTCCGTTGATCCACAAGATATACGAGCCTTGGAAAAGTTTCTCAAATGAAACGAATCTAATTTGTCGCTTCAGAGAAATAAATTACAGAGACGCAGGCGCATACACGTGGCTCGGCATTCCAATAATTTAATTTGAAATATCGCCAATGGGGGGCGCGGGGAGAAGATCGACCCCCTTAGCTTTTAAATCTCAATATTTCCAATTTGCCTCACAAATTATTTATTTTTCAGTAGCATCGAGTGTGTGTTTATCGACGATGTTTCACATTAATCAAATAATACAAATATTCATATTTTACTTTATACATATTGCCAATAGGCCATCGCCTGGGGTCGTTCGGCGCACTTTATTTATTTATTTTTCTATTTTTAAAGTTTATTATCGTGTTACGTATGTATAGGTATGAAGTGTCGCAATTTGGAATATTCCTACAAAGCCAGTAGAGTGCAGCTTCGCTGCTGCTGGCGGTCTGCTGGTGCCCGACGGTCCCAATGGATATAGTTCTCCTCTTTCTCTCGCCCGTTCGATGCTTGCGATTGAAAAACTTCCACTCGATACTTACTTGTCGTCAATAGCGTTAACTATCCTTACACTGTACTGTTCCAGCCTGGTCATACTTTCTTCAATTATTTACCGAGTATTCCCTGGCTCACTGTTGGAGCGATCTGTCTGATTTTTCTGGATCATTGAACGGATTGTTTGTTTGGAGAGGCGATTCGATTACAACGGCGAGCGGACAGGCACCTCGAGGGTGTGAGACATAAACAGTTCGCGTTTTATATTGACCTGCGCATTGCGAACGATTATGCGGCAGAGGCACGCTCAGCTAATGGCTGCAGGATTGGATAAGTGGACTTGTCGTACGCGTTGTCGTTACGTTTTGTCGTTACGTTCACTTGCGCTGCGCACTTGTTCGACGAAGGGAAGGTTTTCGTAACGAGGGCCCGTTCCGGGATCCACAGGTTGCGAAAGCAACAGGTGATAAATCGTATATTCTCCGAACATGTCGCGAATTCGTTACCTATGATAGTGCAAAATTCATATTAGAGAAAAAAAGAAACCCGATAATATCGAAAGGTATTGTTATCGTATTGTTCATCGGGAAAAATATAAACAATGTTATACAGTAATATACAGCAATATACAGTAATATATAGTAATATAATATATATTTTCGCGATTACCAAGATCCCGCTTGGGTTGACGGAAAAAATTGCGAGACTTCGACTTGATGAGGCTGATACGAAAACAAATTCACAGAGTTGACACACGCGAGTCTTTATTATGCGTAATAGAATGGAGACGTGAATAATGGGCATTTTACGGCGCGGTCACACGGCAGACCCCGAGAGCTCCTGTGGTCGTATAAACGAATACGTCAGTGAGTAAGAATCGTTGGCGCCAAACTTTCCATCGACTAATAACTCTCGTCTTCAATTGATTAGCATGTAAGTCAACTGTAACGTCCGAACGATCTCAGCATCTTTCGAGACGCCGCGGGCCTTTTATCACACGGTCGTTCATTATTTAAATGTTATCGATCAGGAAGCTCGGTAAAAAAATTGAATTATGTTTCGAATAGTTAAAAAAATTATATTATTCCTTCCTCGTAGAGGAAACTTTGTTTACACGAAAAAAAATGTTCTAGAGATGTCAATGAAGAAGTGTTGCGAATGTTCCAAAACATTGGAAAATCATATTTAGAAAAAATGTCTGGATGTGTGTGTCCGTGTGTGTGTGTGTGTGTGGGTGTCTCAGACCCGAAAAATTTTAACTTGTATAACTTGAGATCAGCTTGAGCTATCAAGTTTAAATTTCTAAGGTAGGTAGAGGGTTCAATCGTCAATGTTTGGTCTGATTTTTAGAGAAATGCTTTTAGTCATTACAATTTTGCGTATTTTTGAACTTTGCTACAAAAATCTGAACGCACGCTAGCTCTTACAATTTTTGAGGTATCGAGCTGAAAACTTGTACACAAAGGGGCTATTATTGACCGATGACTCCTATTTGGCGAGGAACGATCGAACCGTTTAAATTTTACTAGATTTTGAAATTTGTTGAATTTCACGAAAAATTAATATTTTCTTTCGACGCCAGTTGTATCAAATATTGAGCCACAAGTGAAATAAGTGCCGGATTCGCGATCAGTGGGAAAAACACATCAGACATGGACCCGTCATGACGAAGAACTACCATTTTTATAGGGAATCTTTGTAGTGAATATTGCCAAAATTAATGAGTTTTCGTATTTTCAAACAACCATATTCTTCAAACACGATTATTTTCTTTTACCGACGAAGCTTCCTACACGACATGGTATTCTTCATTGTTTGGTGATACAATCAGTGTCCTTCTACATACGAATAGTCGTTACAGCATCACGGAAATAGTCGTTACAGATAATCACGAAAATTGATTTTTCATAGAAGCTTCGTACACAATGTTAGATCAGATGAAAAAACTTTGTGGAATCCCCGATTTTCACGCTTTTTTTTATTATTTTTAATTCAATAATCAAATATTGTTTTTTATATTTATTTATTTTTCATTTTTATTAATCCCACGCGACATAGTATTTTTCATTGTTCAACGATACTATCGACGTCCTTCCACATACGAATAGTCGTTACAGCATCGTCCAACTCAATCGTATACGTAAGTTCCGTACGTCAAATGCTCTCGATTCAATTTGATTTTCTAATCTGTCTCGATTCATGAGCGTAATCGAGACGCGATGCCGTGGTTAAATACTAGACGCCATGGCAATTGACGCTCAGGAGACGACGTTTCTGGTCGGTAGGCAACAAAAATATTATTTTGAAATCATCAAAGACAATTCGAATAAATCTATGACTACGAATCGTATAGTTTCCCGCAGGGAAATGAGATAAAAACATTTCTGGCGAGACAAAAAAAAGAAGCGAAGTTACAAATCGTGAGTCCGGAACTTAAGTCAGTTAGAATGTTATCGTCGGTCTTAGCCCGCAGGCGGCAGAGGTCACGGGCAAGTGATAGATGCCACGGATGTAACGCCCTTGGCCCGGATTATATAGGGTTACTAGTGCATTGGCCCACTGCGATTAGCATGTGAATGAAAAAATAAAAAAATATATATGGACCGGGCAATATTCACTAATGTAAAAAAAATTATTTTTTTGCAATTCATGACCAGTATTGGAAGATTTTTACAGAAACTGTTTCTGAAATTTCAAACACATGCGTGTTGCAATTTTATAATAAAATTTTTATTTTTAATTAAAACATCTGTGAATTTCAGGCAAAAGATTTGTAATCTTAATATATTGTATCTGAATTTTATAACAAAAAAGTACATTAAAGTTCAGTTAATTTAAGTAATGCAAGCAAATTTTGAGTTCCAATACATTAAATTTACAATATATTATTACAGTGTCCTTACCCCTACCGCATCTATGATTCTGGGTAAAAAAAATATTCGTTTCCGTAACAGAAAAAAAAATGGTAAATGGGTCATCGTCCAAATGCCTTTTATTAATGTAAAATAATATTTGTGCTGGACTCCCTCAAGTAATCGTAAAACGGTTTCCTCTAAAGAGCGAAGGAACTGGAGGCCGGCAAGAAATGCGTCGCACAGCCAATTGGGCCAATAGACTCTCGCGAACGTTGGGGGCACGTCTGGAGGCAAGTAGGTTGATGAAAACGACTGGTATCGAGCCTCCCTCACATGACATCAGCCTCCCGAGCGCGGTTCTAATTGCATCGTTTCTTGCAATATGAACTACGCTTTATCCTGCAATACCGATTGAATCAATGTTCGATACGCAGCATCAATATCCTCGTGCATCGATTGAAAAGTACGTGGCCACCTTATCAATTGACACGCAATTAGAGTAATCTCAGGGTCAATCCACCGACATTTCCCTACGTCAACTCGCAATCTTCAAGACTTTTCCACGCACGCTTCTTTCCATCCCCCCCCCCCCCCCCCTGCAGGGTTAATCAATGTCGTCGAAGCTCTTGCTCGACTTGCCTCAACTGTAAGTCGCGAGAACCCCTGAACCCTTCTAATGGTACGGTTGCTCGAACGATAGATGCGCCTTCGATCGGTGAACACGTTCAGCTCATTCGCACAACCTACAAACTCTACTGTTCGCCTCTCTCGCGTCTCTTGTTATCGGGATTTGACCTTCGCCGGAGCGTTGAGCAATGGGGCTCGTCAGTTTTTCTAGATCGGTCTTCTCGATTCAACGATTAGGAGTACAAACATATACCTAAACCGATCTTGAGCCTCCCGGCTACCTGACACACCAACAGTCTGACAATACAAAAAAATAATATGGAAGCTTCGGAGCGAACGGCGAGTCGTTAAAAGTAAACGAGTGGAATTTTACCGAGCGAGCCTTGAGTTCTCCGACTCACTCCGATGCATGTGTCTCGTATATGCTGGTGTAGGAATGAACGTATCCACAACGGTTAATGTATAAGAGATACCCATCACCGACGGGATCAACGTATCGATGCAGCCCGTGAATGACTTCTTTTCTCTACTTCACTTCTCGTCTTTTTTTTTTCTTTTTTTTTTACTGATACTGTTTTGTAATGTTGTGTATAAATAGAGTCCAAGTAAACGTGTAGATGCGGCATAGTCGTTAAGGAGGTTGAAGTGCTCTACACTTAGTCAAATGAGGGCTACTTTTTTTAAGACGTTTATACAAACTGTTACGCATGCATTGGTTACAGTGGATTGTTATTTGTATCACAGCAGATGTGCTTAACCTAGAAAAACATTATTGCAATGGATTTGCAAAAATATTCATTGGTTCCCGCTCGTTTTCGAAAAGGTACATAGAAAAATATATATTGCAATGAATCTACAAAAAATATTAACTGGCTTGTGCTAATTTTCATAAAGATACGCTGTCGTTCAGTTGTTTCAAAGAACAATCCGTAATTTTTGCTCGATTTTGATGTATTACGGCTCTTCCCTTCCTTGAAAGATGCTACTAATTCACCATCTAGATATTCGATTGTATTTTCCGTTTAAAAAATGACACCCTTTTGTTTATCAATCGATGAAATTCCTTCGTAGACAAAGGACTGTAATTTCGTAATGAAAAATACTATCGAATATCTAGATGGCGAACCCGTAGAGCATCTTTCGAGGAAAAGAATGAGCCGTAATAAATCAAAATCGAGCGAAAATTACGGATTATTCTTTGAAAAAACTGAACGAATACGTACCTTTATGAAAATTAGCACAAGCCAGTTAATATTTTTTGTAGATTCATTGCAATATATGTTTTCCTGAGTTAACCCTTTAAGTCACACCTCTATCTCCACTCTTAGGTACTACCGTAGCAACGCGTGGCCTCCGCTCTACTCCCGTTAGTCGCGTTTTGGTACGTTTTCTGGTGGTATGGCTTGTAAAAGAAATCTTGTAAAGTCGTTTGCTGCAATAAAATAACTATGCATCGTAATTAATAGATGCATAAAAGTTTGCACGAACGACCTTAAAGATGTTGCGCTCATTTAAGTAATGTAGACCGACATAGATTCTAGTCGACCGACATAAATTCAAAAAAAATTTTAAACAATTTTTCTCCCAAACGGTTTTATAAACAAAACGAATTAAGGGGCGCATTTGATTAATGCAGTGTGCCGCGTAATTCGTTTATTCACTTTATAGAATCGACTCAGAGAAAAATGGATTGAACATTTTAGCCTTGCCTCTCTTGCGTCTCCGCCTTCCCTTAAGGTTTTTGTGGGGTCTGGGCCTGCGGGGTCAGGCGGCGCGGTGACTAGGGGGCCCGCGGTGTGCGGTGTGGTCGGTGTGCGAAAGAGACTGCTTGTCAGTTCCCAAGTGAAGACGACCAAGAGTTTTTCATTTATTAATAATTAAATAACGGCGCTGTCAATCTTCTTCGGAAAATGCCAAACGTTAAAGCGATTATCATTTGAACTATACATAGATTTTTTATGTACGTGGTAGCATTTTCTTAGCTGTTAGAACGTAAATACGGCGAATCGTTGCGCATTCTCCATAAGAGTAATGCAATGAGCTGCAAAATTTACCATTTTTTTTCTCATTAACGATGCTGAACATCGTTCTGAAATTTAACCAAACTATTTGCAAGGGGATAATATACATTAGCAAAAATTTTCATGGCAGCGGTAGCATTTTGACTTTAGCCCACACAACCTTAAAAGTACGAGGAGCCTCGAAGCAGACCTATGGAACAATAGCTTGTCCGTTATTGCCTTTCACTAGGCTAGGTCGGCCGGCAAAGTATACGTAACGGCCATATCTTACTACGAGTGTAATATCATATCGCGCGATAAAACGATAGAAATTTCGCTCGGCTTGGAGGAGGGCACTTAATCGCGTCACGTTTTTGTTTCTCGCGGAAGAGATTGCTGCAGGCGAACAAGTCCGAACGTGACTCGTAATGAAAACCGCGCATTATAGACGTAGTCGATGTATGTCTTGACGTGAAAGCACGTATAGGCGCTCACGGAGGGATTTTTTACATTTCGGTAATCACGCGCGTCAGCAACGTCGACTCGCATGAGCTCGAACGCCTTCCTTCCTTATCCCGTTACATTTGTATCGATACACATTCTTCTGTATCATCGAATCAACAAAACGTCTAGCTCGTGATCCATTTTTTTCCACGTGTATTTTTTTATTTGAAAAAAATCGTTTTGTTTTTAGTACTCGGCATCGAAATGCTGACATATCTCTTGATATAGGATAAAGACAGTCCGCACATGTGGCAAACATTTGTTGTCCGAGACTTTTTTTTGGTACCATTAACGACTAAAATTAACCCCGCGTGTGTACACTGGATATTTGAAGGAAGTGTCGAAATTTAAAACTCTTCGTTTTTTCCGCTTTTTCGACTATTCTTCAATTTTTATTAACAACGGTTTTAAATTTTTGACTTTGGCAACTTCTGGGCCATGTAGTAGACACTTCACGAAGTAACCCAGAATTTTTAAAGATTTTTTGAAAGCCTATAGATAACTTGGAAAACCGGACTGTTCCCTAAAAGATCCAACGTACATACCGTGTTTCTGAAATTATAGTGCACACACGCAGGGTTAAGAATAGAATTTCGAAAAAATATGATTCCTAAATTTACAAACCTTTATTTTCATCGTACACTCTGCTATTAATAGACTACAAAAGATAATGACGAAGCGTGTTGTGTTTGCTCCATTTTTATCGATTCTTTTTTTTGTTTTTTTTTTAGATGCCTGTCTGCGCTGCCAAGCCGAGAGTAAGAAGGACTTCTACGGTCGTCAAGATTGCGTTGTAGTCTGGGGCGAGTGCAACCACAGTTTTCACTACTGCTGCATGTCCCTGTGGGTGAAGCAGAACAATCGTTGTCCCTTGTGCCAACAAGAGTGGTCGATCCAACGTATGGGCAAGTAGAAGCGTCGAGGCTTTCGGCATCCCGAGCGATCGACGGAACACCAAATATCCATGCAAAGACAAGCTTCCGGCTTGAATGTACGAAAAAAAACAAAAGAAGAACGGAGCCCAGACTGGAGCAGTCGGTATGTCGAATCCGTTCGGCACATATTGTATATTTAATCTCTGTACACGTACTTTATTAACGCGTTACTCAATTTGTAATGAACGTTCCTTGTGTTGATATAAATGGGGGGAATTTATTATACAATCATTAAACTTCCCTCGGCACGATCAAATTTGCCTGCCAAAATTGTCCCCTGTCCCTTTATCAATTATCTAAATAATTTATTATTATTAAAGATTGATTTATTATTTTTCAAATATCAGCCACATTCGTTAGAATAGTTTTCTACAATTGCACCTACGGTTTACGTGCGGCGTAATTCCCCGCGGAATACCGAAAGTTTCCGTCTACTGTTTCTCTATCTTTATCGTGATCGGATATCGGATAAATTTCCGGCAATCTGGTCTTTCCCCGTCACAGTTGACGTGTCGCGATTTTATTAGAATTAGGTGAAATCGCGTCATTCTTATCTGGTTAACACAAACGGATAAGAATAATCGAAGTATATGTGATTGACTAAGTTTCATCGTTGTAATTATTGGTACAGGGAAGACTTGATTACTCCTTTAGAATGGAAACATCGCATTTCCCTATCCTTATGCAGGCGTCTTGTAATTTCTAATGTCTTGTATCTCAATCCTATAAATAGTGCATTATTGATAGAGTGAAAAAAAAACGAAAAAAAGTTAATCAGCAATTAAAGACACGATTATTAGATCGGGTAATGCCAATTTCGCATTCTATGTTCACGCGTTGATGACTTGCAAGCTCGCTTGAGAAACCGCACGAGCGCCTTTATTTAAACCGGTCCCCCAATCGCCGTGCGACGTACAAGCGTTGTTTGCAGTTTGCGACCAAAAACAAGTTCCAACGAGCGGCGCTTCGCGGCATCGCCTCCTTTATCTTTCTCTCTCTCTCTCTCTCACTCCCTCTCTCTCGACGCACGACTTCGTAAAACACACGAATAGGCGTCTCGTTGATTTCTTCGCTGACGTTTCGTTGTAGCGAGCAAAGGTCAATCGACGTCGATCCCAATCGCGTTGAGAAGGATCGGCTCACGCGTGCACGGGCTCATTTGTCCGGGATGATGCAAAAGGCACAGCTGAGCTCGGTTTCTGGTTGGCCGAGCGTTCTCGCCAGCGATGTCGTGCCTCCGATAATGTATAATAGACATTCTCGGTGGCAACGTAGAAACGAGCAAACGTCGAGCGTTCGAAGGTCGTTTCTCGCTTATTTTTTTTTCCTCGTTCTCTCTCTCCCCTCCCCTTGCTTTTTTTTTCTTTTACATTTTCGTTCCCCGTACCAGTCCGGACCTGGAGATACCCGAGGCGTCTATGCGCCTCGATGACGTCACAAACTCGACTCGGAGGCTCGACCCAGCGTCGACCAATCGTATCGTAGAAAGGAACCGACGCCTCCGGAGCCTCGCATCACTTCACACAATTACCATTACTGTTGTTATTATCAACCAGCCGACGAGCCCCCTAGCCTCGGCCTACCGAGTTCCCGAGAAGTTTTTTCTCGCGTTTCCCCTTTTTCTTTTTTTTTCCTTTCTTTTATTCTTCAATGTGGTATAACGGGTCGACCACTAATTCTCGGAAGTCATCAACTATCCAACGAAGAATTTCACATGCCAGTACTCATGCACCGTGTGCAGTAGATGGAGTGAAATCATTAATGATAATCGAGACTCGTGTTATTCGAACGCCACGTCGAGTAGTAAATTGTAGCCTTGGAAATAAAAAAAGTATGCTCGATACTCTCGACGAAGTGAGCGTCGAGCCTCCGCGCTCGAAGGCGTTACCGGAAGTGGGCAGGAGAACTTTTTTTTTGTCCATCTCGCTAAGCCACCTGAGGAAACAAATATGAATCGAGGAAAGATGACGCAAGTTTCGCGTCGTACGTCCCAGAGATTTTTCGCGCGGATAGCAGGAGACGCGGAGGTACGGAACGCAGAATGCCCCCCCCCCTTCACCTTTCCGCCGCGATGATGCAAACACACTAAAATGTTTCAACATCCATACGGCAAAACAACGATCGTCACAGGTAAAGTATACAAATTTATCCTAATAAAGAACTGCTAACATCATTGCCGGACGATTACAGGAGTTTGTGCATTCGCACGAGAGCCGGCAAGTTTTTTCTACGCCTTCGAAAGAGATCGGCGTCGTCACTCTGTAGCTGAATGCGTCGAGTGTAATTTGCGGATATAATTAAACGTTCTCATGTTTCAGAAGAACGGTGTCTTTCGCAAGAGCTACGGTGATTTATGATACAGACCCGTCGATCGGGCGATTCGCGAAATCGATGGCGCCATGGGCACTCGTGCAGCGGCGAGTATGTATATATATATATATGTATAGGTATATACGTATATATATTGTGTCGGTCGGCTGATGAAACTTGGGAGCACCAATGCGTTCAACGCTCGTCATACGAGAAGCCGTCGTCACTTGACCGCGAAAACGCGTCTCGGTTTCGAGGCATCGGAGAGTGGTGGAGAGTACGTGACGAGGAGCGCGTCGAGTTCCTGGAAAGTCGAGCCCATCCCGTCGGAGAAAAGGGGAAACATGCCGACGACCTGGACGGAAAGAGCGCGTCGGGAGACTGACCGCGAGAATGAAAAAAAAAAATTTGTCGATCTGATAGATCAAAATCCTGGTGCGAACCACAGGATATGGTACACAAAAAAGCGTGACGTTGATAATATTATGTACGAACGGGAAAAAAAAAGAAAACCCGAGCTAACAGAATTCCTTGGACCATTAACGATAATAGATCGCGATGCCATTGCTCCGCTTATTCTGGTCCATTAAACTTTTCAGCAAATGTTTACTCCCCGCTTAAACGAACTGTGGGGAAATCCATCCGCGTTTGCAGCGGCTATGAAATTACAACCATTTTCCGGTTTCATTATCTCAAGTTATCGCGAAACGGCTCAGACGGAGCGAACGTACCTATCTTGACACTGTCTACCTTTCAAAGTTCAGCCATACATAAATATGCGTCGAGTCAACGTCGATGCTATCTCCTTCTACATATGTAGGAGAGCGTCGATGCTGACAGCGGGTAACGAGTGGCCGAAGATTGCAAGCGGAAAAGCGTTATTTCATCAATGACAATGCACATTTATATCGTTTTTTTTTAATTGTACAGGCACGTTGATCGACGATCGCGGCTCAAGGTCCGATCGAATAGGATCGACTGAAATCTGATACAGAAGCTGCTGGAGGCTCGTCGGTAATAATCTATTTCCCCTTCTTCCCATCGTTCTGCCGCCCGTAGTTTAATTTATTATCTCGCGAGATAGCATCGAACCAGTAACGCAGCCGAGTGCATTCGATTGGATGACGACGCTACAAGGGACCGATACTATATTTTAACTGTGGAAATCGTGCGTTAAGAAACATCGTATTCAATGTAAATCGTTCTTCGCTCTTGCTTTCTTGTAACAGGTCTGAGAGCGCCGTCCTGTCGGGTGTCGGCTCTGCAGCGCTTGTGGGTAGGGCAGCCCGATCATGCGGAATGTGAAGGTCGTCCCGGTCAAAGTAGAGGCTCGTCGTCGCGCAGCCAATGGGAGAGCGGCGCGGAGGCCCGACGCATGCCTTTTCCTCGATACGGCTTTGCCTGGTAACAGCGCGTAGATCCGTGACGTCGACGCTCCTTCGAATATTATGAAATTCCGAGCTGACCTGGAACGTCACTCGTATTCAGCAAAACCTTGTATTGTCGTCAGAAAAAAAAATGCCATATCCATCACGTTGATTCAGCGCTGGCCGGATACAGGACTTCTATCTCTGTTCCTATTGTGCTTTTCACAACTACCGACCAGGAGCCGGCGAGCCTGCGAAGAGAAAAGTTTATTGATGCGGGCAGAATCGATATCAGTAGAATTACGGGTGAGATCGCAGATGGTTTTTTTCATCGTATTTTTAATTATTAATCTACAATAATTCCTTCGCGCACGTATCCTTGCATTTTCATATCGAGTGGCAAGTACCGTAAGGAACCGTCCCAATGGCAGAACAAAGGTGCGTGCAAGAGAGCCGGAAATATATTTCACGCATGTTCTGAGCTTGGAACTGCTCTCTTAGATGTCCGGCCATTGGTACTTTTACCTTCAGAGTTTCACTTGATTATTTCGATCCGAAATAAAATTCCTACGCTGAAGGGCAGGTGAAATTCTGTTTTATCGGTGCAGAACCAGGCATCTCGATCGGTAACAGAAGAAAGGAGTGTTATCGGATGATGGTAACAGTTGTTGAATATGCTCGGTCGGTATGAAAGGACGCTGAAGTCGCGTTGTAAAATAAGTAACCATCGGTATCTGATCTTTCATTACATGTATATGTATTGTATATTCAATTGTATAATTTATTTACACTGCGTTAACAAGTCATATTACTTGACGTTGTTGGTTGAGCGCACGATTAACCCTTCATAAATCACAGGAAAATATCCACTCTGGCTTTCCCACGGGTAAGGCGCTACCCCAATTCTTCTTTTTTTCGAGGTGAATTTCATTTCGGCACTGTTTCGAGCGATGTGATCGATAAAGGATCTTATATCGGGCACCGTCTATTGTATAACAAGTCTAATGTCTAATAAGTAAGCGGCCTTGACTGAGTGATGTCCATGTGAATAATAACATATAGTACAATTAAGAATGACGGTCAAGTTTGGGTTGCCGCTTGTTAGTAGTAGGTCTATCTCTACAGGTGCTACTCCTTGTTCTTTCATTAACAACCGAACGGGCTTTCTGTTTCTCAAGGCACTTGGGTATAAATCTAGCTGCTAAATACATCGATCGCGTAGTTTATAACTAATGGAAAAGAAGAAAAAACAAATCTATCGTCGAAACACTCTATCGATCTTATAAAAAAACCAAAGGTTTGATATGCGCGTTGTCGTCAATAGTAGAATAAAGTAGGTGATGAAATGTAAAAAAAAATTTCGTTAGTGATGATGATCCAAGTCGTTTAAGAGAGTGACACTAGTTTCCTCGTTCGAGTCAGCAGTTAGTGTGTCTGGCGCCTCTCATCAGTGGTATAAGAATACTAGGGCTCTGCGCTTGTCTGAGGAACGGATGTTGCAACAGTTCCGCGGCCGTGGCTCTCTGGGCTGGGTCACGAACGAGCATTCTCTCCAGGAAGCCCTGCAGTCGCGGGCTCACCTGATTCGCAAAGAAGAACGAGCCAATTAAGTTAAATCGTCAAGCCGTAAAAGTGCCACCGACTATGAGCAAACGCTCAATAGCAAAATATTCGTGATATATATATATTAGTATCGTTATCTTACCTTATGAGAATTTTTAAGTTTCGGCGGTGGCATATCCCTGATTCGTCGCATAGCTTGAAGCGGTGGTTCGTTGAAGAACGGCGGTTCACCATCGACCATTTCGATAATCATTATTCCAAGTGACCAGATGTCGACTTCCGGGCCGTAGGGTAACCTGGGGTGAACGATTGAAGAGTTAGTTACATACAGATTAGTGTAACTCAGATGTTTAATTTGCGCACGAGTCGGGATTCCAACGCGAGAGAAAAATAGATACCTGGAAATAACTTCCGGACTCATCCAATAAGGAGTCCCGACGAGGGACTTTCTCTTTGGCAACTCTTGAGATACTTGAGCGCAAAAACCAAAGTCCGATAGCTTGACTCTCCCGTCCGCCGTCAAGAGTATCGAATCCGATTTTATGTCTCTGTGAATTACGCCCTGAGAGTGAAGATACGCCAACGGTTTGAGACACTGCGAGCACACCGTCGCGATCTGACTCTCGTCCATCCGCGAGTGGGTCACGATGTCTGTAAGAGCCCCGCCTTCGAGATACTCCATTACGACCCACAGCTCGTCGTCGACGAGAAAACTGTCGTACATCTCGACAATGTTCGGATGGTGATAGTCCCTCATTATCACAACTTCGTTGAACAGCAATTCTCGTCTCTGTTGCTTTCGAAGATCCATCTTCTTCACGGCCACTTGACGATTCGTGCTCTTGTCAGTCGCAATGCAAACTGTTCCGGTACTTCCCTCGCCGATCTTGAGGAAACTTTCGAGGTTCTCACGTGGATCTCCGCGACTCACCTGTGACGAATTCAAACAAAGTAAGTACCATGGCCGATGCTCTTCACTTTTCTAACCAACGTCAACTTACCACCATCTGCAAGGCCGCTCGAAATTGCTCGTGCGTCAGTCTCTGCTCGGCGCTCTGTTTGGTGCAACTGTTCGAACCCGAGCCGATAGCCAAATTTCCGGACGACACGGCGCCTTTCATATTCTGATTTTGATCAGGAGTAGTGCTCGCCCCGGGCACTACTGGCGGAACGCACGGCGGCTTCGAGAGATTGTGCATCGACTGCGAGCTCTCTAATGGCTTGGTAAAGTGACCATGAATCGGAGCGTTATTTTCACCGTAATTCTGCGAGTGCTTGATCACGTTGTGCGAACTCAGCTGGCTCAGCGGACGCTGCGAAGCTATCGAACCGACCGGGGATATCTTTGGCTGGAGCTTGTGTACAAGCATGTTCTGCGACATCTGGTGATCTCTGTTGGATTGCTGCTCCGTTATCTGAAATCACGATGCATCGTCAAGGAACTGCTCCGACTCGAATCCACCGTGAAGACATACATATATATATTATTTTTTTCATTTCGTGTGTACGTCGCTTACCTTGGCATTACCGTTGTACTGACCGGGCACCGTCGACGCTCCATTCATCCCTCGCAAATCGTGATCCATATTCGGCGGCGTACCGGGATTCGAGCTTGTATTCTGAATATTCGATATAGGACTCAGATTCTGAAAATTAATCGACAAATTCGCCGGGTTCGAACCTATGTGTGTAAGATTCGGCGACGATTGCATGTTCGGATTTAAATTTTGAAGATTCGGAATGAGATTCTGCTGCAGATTGGCGTTCGTTCCAGGCACGGAGTTGGGCAAATTTTGGCGCAATTTGTCGGGATAGCCGTGAGGCTTTGCAAAGCTCGGATACGCCTGATTCTGACTAGGGCTCGAGGACACTTCCTGACCCTCGGGTACCGATGGAGGAAGATTCGCATTGTTCCTGGAACAGAATAATCATTAATTTTATTATCCTTTTCGCTGTTGAACACTTCATTATACCCTAACAATTAAGTTACAAAAGTAAGTTTGTATAAATAGATTCTTTCTCTAATAAAACAAATAAACAAATAAATAGCAAATTTATTCATTTGTTTGTTTTATTTACAGGAAAATTACTTTTACCACTTTATAATAAAATCAGTGATATGTTAAAAAATAGAAAATTTTATATGATATTATTATATTCTTATTTGGAGCGAAGTCGACGACGACTATTCTCCGGTCGAAAGCGTTACGATATAAACCTGTAGTCTCTTCGAAGCCTCGGAGGACTGGAAGACCTCAGAGAATTGGATCTGGCGACGGTGCTCATTTTTGGCAGACCGTTCTCCATGTTTTTGTCGCCTTGTACAATTCTGGCGATACGAGGATCATTGTGACCACGCACGATGGTCTTCAAGTCGAGTATCTCGGTAGGGGTGATCTCGCTGGGATCTACCAGAGGCAGCGGACGATTGGTCGACTTCAGTATCTGATTATTGCCGACTATCGACGCCCATTGCAGCGGCAGACCTGTAAATTTTCCGACCGCCTTGTCGAAGTCGGTGTGCACCCTGTGTACAAAATTCGTGGGCGTCGATATCTGCGGCTTCTTCTTTTTCTTGGCAAACATCTTTGCTGCTCGATCGCCGCTGTACCATAAACACGATCGGTAAGAAACAAAGCCTCGGGTGTAGCAGTGGGAAAGGTTTTCTCTGTGCTCCGGCGAACGGCAAATCGCCGGGATTTCCGGACTTTCCGTTTCAGTCTGCCACTGCCTGGCCGTACTCTCTTTCACTACGGTGTTTCGACGCTCGCACGGACAACTCTCGGCGGTTCCCCGATGCTTGCTCCGATTCGGCCGAACTCGCGAAAAACTCTCTACATCGAGCAATTTTTTCGTTTTTTTTTTTTTTTCTTCTCGTACGGCTATCTTTCGCTCGACATGCTCGTTGTGGATCGAACGGGACGGGAGATATTTTTTTTTTTAGAGGTCGACAAAAACTTCTGGGACCCGGGGCGAAGCCAAGTGACAGCAACGCCTACCGATCGGAGTTCGAAAGAGCCCGCAGCTTGTAATTAGGTATGCGCCTAATCACGCGCTTACAATAACACCTCGTAATCCTTCAGTCAGCGTTCATCTCGAGTGCGTCCAGAGCAACACCGCGGGCCCCCGTTTGCGCGTGAGATATCGTAACATTAATTCACACGCGAAAATCCATCGTAAATAAACCGTTCGTCGCTTCGTTATGCTTCTCGGTCGACAGGTTGTTTGAACCGATGGCGCCCCCGGCGGACAGTGCGGACAACGCTCGTGGAATTTACTTCGACGCCGTTTGTAGGTTCGTCGTGTTTTCAATCATCAAAGCCGACCAAGTACTTGCACTCCACTTATCTATAGGTACCATGGATATATGTGTATATTGTATATCTACGTGGATCAACGATATACCCGGAAGATGCTTCGACATTTTATCTTATGTTTTTTTTTTGTTCGTCCTCTTTACTACGGCGTACGTTTTATACACAAAATTAATGGATGTGTAGACGATAATAACAAAGCATACACGTTTTTGATGGAAAATAACCAATATCTTCTGCATATACGTGTTTCTTGTTAGAGATGCAAATTTAAACATGAGATGAGCGTGACTGGCGGTCGAGATAGTAAGGTTAATTTTTCTATGACCGTCGGTGTTTCGGTTCGTGGCAGGTTTACATTATGCGGTATTGTAATTCGTTCTTGACATCCCAGCACCAGTTTTCAATGCGCTATATAATCATCGGGACTTTTCGATTCGATTCTTTAACCCTCTCTTATTATTTCAACTAGCGTCCGATCCTATGTTTGGTTTGGCTGGTTCAACTGATCAAAATGTGGCTTTATCGTCTTAGATCTTAACACTTATTGACATCGTTTTAGCATCTCAGTTTTCAACCGGAAGCGTCGTCATACGGGGAAAGGTCATTTCGGGTTTGACAATCTTAATTTGCGACCAGAAGTGACGCCATACAGAAGATACACTTCCGGTTTGGAAATCTCATTTTTCGACCGGAAAATTACGTCATACTGTAAATATTTGTCACTTCCGTTTACAAAATTTCAGTTTCCGGCTGGCAGCGGCGTTTTCGAGTATGACGTGACTTCCGATCGAAAAC
Organism: Stenichneumon culpator; assembly: GCA_964017025.1. Classification (NCBI taxonomy): domain Eukaryota; kingdom Metazoa; phylum Arthropoda; class Insecta; order Hymenoptera; family Ichneumonidae; genus Stenichneumon; species Stenichneumon culpator. The sequence continues at coordinate 4,105,701 of OZ024781.1, read as the reverse complement.
CAAGATTTTTGAACCGGAAATGGAGTTTTCTCGTATATCGTCATTTCCGATCGAACAGTGAAATGTTGAAACCGGAAGTGACGTTGTATATGGGATGGAAATGTATTGATTCCACGCACGTCTCTCGCCGAAAAAATTCAACAATTGCCCATCGATGACCTATCCACCCGTCATCCTTTTTCAATCGCATTTCTAGCTACTGCCCATCCAAGTCGAATTGTATTTCATATGCTAAGCAAAATGACCCGCTGAAATTTTAATATATGTGATAAAATAACCCGAAAATAACAGGAACATAATAGTCTGGACGTTTCATTTGTTTACTCGACGTTTACTTTGTTTACTCGATCGAAGGCAAATCGACGCCGGAATTGTACTCTGGAGCCGTATGAAACGGAGAACGGAGATTTCAATTCCGAATGCATCGCTGAGTTTGAAGCCTACAGGATTCGTACCGTTAGAGTACTGTCTAATTTAGTCAAATAGCATAACATAAACGAATTATTTTTTTTCTCTAGATATATATAGTTTTTTTATATTAAAAGAAACATTATTTTAGCTTACCCAAGGAGCTCCAAATTCTTCTTTCCTTTCTTTTTACTTATCTTTTTCTTCAAACTAGACTATTTTTTTGTAAAGGAGGGAATTCAATGGAGGCCGTCAGTTTTATTGTATTTATCTATACAAGGGCTTATCTCGAAGTTTATTTCACAAGGTTGTTATCTGCAGCTTACCAGCGACTATCAACCCGATTCTCAACTTAATTTTTGACGGCAAGGATCGGGGCTTTCTTCAGCATTACACAGAGAATATAACAACAGAAGTCTCTTGGCTTGAACTTTCAATCAGCATCGTCGTATATATGCACCGTCAGAAAGTTTTTCGTGTTGAATCATTCAGCGAATTGGCGAACGTACCTCGGCGGGACTCTAGTTAAAGGTACCACATAAAAATATCGTCCATGTACGTATGTACAGTTGACATTGTGTGGACGTCATAGCAGTGGGTAGCTTCTCATGCTCTGACACAGGTAGGCAGAGCGACCTGCACTCTGTGCCTATACCGAATTGATTTTTGTCAGACGACACAGGGGAGCTTGTATCATATTATTAGGCAACTCATTGAACATTGTTTCATTTTCAGGAAATATTTTACGCTCATTATGGACGATGGCGAGATGTCTGGACTCGGGTACTCTTCAGTAGCGGTGCTGTCGAGGACGCCAATGGTTAACCGTGTAAAAGGATCATTGCACGGCAGCTGCTCTGATGTGGAACTGGATTTAATCTTTATTCGGATTTATGGTAACTGCAACTGGGATGCTTGAATTTTCTTTCAGACTACCCTTTCATTATAGTTTATTCTTTTCAGTTTAGCGATCAGATGAATTCTATACTTCTCTAGTAGAGAGTCCTATACAGTAAAAAAAGTTTCTACTTCTTACAACTATTTATTGTCCACAAACATTCACAATTTTGTATTTGTTAATTTTCCGATCGCACCATCCGGCTGTAATTGTATAAACAAAAGTGCGACCTAAAATTATTAATGACACGGGAAATAAAAGGACAGGTTCGCACATTCACATCTGAACAGCCGAGTTTTTTTTACTTATTTAACAAAATTAATTTTACGAAACTTTGTATTCCGATATTATGGAATTATTTTATACGTATGGTACAGGGTGCTTCCTGCCTGTTACACATGCATATATAGCATAAAAAAATATACCTAATAACAAAAAATCAAAATTCGATGGCGCTTTGGCAATGTTCATAATTTCTTGAATGTTATCTAACTGTAATGAAATGTTCGATGTAAAAATATAACATTTTCGATAAACTTTCTCTCACCGCTTCTCGTAGCATCCGCTCCCCGACGTTGGCCGCAAATTTGCCGGTTATTTTAGTCTTGGGTCGGATATTTGATAGCCGCAAAATAAGTTTGTGATGTCTGAAGAAATCGTGGAAAAAATTGAGAAGTTATATTGAGGCAAGGATGACAGATCGTGGCGACGGACAAAAACAAGAATAGCCAATTAACAAAAAAAATGTAATCCAAACTCTCGAAACTAATTCTCATCTATAGGCATTGATCCAACGCGTATTTCACAGGGGATTTTTTTTTTTTTATTTCACACGCACCCGTGCAGAAATTTAGTTGGGCGGCCGAGATAAACTATTGGGCCATTACAGGCATACCCGTGGAATCCATAATGGGAAATCCAAATTAGGACCCTACAGCACCCTATATAGGAGTCCACAATATAATGATAAGGGATAGTCAAGGAAACCATAGAAGGTCACCCATATTTCGCCTTGCTGGGTCCTATAAAGGAAAACCAAGCGTCAATCGAACAATCTACAGTGAGGATTTCAACAGAGACCCTATTTAGGTTTGTTGGGGATTCCATAATAGGAATTGAGAATTAGAAACTTAGTGCTGGACTCATTAAATATAACTCATAATATATAAATCATCTATTAGGAAAAATATTAACAATGACATTAATAAATCAGAAATTGAATCAATTATTTTCACAGAATTTTTAATATTTGTGTTTATTTATGACGACCCTGCCAAAAAATGCAGTTAATAACTTGTTTAAATGTATACGCATTATTGTGTAATTATTATTTAATTCGTCAAGGGTTATCGATACTGGTGACCGAATATTAAAAAGTCGTTAAATATCAGGTCTAAATAAGAGATCGATAGTTGCCCGGAATATACGTCGACGGGCTATGAGAATCGCACACACAAAAATAGACCAATTACACCGAGGCCCGTTCGTTTCGCGACCAGTCAAATGAAAGTTCAGAGCTTTACATCCTTGATTTCCACCACTTGCCCCGATAAATGCGCATGTCAGAATACGTAATCGAAAACGACTGCATACTCTATATTTTGTAACTATGTGCATGCCTGCAACAGTAAAAGAAACGCTGCGAGTATGAGGTAGTCCCTACGATATTATTTTTCATGATATTGCGGGATAGCAATTTTTCCTCGGGCATGCGTAAACGTGATGCTAGGGGGATGAGGGGTACAAAACTTTCTAGGCAATATCTCGGGTAAAAAGTGCCGTTAGTATCGTTTCCTCTGTCGTCATGGATGCTTTTACGCGACAGGCCATTCAAGGTAGTGATCGGGGACTCTGATTGTAGTTGTAGGTGGAAATCAAATCAATTTGTAGTTGAAAATCAAGATATCCGGAGAAACATAACGAATTACAGGGTTTACGGGAATTTGATAATTTCCTCAACCCCACTATTACATCGGTTTAGGCAACCGTGGCCACAACCACTTCTTCACCGTAAATCTACCAGTCGCGTTTTCTCGTCAAATCTAACGCTCAAAGGCTATGAAACAACTAACCAAAAAACAGTGTGCGTGTAACCTTTACGCGCGGTTGAAGTGAAATTTCTTTACTATCCGTTTTGTGCGATCCCTCTATGCTTTTCTAGGCCTAAATCGACGACCGTTATTACTATGGTCATATCATCCGTAGTGTCCGGGTCATATGGCCGATCGCAAATATTTATTTGAAGAGCTGCAATTAAATCACGCATCGAAAATATCGAAAATTCTAAGTGAATTACTTCAGTTCGATGTTTCTGGAGTTAGTAACGACCAAAATTTAAACGTTTTTTTAACATTCAGTTTTGATTATTTACAATGGCATGGCCATATCACTCCGACTTACCCTAACTGTATGTAAATTATCATATTAGACATAGATTGTCATATGATGAGTTACACGTAACAGGTAACGTAATGCATAATGCGTTACCGGATTCCCAATAAATTGACTTACTCGTGTTTCAGTAACGCGACTTACTCTACCCTGAAAAGGCAAAACGCCTCTATAGAAGTTTCACTTCAATAATGTGACTTACTACTCTACTATGAAATCTGCGTCACGCGTCACGCGTTACGTGTTCATAATAATGGGACTCATCCTACTGTGAAATCTGTGTTACGCGTTACGCATTACACGTTCCCAATAATTCTACTTACTCTACTGTGAAGTCTGCCTTACGTGTTACGCGTACCCAATAATTCGACTTACTCTGCTGTGAAATCCGTGTAACGCGTAACGGATAACGCGTAACGCGACTTACTCTACCGTAAAAATGCAAGATGTCCTTAACGAAGTTTCACTTCAATTACGTTACAAATGTATTAACACAAAACTCAGCGATGGTGGAATCACGGTCGTTCTCAGGTGCTGCAGTTGTAACAGAAAAAAATCAGTGCTGGCGGAATCATTCTAATCGCCTGAATCCGATTGTTTTGCAACCGAACTTTCGTCATTTTCTCGATGCCGCTGCCCGTCGGATTAGCCAACCGTGGTCACAACCACTTTTCTACCGTAAAGCTATCGATCGTGTTCTCCCGTAAAATCTGTTGCTTAACGACGATTAACAAATAACCGAGTAAAAAGAGTATTTAATAGTACATGTCGATACGAGTGCGAAAAAACTTTTTGTGACCATCGTTTTACGGTCGTTTATCGAGTAACGATAATGCGACGGTGTAACGTTTCAGATCTGGAATGGGCTACGCAAGTAAACCGGATATCCCTCGAGATCTGCGGTACGTGGCCCAACGCCGGGCAGCCCGCCTGGCGCAACTTCTTCGACAATTCCCGTGTGGTATTTTTCGCCGTTTCGATCGTCGCTTTCTGCTTGGTCCCTCAGACATTGGCCCTGATAAGAGTATGGGGTGATTTGAATCTGATGATCGACAACTTGATAATCTACCTGCCGTTCGTAGTGACCTTGGGCAAAATCGTCACTCTGTGGTACCGGAAAGAAGGTATACGGGGAATCCCCCTTGTTGAGACGAGCATCTTCCCGAAAAGTTTCTTTTCTTTCGTTTCGTCTCGCCAATTGTTCTTACTTTTTTTTCTGACGATACTCGTGGTTTTTGTCGAAGTGATCGTCACGATAATCGAGTCGATGAAGAGCGACTGGATAAAAGGAAAAACCGATGACGAGCGGGAGGTCATGCTGAGGTATGCGAGAATCGCGAGAATCATTACCATCGGTGGTTTCGTCGTAGTGTTTTCGGCCATCTTTCTTTATCACCCGGCGGCAATGCTCGGATTCGCCCTGAGAACGATCACGAATCTCACGGACACCGGGGACGATCGCGTCTTCGCACTGCAGACGGTCTACTGGTTCGACGCTTATCGGTCGCCGTTTTACGAGCTTACAGCCATTAGCCAGGCGTTCGTGTGCTCGGTTTCGGGTTTTTGTTACACGACCGTCGGCACACTGTTCGGGGCAATAGTTCTTCACACATGCTCGCAATTGGAAAATCTCAAGACCCGGATAAAAAGAATGGTGCCGAATAATGGTGACGCCCGGGATTTCCAAAAGTTTTTCAAGTCCAACGTCCAGGAGCATCAACGATTGATTAGGTGTGTTTTTAGATTGATTTCTTCGGGATTGCCCTAGCAAGTTGACGGACCGAAAAACTGACAAGTACGTTCGGGAAAGAAACAGACCGTAAACTGTCTGTGAAACGGACCGTAAAGTTTTTTATAAGCGCTCCCTCGGTTTTCTGTCGCAAAAGCCGTAAGAGGACCGAACCGTTTCCAACAAAAATTTCATTCGGTCCGTTTCCGGTTGCGAGAACCGAAACCGAACCGAACGAGCCGAATGGTCGTTTTTGTAATCGAGAAATATTGAATTTCGTAAAAAAAAAACTTCTCAGTTCTTTTGTTTCTCCGTAAAGAATTTTTGGTTGGGAATGTGCGTGTAATACATCCGTAATACAAGGAACCAGCGGGGAAGCATAATGTCGCAATTTGAATTGACGCCTTTTTTGGCGCTGAAAAAAAAACCGACCACATAGAATTTCGTAAAAAGTTCGGTTCTTTTGCGGTTTTTGCAACGGAAAAAAGCGCTAAAACAGAAACCAAAAAGATACGGTCCGTTTATCAATGTTATGCAGTCCGTTTCGTTCCCCAACGTACAAATCCGTTTTCGGTTCGTTTTACGGTTTTTCCCGAAAAACAGACGGTCGCACAACTTGGTAGGGGGTTGGGCAAAAACATTTGCGATTTTTTCGGTAGGTTCGTCGATCTGATAGAAAAAACCTTTAGCGCGATGCTGCTTCAAGTAGTCATGGCGTTCAGTCTGATTATCTGCATTCAAGCTTTTCAGATACTATACGTGAGTTCCGTTATTCAGACATTTTTAGATTGGTGATTAAAAAAAATATAATACCATCAACTTTGCAGTTACTGAACGTGGCAAACCCTCCTGTACTTCAGATAGCATTCAGCACCATGTACGCCATTTACATTATGTTTATCATGTTCGTTTATTCGTCAGTTGGAGAAGAACTGCTGACGCAAGTAATTCCATTTACTTTTAGTGTCGGTTGTTTTTCGTTATTTTCCGTTGTGCTCCGTTATTTTCCGATGTTTGGTATTTCTGGTTGTTTTAGAGCGAAGCTATACGAGACGCGGCTTACAATTGTGACTGGTACGAGCTAACACCTCGACAGGCTATTCAGGTGATTCCGATTTTACTTCAGTCTCAAAAGCCTCTCAACATAACTGCTGGCAAATTCGTTCCTCTGACTCTCACTACATTCGCCTCTGTAAGTTGCTTTACTCAGTGAATCAAAGATGACGGAGGGCAACTGATCGGACTCCATGTAAAAAAAAGTCACCCTCGGCCGAAAAAGAAACATCCGATAGTATACCCATATCAATCACTTTTGCAGTTGATGAAAACAGCCGCTGGATACATTTCATTTCTCCTTGCCATTCAGGAGTAGCAGAGATTCGATAAGATCTATCGTGAGTGCCCGTAATGTATCGATGGCACAAGGTAAAAAAAAAGTTATTGTTAGTGAATATTGTATATTTTATGAATTCACCGACGAATCGTACAATGCGGTAATTTTTTTTTTGTTCCACGAATTGATTGCTATAGTCATTACTTAATAAATAAAGTTATATCTAAGATGATTTCCATTCACGACGAGTGTGAATATTGTTGGCTGAGTGGGCATTCAAGTCTCCCATACTAGGCGCTGGAGACATCCGCTCGACCTTCGATTAATTAACCATTATATATCATAAAGTTCTAAGGTCATCCATGGGTTCCCAATGGCGGCTCGATTCGGATCCCAGTGGGTCGCAATGAACGCTCGATTTCCGATTTTGAGAGTCTATTGTTTTGCAATCTGTCACCTGTCAAAATATCACCTCGACGTTTCTCGGTCCTGGCAAATAATCGGCTTATCATTGACGTGCCAGGAAACGTTAGAATATGCTGATTGGCATTTGAAACTTTATTTTGGATATAAAATATTCGACATATATAGTGTATTAATTTACAATCTGTCACCTGTCAAAATGTCACCTCGACATTTCTCGGTCCTGGCAAATAATCGGCTTATCATTGACGTGCCAGGAAACGTTAGAATGTGCCGATTGGCATTTGAAACTTTATTTTGGATATAAAATATCCGACATATATAGTGTATTCATGCGCGCGGATGAATCTAACGTCATTCGTGTCTGTAGATAGTCATATGTTTTTCGTTGTCAGTTGTTTTTCGATCAGTTCCTGTGACAGTTCTGACAGTTCTGACAGTCTTTTTTAAGACCTCAGAGCGAATAGACGTGTGGATATTTGAGAGACGGGAGACGATAGCTAAATTATAAACAAGGACGGATAGACCTGCGGATATTTGAGAGACGAGAGATGATAGCTGAATTATTAACGACAAAGATTCCGAGGGCACGAAGAACACGGAGGACAAGGTCACAAAGATTATTGGTCCTGTCACATAATCTGCTCAACCTTGAAGTGTCAGGAACGGTCAGATATCCGTGAATCGTTCAGATATCCGGATCCACCTGAACTATCCGGACATCCGCATACCCCGACCCACCCAAACTATCCGGGCATCCGGATATCTCGAATAGTTCGTGGTTCGGTTCTATAAGCTGTTCGTCGAATGGGATTGAGTCAAGCCCGACCGCCGAGAGATGTTCGAACCTGTTAAACTGTTCGAACCCGTCGAACTCGTTGAATGGTTAAACTACTCAAACAGTTAGAGAGGCTCTGTTCGAAGCTATTGAATATTGTAATGTTAATAAAATTTCAAAAGATTCGTTGATGTCGTTTTTTTTTCACTAACTTATATTTTTGTGATAGTGATCACATTCATTAAAAAATAAATAAAACTTGGTACAGAGTGTTTTTTTGTACCAACCAATAACATAATCCAAGGAAAAAAAGCAATTGAAGTGAAGGTTTCGGCCCTGCCGAATTGTCCTGGAATGCCCCATATATATCTATATGCAATATATATTGTGTATTAATATTAATAATACGACAAAAATATTGAAATTTTTTTTTAAGTTAATAATTGAAATTTTCATATCGCTTCTTTATAATGTCTCTTCCGGATCACTTTCGCTTTGAGTCTTTAATTTTACCGCTTTTTCGAACTCCCGACAATACTCGCACAGGATTGGTAACACTTCTCCTCTTAGCAATCTATTTCACTCTTTCCGCTCCGTCTCCATACCAAATAGCTTTTCGACTTCCTCTCTCAGTTCACTTTTTACCATCTCCATCCATTCCTGGCACTGTTTAACGTGTTCCAAGTTTTCCTTTCCTTCCCCGCACAGTCTGCAGCTCTCCTCTCGATATCCTTTATTCCCCGCTCTACCAACATTTCCGCATCTCATCCTGGCCCATTGTTCTTTATCCCTACCGTGTACTCCCTTCTGCTCCCAATAAACGGCTACTTCTATCGTGTCTTTTCGCCATTTATATTCCGGACACTACGTTGACCTTTAAATTCTTGCCCGGTCCTCTTGTATCCTCTGATAGCTCAGTGTCCTGCATACTTCCCACATTTTGGCTTGCAATCGTGCTGTCTCTACTCCCCTCCACATCAATTTCATTGACTCTCCATCTCCCACTCTTCTGAACGCTGCTTCCATCTCCTTCCCCCATTTAGACGAATTTCCATTTCTCCAACTCCGTAACTCTTCCTTTAAACAAATCTTGGGCCATCTCATGTCTTCCATCCTCAATATCTTGCTCACATACACACTCGCTCGTACTCTGGCTTCCAATTCGATTTTTTGCCTTCCTGCCTCCATTCTCCAAATATACGCTGGAGTATTTCTGTTGATCCCCATCATCATCTTCACATATCTTCCTGCCACTCTCTCAATCTCCTGTCTTTCCCTCCACCCCCACGTCTCTGCTCCATACAATAATACCGCTTTGACCAATGTGTCCAGCAGATACGCTCTCCTTCCTAAATTATTTATTCTTGCTCTTTTTATAACTCCCCAAGCTGCATTCGTCGCCAGCTGAGCTTTCGCTGCCAGTGTCTTCAGGTGTTTTGTGAACGAATTACTTGCTGAGAACCAAAAGCCTAAGTACTTGTAGCTGTTAACTTCTTCCACTTCGCTTTGCCCGTATCTCCATATTTCATCCTTTTTCCTTCTTCCCCCGTTCCTAAACACCATAATCTTTGTTTTTGTTGTATTCACCTGCATCCGATTTCTGTCCACATATCTGGCTAACGTTCTCAACATTGCCTTCATTTCACTCGCATCCTCGGCCACTACCGCCACATCCTCGGCCACTACCGCCACGTCATCTGCAAACGTCAGTGCAAATATGTTCGTGTGTCCAATGACCGTACCTCCTTCAT
>OZ024781.1:3748490-4090990 GCA_964017025.1 Stenichneumon culpator | reverse complement strand
TTACCTTCGAGAGGGGTGTGGAGGACTATGAAGAAAGTGTGGATGGAGATAGTTCAGAAGCAATCGGGAAATTTAAGGAGGAATTGATAGTTTGGAAACAGCAATGCGGTGGGAAATATAAACAACTATTGAAGGAATTTTGGAAGCCGGAGATGAATCACGGGTCCACAGGGGCAAGAATGGCGAATATACTGGCGACGATAAGGACAGCAGCGATAGAAGCGGGCATGAGGAGAAGTAGCAGGAAGGTCAAAGGATGTCGATGGTTTGATGACGAGTGCAAAACAAAACGGAAGCAAGTATGGGCGGCGCTGGCAAAATTCCTAAAATCGAAGAAGGCTATGGGACAGTATATCCTTGAGTAAGGAAAGGAAAGAATTGAAAGAATTATATTTGAGAAAGAAGATAGAATGGAATGAGAAAAAATGGAAGAAGGTAGAAGAAAGTAGGAGTATGACGGACTTTTGGGAGGCGATTAGAACATTTCGGCCTAGGAAAAACGCGATGGGTAAAGGAATAAAAGAAGAGGCCTGGATTGCGCACTTTAAAAAAGTTCTGGGAGGAGAAGAAGAAGCGGACAACGGAGACGGAAATCGGGAAAACAGCGAGGAACTGGGTGAGGAGGATCAGGGAGAAGAACCCCGAAAGTTGAACAGGGACATAGGACTGGAAGAAATGAAAATGACTATGAAGAAAATGAAAAAGAATAAGGCGGCAGGAGCGGATGGAGTAGGCTTGGAAGTGCTGAACGGGATGGCAAAAGAGCTGATAAATGTGTGGCATGGAATTATAAACGACATCTGGAAAGAGGGGAAGATTGTGGCGAATTGGCAGTTGGCGAGAATTTATCCAATTTTCAAGGCGGGAGACAAGAGCGTTGCGGCAAACTATCGAGGAGTGTCGTTGCTAAATGTAGGTTACAAGATTGTAACCGCGATTTTGGCTAACAGACTGAGAGAATGGTTGGAGAAGAATAATAAGTTGAACGAAAGTCAGAACGGATTCAGAACAAAAAGATCGACGAGGGATCATATTTTTGTCCTCAATTCTCTAATAGGGAACAGACTCAAGCACAAAGGAGGGAAACTGTACGTGGCTTTCGTCGACTTTAAAGCCGCTTTTGATATGGTGGATAGAGAATTGCTAGTCAAAAAGATCAAAAGAATTGGCGTTTCAGGTAGAATGGTAAGGATGATTAGAGATATATATAAAATAACGTGGAACGAAGTCATTACGCAAGATGGGTGCACCAAGAAATTCCGGACGAGTCGAGGAGTGCGACAAGGGAGTCCCCTCAGTCCTACGCTCTTCAACATCTTCCTGGACGACTTGGATATCGAATGGAAACGAAGAAATGAAGGAGGTACGGTCATTGGACACACGAACATATTTGCACTGACGTTTGCAGATGACGTGGCGGTAGTGGCCGAGGATGTGGCGGTAGTGGCCGAGGATGCGAGTGAAATGAAGGCAATGTTGAGAACGTTAGCCAGATATGTGGACAGAAATCGGATGCAGGTGAATACAACAAAAACAAAGATTATGGTGTTTAGGAACGGGGGAAGAAGGAAAAAGGATGAAATATGGAGATACGGGCAAAGCGAAGTGGAAGAAGTTAACAGCTACAAGTACTTAGGCTTTTGGTTCTCAGCAAGTAATTCGTTCACAAAACACCTGAAGACACTGGCAGCGAAAGCTCAGCTGGCGACGAATGCAGCTTGGGGAGTTATAAAAAGAGCAAGAATAAATAATTTAGGAAGGAGAGCGTATCTGCTGGACACATTGGTCAAAGCGGTATTATTGTATGGAGCAGAGACGTGGGGGTGGAGGGAAAGACAGGAGATTGAGAGAGTGGCAGGAAGATATGTGAAGATGATGATGGGGATCAACAGAAATACTCCAGCGTATATTTGGAGAATGGAGGCAGGAAGGCAAAAAATCGAATTGGAAGCCAGAGTACGATCGAGTGTGTATGTGAGCAAGATATTGAGGATGGAAGACATGAGATGGCCCAAGATTTGTTTAAAGGAAGAGTTACGGAGTTGGAGAAATGGAAATTCGTCTAAATGGGGGAAGGAGATGGAAGCAGCGTTCAGAAGAGTGGGAGATGGAGAGTCAATGAAATTGATGTGGAGGGGAGTAGAGACAGCACGATTGCAAGCCAAAATGTGGGAAGTATGCAGGACACTGAGCTATCAGAGGATACAAGAGGACCGGGCAAGAATTTAAAGGTCAACGTAGTGTCCGGAATATAAATGGCGAAAAGACACGATAGAAGTAGCCGTTTATTGGGAGCAGAAGGGAGTACACGGTAGGGATAAAGAACAATGGGCCAGGATGAGATGCGGAAATGTTGGTAGAGCGGGGAATAAAGGATATCGAGAGGAGAGCTGCAGACTGTGCGGGGAAGGAAAGGAAAACTTGGAACACGTTAAACAGTGCCAGGAATGGATGGAGATGGTAAAAAGTGAACTGAGAGAGGAAGTCGAAAAGCTATTTGGTATGGAGACGGAGCGGAAAGAGTGAAATAGATTGCTAAGAGGAGAAGTGTTACCAATCCTGTGCGAGTATTGTCGGGAGTTCGAAAAAGCGGTAAAATTAAAGACTCAAAGCGAAAGTGATCCGGAAGTAGGTATGGAAATGGGCGTGGATGTGAATAAAAGGAATGATTGAAAAACCTAGTCAGTAAGGCATATTGTAAGCACCGGCAAGACCAAAGTGTACAGTGTATGTAAAACATTTGTTATATTCTAAAGCTTTAAAAGGCAAGAATGGCTAAATAAATAAAAAATAAAAAATAAAAAGTTAAAATCTGCGATTTATTTCAGCGATCCTGATGAAGCAAGCAGCGAAGTGTGCGACACAATTAGATGTCCCTTATATTTCTCCCAAAGTGCGGCTGCATTACTTGGTACGCAGAAGACACAGTTATAAGCATGCAGATGGCATAATTATATATATAAGCAAACAGATGGCATATATAATAGTACTTTTCGATACGAGTATGGTAAAACGAATATGATAGGCAGGCTGTGAAGTGGTCGCACGACGCACAAGGGTACCACAGGAGCGCGAGCGGAAGGCGAGTACTTCCAGCGGTACGAGTCACGCGCTCGTCACGAGAATAACTTAAATAATTCAACCTAGTGTCGGGCGCGAAGCGCCCGATGGCTAGTTTTTTAATAATCCTATACACAAACTTCCCGTGGTGCCGGACTTAGAAGAACAATAATGATAAATTATAGAGCGGAGAGAATGTGTAAGTAGAATTTCGCGTGATCCTGCAAAGGAATAATTTCTTCCCATATAAAATAAACGAACGTCAACACAACTACTGCGACATTACGTATGCAGACGTTTCTCGATGAACAGTGGAGTGTACGGCTATGGTTCGAACTTTGGACTGTAGGTAACCCTATGCTGTCAAGAGTTCGATATCTGCGGTGAACCACAGCGGTGAAATTGCAAAACACCGGTGAGCCCGGTGCTTTGCAATTGCTGGGGATTCTTCAAGAGGACGGTCTCTCGTAGACTCAAAAATGTCGTTTGACAGGAAGTAACGTACTTCCGGTATGACGTCACTTCTGGTCGAAAATCGAGATTTTTAAACCGGAAGTGACTTCTCTCGTATGACGTCAGTTCCGGTCGAAAATTGAGATTTTTAAACCGGAAGTAATATTTTATAGCATATGGAATGGAATTATATTAATTCCACGTACGTTTCTTATTGAAAAATTCAATAATTGCCCATTGCTGACCTACCCGCTATCCTACACCGATGGCATTCTAAGCTACGAAATATACTTCCAAGTCGCGTATATATCCAAGTCGAATTCCATCCCATATGCTACAAAAACCGACCGAAATTATAGCATATGGGATGGAACAACCCGAACATAACAGGAACATAATGGAATGGTCTGCTCGAAGCGAGTATGACTTCTGGAGTCGCTGCATCAACAATATTAAATGGACCTGAGCTGCCGTTCAATTTATTTACTCGAACAAGGTGTACCCAGTAAACACAGTAATCTAGCAGCAATGGAACTGAAAATAACAGGTTACGATTAATTACGAGAATGTTACATGTAAATTACATGTAAGTTGCCATTTTTAACTCAGCAATATATAGCACCGTAATATTCCCGTGTTATATCGTAATATAACAAGTAATATGCTATTTTTATTTTAAAACATAGTATGGCGTAGTATAGTGACAAGCGAAATTACTCTATCGATAGGAACAAATACATCTCAGAAAAAACGTTATTAATTTGTGTACTATCGGCGGGATACGAACCTAGGACTCTCGGACTTGTAGACGGTGACCATACCTATCCGGCTATCTTGGACTTGAGAACATAATTTTGGAAAATTGTATACACGGTTTAGACGCATTATCTACGGATTATGAACTTTAATTTTATCATTAAATATTGGTCGGTAAGCCCTTTAACGGTAATCAGGAAGCCAGTCATTATTTGGTTCTTATGACATCGTTATGAGTACGTTACGTACCTGTTACGGGGCCTGGTTTGTAACCGTAACGCTACCACACTTTGTAACATTAACATTGCCTGCAGATTAGTAATGCTCGTAAACATTGTTATAAACATGTTATATAAACGTTACAGAGTCCACTTACATTATTGTAATGTAATTACGTTATACGCCATCAACATTATCCGATTATCACGAAAGTTACACTCACGTTGTTACAAGTATGTTATGTAACCGTTACACAATTTTTATACACAACTGTAACGTTACACCGTTATACATATAACAGTTACATTAACTGCATATAACAATTGAAACATTACATATTACTTCTATGTTATATTACCGTAATAAAACGTGTTTACTGGGTACAATCGATGCCGTAATTTTGTTCGTTCGTGCGAAGAAAACAGAGAACAGAGATTTCCATTCTGAATACATCGCCGAGTACGAAACCCACAGGTTTCTAGGTCTATACAATGGCTTACCTCGAACTTTGCCCCACGTGGTTGTTATCGTCAGCTTACTAGCGACTATCAGTCAGATTCTCAACTTAATTTTTTACCACAAGGCTCTAAGCGCTCTTCGGCACAACACAGAGAAAATAACAACAGAAATCTCTTGGCCTAAAAGTTCAATCGGCTTCGGCGTATATATGCACCGTCGGAAAGTCTTTCATTTTGAATTATTCAGCGAATTGGAGAACGTGCCTCGTCCGTACTCTAGTTAAAGGTACCACATAAAAATATCCTCCATGTAGGTATGTACAGTTGAATTTGTGTGGATGTCATAACAGTGGGTAACTTCTCATGCTCTGACGCAGATAGTAGCCACCTGCACGCGGTGCCTATGCTGAATTGATTTTTGTCAAACGAACCAGGGGAACACGTATGAGATGTCTGAACTCGACATTTCATCTTCAGTACCGGTACTCTCGAGGACGCGGACGTCTAACCGTTAAGAGGGATCTCTGCAAGGCAGCTACTCTGATATGAAACTGGATTTACATAACTGCGACTGGGATACGTAAATTTTCTTTCAGACTACTCTTTTATTATCGTTCATTCTTTTTAGTTTTGCAATCAGCAGAATTCTACACTTCTCTAATAGTAGAGAGTTATATGCTTCCGGTTGCGTCCTGCCTGTTATACGTTCATCTAGAGCTTCAAAAAATGATCCCAATCTAAAAAAACTCCAACGAAAGAGTCAAGTCGCGGGCTCTTTGGCAACGTGCATATATTTTTTATGTTATCTTACTGTAATGAGATGTAGATGTTAATATATAACATTAACACACTGAAAAAAATATCAATGATTCAAGGAAAGTTCGATTACGGGCTGCCAAAGAAAAAAAAATTGTTATTTCAATTCTACTTTCAATTTTTATAATTCCATATGGGATTGAAACTATAACTTGTCACCTTGACAGTCTTGCCGTCGTTGTTTTAATATCATATGAAATTATAAGAATTTAAACCACTTGAAATCATTTTTTTTTTGTTTAGCAGCTCACTACCGAATTTTTTTTCAGTGCAATCAACTTTGTCTCACTGCTTCTCACAGCATCCGTTCTTAAAGTTGGCCGCAAATTTGCCGGTTATTTTACTCTCGACTCGGATACTCGATAGCCGGAAAATATTTTTTTCGTCTGAAGAAATCATAAAATAATGGAGAAGTTATATTAAGTCGATGATCCAACTCGTTTTTCACGACGGCAATAATTTTTTTTTTCACTCGTAGTTCCCTACGTCCTACGTGATATTTCCTCGCTGGTCATGAATCTGTCATCCGTTTTACTCCCACCTTTACATTTTATAAGGAAATCTGAACCGAATGTATAAAAAACATGTATCTATATTGTTTCGGTGTGTATTGTTTATTGTATATTGTTTCCGTAACGATCATCGGCGAAACGTTTTGAGGCGCGCCAAGGACGCTAACCCCGAAAAATATCGACGCAGTTAAATGTCCGGTATAAACAAGGTGCTTAACGTGATCGATAGTTGCCCGGAATATGTATGGACGGGCTATCAAAGTCGCCTACATCCAAACACACCAATTACACGTAGGGTCGTTCGTCTCGCGACCAGTCAAATGAAAGTTCAGAGCTTTATATCTTTGCATTTCGCATACTCTATATTTCGGAACTATGTGTATGGCTCCAATAGCAGAAAAAAACGCTACGTGTATGAAGTATTCCAGGTATTGCCGAATGACATTTTTTTTCCTCGGGCATGGGTAATAAACGAGATCCTAGGGGATGAGCCGTTCAAAAATTTTGTGGCATCTTTTTTTTTGTTTCCTCTATCGTCATGGACGCTTTTACGCGTGAGGCCATTGAAGGTAGCGGTCGAAAGCCTCGATTGTACTTTCCTATTTAAAAATCAAGATATCCAAAGCTATCGGTCGCGTTCACCTGTACAACCTATCGCTCAACGACTATGAAACCACTAACCGAAAAAAACTGTATTTAAAATGTATTTAAGACAAAACTTCGCGATGGTGAAATCGCGGTCGTTCTCGGTTGCTGCAGTTGTAACAAACAAAATCGGTGCTGGCAGAATCGTTCTAATCGCCTAAATCCGGCTGTTTTGCAGCCCCACTTTCGTCATTTCCTCGACGCCATTGTCCCGTCGGATTAGCCACTCGGGGCCACAATCACCTTTTAACCGTAACACTACTGGTCGTGTTCGCCCGTAAAATCTGTTGCTTAACGACGATAAAAAAATAACCGAAAAAACAGTATTTAAAATTTATTTAAAACAAATATTGGCGATGGTCGAATCACGGTCGTTCTCAGTTGCTGTAGTCCTAACCGAAAAAAATCCAGCGCTGGAATCGTTGGAATCGCTTGAATACGGTTGTTTCGCGATTACGGAACAACCGGAACGTTATAATTACGGCTGCTAAGCGGTAGACTTTACGGCGTTTTGCGACCATCGTTCTACGGTTATTACTTGTCGGGTATTGATAATTCGACAGTGTAACGTTTCAGATCAGGAATACGATACGCCCGTAAACCGGACATCCCTCGAGATCTGCGGTACGTGGCCGAACGCTGGGCAGCCCGCCTGGCGCAACTTCTTCGACAAATCCCGCGTGGTATTCTTCGCCGTCTCTATCGTCGCGTTCTCCTTGGTCCCTCAGACATTGGCCCTGATAAAAGTCTGGGGCGACTTGAATCTGATGATCGACAATTTGATAATCTACCTGCCGTTTGTAGTCGCCATGGGCAAGATCGAAAATCCGTGGTACCGGAAGGAAGGTAGGGAAGACCGGGGCAAGATGGGCTAGTGAAAAATCAGGTCGACGCAGGGAGTAGGGGCATCCTAAAATTTGTTTAAAAATTAAAATAAGAACTTGAAAGGAAATGTTTAACCATAAAAAAATAATCAAGAACTTTATTGTTGGTAGGTAGAAGTAGGAAAACTTAAGATGTATGTATACGGGCGTGGGCTAAAAAAGTGAACAATTTAAGGGTAGCCCGTTTCGCACCAGACAATTTTTTTTCGGGCGCGTTATAAAACCTGTGGAAATATCATTGTTGGATGGCAAACAATAAATTATGATTTCGGCACCGTTGTAGCCTCGTTATAAAACCTGTGGAAATATCATTGTTGGATGGCAAACAATAAATTATGATTTCGGCACCGTTGTAGCCGCGTTATTTGCTTAAGGGGCCCATCTCGCCCCGGTCTCCTCTATATGGGGACCGCCCCGTGTTGAAATGATTGCCTTTCTGGATAGTCCTTTTGCTTCCATTCCGCTTGGCGAATTGTTTTAACTTTTTTTTAACTTTTATTTTCTGACGATACTCGTTGTTTTTTGAAAGTGATGGTCGCGATAATCGAGTCGATGAAGAGCGATTGGATAAAACGAAAAACCGATGCTGAGGTATGCGAGAATCGCGAGGATCATCACTAATCAGTGGTTTCATCGTGATTTCGTCGAACGTCGCTGTTTATCACCCGGAGGCGTTACTCGGATTCACCCTGTGGACGATCACGAACCTCACGGACGCCGGGGACGATCGTGTCTTCGCTCTTCGACGGTCTACTAATCGATCCCCGTTTTACGAGCTCACAGTCAGGGCTTCGCGTGCTCAGTTTCTGGTTTCTGTTACACGACGATAGTTCTCCTTGCATGCTCACAATTGGAAAATCTCAAGTACCGGATAGTGAGAATGGTGACGAAGAACGCTGAGGCCCGGGATTTCCAAAATATTTTCAAGTCCAACGTCGAGGAGCACCAACGATTGATAAGGTGTGTTTGTTTTTGATGTTTTGCTTTCTCATAGAGGAAGCCACGTTTTCGCAAACAAAAAAATTGAAATTTTAATGTCAGACTATTTAAAATAGTCTAAAATATCGAACAAAGTGATTTTCAGAATTCGTTCGGATGTGACAAACTTGCATCGTTTAAAACAATTATTATAACTCGGAAACAGCTATAGATATCGAGTTGAAATTTGGTACGCTAGTAGAATGATCACATCTTTTCCTTCGTTGCAATTTTCATGAAATTTAAGGATCGGTTCGATATTTTGCGGGATTTTGATATTTTTGAAACATGTGTGGCAGCTCTAACTTGTGCATATTTTGCGCTGTCGTTCTAAAACTGCATACAAATATAATACAATGATCAAAAACCTTGGTATTACATTTTTCTGATATCTATCCACTTAGTGAGATTCTATGGAATTTTGAATTTTTTGAAATTTGACACGGGTACGGACTAACACTGTACAATGTTTGGTATTAAATTTGGCGAAAAATGGAACTAACCGTAAACATTTTATGACATTTTGAAACTTCTGAATTTTTCGAAATATTTGTACGCTATGTGTGACTCGAGTTTATGCATCTAATGTCGCTCTAGGAGTAAAATAATTTGGACATTCCTAATAATTTAAGGAAAAATACATAAGTCATTACCTCAATGACACAATGACAAATTGTCAAAATTTCAGTTAGCGATTTCCTACCGTAAATGTTACAATAACTTTTTACCGTTTCAATTTTGTGAGATGTAGACATTTTTTACAGTCCGAAAAAAGGTGCAAAGTAATTTGCACATGGCTTTTTCATTTATTACAATTTTGCGCATAGCTTCCTCTATAAGAAAGTCAAAATCGACTACCAAGCTTTTTCGTAGAGAAAGTTATGCGCTGTGACGTGATTTTTCGAGTCACGGTCACGAAGATTGATGTGCTACCGTTTTGCATTTTCCTTCGCTTCATCATCGCCTTCGTATCGGCCTTTCTCGCTACAGCTGATGTCACGAGATTAAAGCTAACGTACCAATTGAGAAGCTCTCGCGATTCCTTTGAGTTACGTTTTTTTTCCATTACGGTGAGCATGTTTGTTTTCGAATGGAGATGTGTTATTCGAGAAAACGAGGTGCCTGGGGCGACTAGTGTCTGACATACATTTCTTTGCAAATCGACGGAAGTCTGGGTGCAATACTGGCGTACCAAGGAAGTATACAATACGCTGGAGAACAGTCGGAGATTTTTTTCCTATAAAGAGCCAGGACGCCTTTACGCCGTGTTACATTAGGAGAAGGGCATTGTTTTCGCGCTTGCACCAGGGCAATCGATCGTAGGGAGCTCGACCAGTTACCGTGCTTCGTATTGCGACTATAGGTATCGATGACGTCAGGAGATAGTGGAGAGGGATTTTGGAATAATCGTAATTCCGCGTTACCGAAATTTATATCTCACGATCAGTCTCGTCCATGACGCCGACCCGGCACTCTGCTCTAGCTCTCGCGCTCCTGTGTGTATAGTTTTTCTATTTTCGCCCCGTCGCGTATTGTTTCGCTCGTCTGTAGTGCTCTCATTCTCCCGGCCACCTAAACAGTCTGTGTGTGGTGTCTGCGGGATCATCTCGATATTAATAATTGGTGCTCTCGCGTTATATATTCGGATTTTCAGTTTTGGCGATGTCGTGCTATTCTGTGCTGCATAGCACGACATCGTGGGGGGATTTTCCGGTTTCCGTTCGTTGTGGATTATTTAGCCGATTTAAGGTAAGCTTTAGAGATAAAGATCGATTCCGGTCCCGCGATTCTTCTGCTCTCGCCGTCGCTACGGCGCTCGCTCCGTTCGGCGTGCATTGGTGCCGTCTCGAGTCGAATCTCATTTTCCTGTTCGTTCCCGAATGCTGCCGCGGCTTCCGCCGGTCCTTAATTTTGTCATGTTTGCGTTTAGTTCGACCGCATTATAGCTCTATTTGGGATTTCGCTGCAGTTAAGTTATTTTACCAGCTACTTATTATCCCGACCCTTCTATCATAACCACATCCGGAGCAACACGTGTTATTTCGCTACCGTCCGTCCCGTAAACGGACTCTGTATTAGCGCCCGTTCGTTACGGTTCGTATCGGTTCTCGCCACCGTTTCGTATCGGTTCTCGCCACCGACGGCTCGTATAATACGCCAAATAAATGTTTCGCTCCACGGATTGATTCCAAGTCATTATTTAATATATAAAGTTTTATATGCAAGATTATTTCCATCCGCGAACAGTACGAATATTGTTGGCTGTGTGACCAGAGCATTCAAGTCTCCCGTATGCTAGGTGCTCGAGACAACTGCTCGACCTTCGATTAAACATTTTTTCAATAATCGTATACACAAACTCTCCGTTTTGCAGTATTTGTACAAAAAATGACGATAAATATGTATATATTTATAGATAGAAGACGGTGAATGTATATGTAGAATTTCGCCTAATCCTGTAAAGCTATAATTTTTCCACATAAAATAAACTAGCGTCAACACAGCCCGTGCTACATTGCGTATGCACACGTTTCTGGCTGAACGTGGTGGAGTCTACAATTGTGGTTCGAACTTCGGACTATAGGTGACCCTACGCTGTGGCGCGTTCGATACCTGCGGTCAACCTTACCAACAATCGTGAATAGCTGCCGACAGGCGTACCGGCCAATTCTCAGCGATGCGGTTAGCTCTACCAATAAGAAAACTTCACACGCCTGGCATTTGTCCCGGCACTCCACGTACATGGCTCAGCCCGAAGCTTTTCACCCTTACAGACCGCATCGTATTTTCCTCGCCAATAAATTTGTTTACTTACGTTGAAAGTCAATTTGAAACAACGGAAAAATCATGACAATCCACGTGGTAACCCACTAATTGCCACTGATTAAATCGACAAAGCGTCGGATGGCTCTGCGATTTTTATTGACGTAACCGCGATCGCAGTCACGCAATGTACGAACAAACAATGTATACTTATATAAACTTTTATGGATTATTCCGTTGAAGCAACGAAACTGCCGTATCATTAACGTAAACCGTAACATTGAGTCGCGTATTCAGTTACCTGCCGTCCAATAACACAGTCGTGTGTAATGCAATCGACAAGGGTGTTTGTTGTCTCGCTTATAGTGAAATAAAGTTAACAATGTGTAATGTCTACACGGTACTGTGTCTGATGTTGTTCCTATCAAAGTACGGTGATTCTAAGATTCTTCGTGGGCAACTGGTGACCGACAAAGTACGCGAGTTTTGTTGTCTCTGCACACACAAGACTTTTCTCCTCACCGCCCTTTGACCTCGAATTGCTTTTTTTGCTTTTGTACATTCTACAAGTTTCCTGCCTTATTATCCTCGATACGATAACATATAGACACGTTGCCAAGCAAACAATACTGTTAACCCATTCTTTGGGCCCCGAAAAGACAACGGCACAAACAACGGCTCTGAACGTTGGAGTTGAAATCGTAAATTTGCTTACATATATATACATATATATTCTCTGCTGTTTGTTTTTTTTTCCCAGGATTGGGCGTTCCTCGCGAGATTCTGCTTTCTTTCGGAAAAGGGTAGATTTCAGTACGACTTAAAAATTAACGGTAATGTCAGTGAGGACAGTAGCGTGAACTTGTTGCTTTATTACGACGCACCAGATCAATGGCCAAGTGTGTATCCGTCGGATTCATCGTGTTCCGAAAAGCTGTCGATACTGAGTGTGGAGCACGGTCAGATAGTTCCTCTTTGGAAGAGGCGAGGCATCCCGGTTTCGGGATGCAAGCTTAGCAACGAGACTGGGGTAAAGGTGCGTTGTAAGAGTTACAGAGAGTTCAGGTCGTCGAGGCCGAGATGGTGGTTCATCGCTTTGGCCGACTGTTCGTCTACGAAGGGTCTAAACGTCACGTATTGGATATCGCTGACGAATGGATCGCCTGGAAGTTTTTGGCGGGAACACTTCTCCGCCGATGAATTTTGTAAGTTAATTTTTTCTCTTCTCGTACTTTTCCAAATGTCTCCTCTCCGACTTGTCGTTGATCGAAGACACTTCTTTGTGTCGATTCAGATATCCTGCCCGAACTTATAGCGACCGGCTGTGCCTACATCGTAATGTTGGGACTGAGCCTGTATTCGGCGAACCAATTGCGCTCGAGAAGATTGCTTCACGTGTCTTATAAGATATTCGTGATATCGGTAATTTGCCAGTTAATGGGAATACTGTGCGAGACGGGGAGCCTTACGAAATACGCTCTAACCGGAATCGAAGAAACGACGTTTTCAGTGATTGGTGGAATTTTGGAATCCTATTCCGAGACACTCTACACGGTCCTGATGCTTCTGCTAGCACTCGGCTATACGGTGACGAAGAGTCAGCTGACGCACCGACAAATTCTGGGAATATTTGCGTTCGTCGGTATTACCCTCTTACTGCAAATGTCATTGTTTATATATCAATCGGAGGTATTCGACCCCGGTCTCGTGTTGTACATTTACGAATCACCGCCGGGTTATTGCCTTCTATCTATTAAAATCAGCACGTGGCTAGTATTCGTCATGTGCTGCTACAGAACTAGCAGAAAAACGACGAGTAAATTCCTATTTTACGCCTCGCTAATGTCGCTAGGATCGACGTGGTTCCTCTGCCATCCGATAACGGTACATTTCTCGTTTAACATAAAGAAAGACTATTTACGTTTACTGGAAATACGACGATGCAGAATCTTACACGACTTTACCCTTGCAGGTATTGGCCATCACTCTGATAATAGAAAAATGGGCGAGGGAGAGCGTCGTTAAGGGATGCTCTCTGTGGATCGTGTTTCTCGGTCACGCGATGTTTCTCTGGGTTACGCGACCGTCGAGCGCCAACACCCGTTTCCCGTTTCACATAAGAACCTGCCAGGTCGTGCCCGTGCAAATCGGACAGAATCACAGTTACGAGCCGCAATCACGTTCGACCGCCGCTCTCTTCACGCTCACGCAGTTTACCTCGAACGGAGCAACGGTGCCGAGATGAACGCGATGAATAGGCTTATAAGTAAAAAAAATGGCTTCTAGCTTAGAATTAAGAGAGAAATGATTTCATGCGTCGAGATTGTTGTGTGCATTCAATCTGTTATTTACATTCTATACGTTGTATGTATATAAACTTATTTACATTAATACCAGAGTAAAGTGAATTAGCTTACGGCGCGTAATATAATCGGCGCATCGTCTTCCGTCCACCGACCAAGCTGGCAGAGAGGATTGGACAAGAAAACTTCGCTTGGGTTTTATTTGCATTGTACATTAATCGCAGGAACCATCGAGCCATCCGTCGCGCCACCTCTGATTGACGAGAGAGCAGTCAAATTTTGGTTTGCCGAGCTTGACGTTTACCTCGTTATGCACCGCGCACAACCACTGGCTCAGCTGAGTCTGCGATTCAGTTTCCGGAGGTGTTTTCTTCAGCTGCACTTGCAAATCCTCGGCGCACGTGTTGCACGGATAAAACTTTGAGAAAACGTCGAAGAATGTTCTCATATCGGCTTTCTGAACACTAGTGGGTTTGTCCGGATAGTACGCTGCCATTGTATGCAAAAAGGCCCATGTCTTGGAGCCTAATTCGTCTTTATCCAGAGGACAGTTGTCGCGGGTCGACGACGCTAAACCTTCGCTCTTGTCATCTTCTTTTCCAGTGCTCTGTTCGTCATGAAAATAAACGTTATTAAAACCGCAAATTAAAACGATGCACACGAAACATTGCGGCAAGAATCGGGGTGGGTGGAGGCTTAGAAATTATCACTCAAACCTTTTCCGAATCGTAAGCTTTCTTCTGAATCGCTGCCCACGTTTTGAAGTCCGTGCACGTTCGACATGGTTTTTCCTGTACCATCCTTCTCTCGTCAACATGAAGAACCTAACGTTTCAATTGGCTCGGGAACGAACATAACCTCGTTTGCGAGTTCTCGGGGTTTGGCGGAACGGAATAATTCCGATCTTACGGTGACGTTCCGTAACGTCGCAAGGATGTCAGCGCTTCGGCGTGAATCACGAGAAAAATTGGCAGACGATGAATGAAATTTTTCACGTTTTCACGACTCACCTGCGCATTGCCATTCAAGTTTTATCCACCCGATCCACCCTGCGTAGATATCGCACTATATACTCGCACTGCATGTGGTTACGCGCAGTTACGAGCTTACGATCTTGTAGAGTTGCATCATCTGTTCGACCGGTGAGTGTGTGTGTGTACCGTTCAGTCCGTCGCCATGACAACCGTCGAGCAGCGTAAACAAAACTATCTCAAAACGCCGCATAGCATAAAAAATAAAAATGTGTCGACGCAGGGCCAAGCTTGTAGTCTTTGCCTTTTGTTGTTTTTCTTTATTCTCAACAATAGCTCACGCTGCGTACGCCGACGTTGCCGATCAAGTCCTGGAATGGACCGATCGGGGAAGTTGCACTAAGTACGAATATTTCGATACTGATCTATTCAAGTGCACAAAATGCGCGAGTGGACTAGTCTCATCCGGTAATGGTAAGTAAAACGTCGAACGGTCTACTCTGAAGATAAGCTCGTTACTCGAGCGATTATGTTATTCTGCATTCGATACATTCGTACGATTGGTATATTTTCCTTCCAGGTCTCGCGTGCGTTTGCGATAAAAATAGTAGAATAGTCGGTATCAAAGGGAACTATCCAATATGCGAGAGATGCGCGGCAGGAAAGATTCTTACGAGCGATGGACACCATTGTATATCGTGCCGGGAGCGTGGTGCATGTGGCTGTTTGGGAAACGAGATAAGAGGTAATGTTGACTTCTATTTCCATTCTATTTACTTCAGTGCACGGTGTTGCGGCTACCTAGATTTCGGCGAAATTTACCATGATAAATTTCGCCGCGAAAAGTAGCAGTTAGCGCAATAATTGCGAGATGTGCCGCACATGTCGCAAATGTTGCGCTAATGTTGTAACTTTTCATGGCGCTTGTCTATCTGGGATAGAATTATACTCAGATAGAAAAATGACGGCATGGCGACGGAAAGGTGGCGGTATCGATGATACGATACCCGCTTCACATTTTTTATCTGGGTACCGTATCGTAACAGAAACAAGTTATACGGCAACACTCTTACACTACTTTTAAAGTTGGGCTTGGTTTTCTCAATTATACCGTGGTGCGATGCACATCCCGTGTACGGTATTACTGTCTGTCCAGCTGGGTTTATGTATGTTGTAGTTGAACAAACGACACTATCTATATCTATCTATCCCTACCGTATGCCGTGGAAATTAGGCATACCCTCACCAAAAATATATCTATTTTATTCCCCTGATTACGGCCTTATCTTCTATCTATGTAACATCTAGCCAGTACTTTCATATCAATTTTTTCGACGTCAAATCAATCGTAAAGTTCACGGCCGCAGCTGTTTTTACCCCCAAACTGTATCGCATTTGCACGAGGACGCAGAACTGCGGAAAACCTGTGCCGATACAGCCGCTCATTCTACTACTTCTGTGTAGTTACTATCTTGAATCTCGAGGTTCAAGTATCTCTTTTCTTGGAGCATAACTATTCATTGATAGTTATGGCTGAAGATATCCGGCCACAAGTTTGGTCCGCTTAACGATTTTGACAAAATATTCAAATAGGTAGTGAAGCAGAAATGCAACATCGCGAGTTTCACAAGCCATTGTTTCAATCAAGTCATCTGAAAATACGGTGACTCAGAAAAAAAATGTATCTTTTTCTAATATCTATTTAAACCTATTGTTGATTTGAATATTAATAAAAGAAGTGTAAACTTACGTGACCAGACAATTACGTTATTGATTATAGTAGTTTCCGACGGTTCTAAGTTTCCAACGTTTTACTACTGGGAGCTTTCAGCAATTAGCTAATCACGACTTCTGAACATTTTTTACTGGTACATCGGCAAACTACAGTAAATACTCAGTAGTTAACGACTTAAAATTTCTCATACTTTCGGGAAGTAAACTACTCAAAATGCCCAGCAATGTTAACTAGTTAACTACTAAAGATTTCCAGTAGATTTCAGTAGTCCACCAATTTAGCACTGTGTCAGTAGTTCAGTAGTTTATTAGTAATAAACTATTGGAAACTCCCAGTAGTATTTTTCAGTAGTTCTTTTCAGTGCGGGTACCGTGTACGGTATTTCAGTATGTTTGCACTGAGAATGTAATTATACCGTGACGGTATCGCGGTGTTCATACCGTGCACAGTATGCTCTCAATGGATACTACTTTTTTCAGTTGAAAGAAGCTGGAACGGCACTCTTCTCGATAAACTGCAATGTCTTCCATGCCCAAAAAACACGTACTCGTCGAACGATGGTACTCGATGTCTTCCGTGCTCGTCTTCCGGCTCCAACGATTACGGAAGTTGTTCTTTCTCCGATCCGTCTCACGAGAGATCGCACGAGTATTGCCTGCCGCGGAACGCACCCACTGGCTGGTTGGACGTGCGAAATACGTATCTCGTAAAATTCAAAGGGAAGACTGTAGATAGTTACTATTTTAGATCGGAATTGCGATTGGTGATGTATTCGTGCGAGGCGAGTCGTGATTTTTCTTTTTTAAATTTGTTATTAACGCATTGTCGTGTTTCA
Organism: Stenichneumon culpator; assembly: GCA_964017025.1. Classification (NCBI taxonomy): domain Eukaryota; kingdom Metazoa; phylum Arthropoda; class Insecta; order Hymenoptera; family Ichneumonidae; genus Stenichneumon; species Stenichneumon culpator. Next base: position 4,073,602 of record OZ024781.1, on the reverse strand, counting down.
ATTATTATCTTATCGAACGAAAATTGATCCATCAGAAGGGAGATCGAAACGCATGCGAGCATCTCGGCAACATGTGTGCTCTGACTCTCTACAGCGACAGCACGCCTTGCAAGCCATTTACGGGCAGAAGCGATAATCCGACAAAGCTATTCTATCGGGAAAGCGACACCGGTATTATTTTGAATAGCCGAACGATCGCGCAACGTTACACTCTCGATCAGACTGATCCGGTAAGTAATCCGGTAATTCGGTGGATCGGGCCATTTTTATCGAGCAGCTTGCGCGAAGAAATCACGATAAAGCTGACATCATCTTCTTTTCTTCAGAACAGTCGAGTCAAACTAATCGTCGCAGCTTTTACGCTCAGAGGCGAACTCGAGACGATCAACGAGCTGAGTCTGTCTTGTCCGTTCTTCAGCAACGTTCGCTTCGGCGTAAATTTGAGCAAGAGATGTAAAATATCTGCGATCGAGTTGACCAATGAAAAAATGACGTTTCTCGTTCCGTATTTATCGTATTCTGATAAGAGTACCGGTAAGAGGCTCCTGCATGTCCTGCCGGTTCTATTCCAGAGTAACAGGCAATCGGTGAGAATGAATTATTTGTTTATTTATTTAACAACGAGCAATGCCCTTTTACACATATGAATAGTCTTTTGGATTTGCAACATTCAATTATTGAGGGTATTTGCACATCTGAGAAAAAAATGTTTCGACTACTGTAAGACATTTATACGTGCTCTGTAGAACGAAGATGATATCGCGCGAAGGCAACTGGTGCGAAAATTTTTCTCCGTCGACAAGATAACTGGCTTTAAGGCGATTCCGAATCCGCGTAACAGCAGCTTCACGAGAGGCTCCGAACTGGAAGTCCTTCGATACATAAAGTCACTGAATCTTTTGTGAGTTTGAAGAATATAGCTTCGGCATTGGTGTGACGATCGAGCGAGTTGGATTTGTTAAATTATATGCGAGATCGTTTCAGCATCAAAGTGCAGGAAAGAAGCAAACAGGGAAAAATATTTCCACCCCTCCTCGTCGTCGAGTACGGCGAGTTGAAGAAAGAAGAAATAGCAGCAAACGTCGAAGTTTTGGTGGAATACAAAGTAACGTACAGTCTAGCCGACGATGAAATGAACAGTGCTATCGAGGTACGTTAATCGTAAGAATAGATTCACCATTTGCGATGTCAAACCATGAATATGTGTGCAATAATTTAAGTAATGTCTTTAGGTATGCATCGGAGTATTCGCGGGGCTCGCGGTAGCTTTCTCGGCGATCAAAGCCTGGAGTCATTGCAGAAGAAACAACGAGAATGGCCCGAGCATCGACACCTTCTCGTGGTTCATCGTCTACTCCTTCGGAGCTGTCGGGAACGTTCTCGTGCTGGTCTGTTCGACTGCCAGCATATACACATTTATATTCTACAAGGGCCAAAAAGTTGTTCATCTTTTGCTTCCTAACGATGCCAATGAATTTACCGTTAGAGTTTGCACCATAGTCGCGTTCGCTTTCAAAGTAAGTGTGCAAAATAATTGATCAACGACATTGATTATTATTGATTATTAACCCTTCACGAACGGGAGCCTCGCGCCGAGCGTGACTACGCAGGCCGGTGATTCCGCGAGCTTATCGGCCTTCCATTCGAAATATAAATTTCGAATAATAATAGCACACTATATATTGACGATAAAAATATTATTTTACACGAATATAATATCGTGAACATTAGTCTTCAGCGTATTTTTGCGAATTGCGATATCATCAATATTTTTTGACATACAAAACATTGTGCGATTTTTATACCGCACAATGAAGGGTTAAATATCAAACTATATTTATTGTATTTTTTGTTGAATTCAGGCAGTAGAGATATTGGGATTGATCTATCAGTATCGGAAGGTCAATGTATTCTTCATCGATTGGGAACAACCAAGAAAGATCGGCAGCACTCCTTTCAAGTACGATTCTCCACGAACGTCCCTCAGGAAGTCTTACACCGGTAGATTCACGATCGATCCAGCCAACACGCTACAAAGTGCATCGGAAATAATCGCCGCCCGTAGAAACAAAACTCCGTCGAAGTCGAGCCAGGGAAGCAGTAGTACACCCAGTCGACAATCGGGTAGCAGAGTGCTGGATCCTCCGGAGGCCGATTATCCAGCAGTTTGTTTCGAAACTAATTTTTCTAACGACGAACAAGATTTGTCGTCAATGAGCGATTCGGTCAGTATATGGAGAATGTGTGTCGTTGCGAACGAGTGGCTCAAGATCAGAACGAAGAGAAAAATCAATGTATTCTTGCAAATGCTCGTCACGTTATTAATCTTGGAGGTGAGTCGCGATACAACCAATTAATCAACCCGGTCTCAATTAAGGATGCATCATACATACATTCACAACCAAAAGTTAAATTTGATAAACATTTCAGTACCTCGCGAAATGCGAAAAATCTGAAAAAATCAGTCGTATTATGAAATCTGGAAAATCTGAAAAAAACAGTCGTAGTATGATGGGAAACCTTTTATTTTCTCGTTTACAATGAATTTCTTGTTTTTTAGAAATCATTTGGATTTTTGTCAGACATTTCTTATATTTCAACTTTTCTTTCTCGAAAATTTAAAAAATCAATGTAGAGGCACGAATTTCGAATATGTTGATAAGGTATCGCGGCGATTGCGCCAATAGTTCCGTAGTTACGGCGTTAAAAAAAATTCGAAAGGAAAAATTCGAAAATGTAAGAAAATTCTGAAAAAATGCATGTGTCTTCTAGACATCAACAAATTCATTTGAAAAGAGAAGAAAATGGTTTACCGATGATTTGTTAACAATTTCTTTTAGTAATTTGTTAATAACTTTTTGACATTATCATTATGCAAAATTAATGTTCTCGGCAACTTTACTTGTATATTAACCTTACAGTTAATTTTTTTCGGATTTTTATACCATTAGGAAGTCTTCAAATTCTCACTGAATCTCACTTTGGCTGGGAAGGTACGGGTGATGCATCCTTAAATCATTTAATGTTTCAGTTAGAAAAAGAAAAACTAAAAACGCTTTCTCATATTCAAGATTGTAGGTGTAAAATATTGGTCGATGGCAGTACCTGAATTGACAATCGATCGGGAAGAAATGCTTTCGGTGGATGAAAGCTTCACTCTGCAATACGCTGTCGGTATTTTGACGTACGCGATCGTTTATTTCGTACAGTGGTGGCTCACCGTTTTTATGTGGGAGCGATACGTTAAAAATCAACTTCAACAATTCATCGATCTCTGTTCTATAGCAAACATCAGTGTTTTTGTACTCTCGCACGATTATTACGGTTACTACATTCACGGAAGGTAAAGAGAAACTGAGTGTCTGGAGTAATAGGGGCGTTGTCCAATGAGAGATTCGTTGTTTGAACTAATTATCCTGAATCTTCGTTAAAGGTCCGTTCACGGATTCGCGGACACCGATCTATTGACTCTGATAAACGATTTGAAACGAGAAGAGAATAATTTGTGCGCTCACAGAGGTCTCATCGCAGGCACTACCGAACAGACCTTCATTATTTCGGTATCGAAAACGTTTCGATCATTTTACGATGCCCTCTTGGGCGCTCAAAGCTCGGTAAATATGTTCATTTACAATTCCCAGTCAACAAGGTTTGCGTCCACGTAATCCGATTATTTATCCCTGTAATGCGATTGTTTTAGGGTAATAGAAAATTCTTGAGAAGCGTATCGAGGACACCCGACTGGGACGAGCGATGGAGGACTCACTTGAAGCTCAGAAAATTCCTCTCGAGCTTTTTGGACCATTGTTTTAAGAACGTCGATTACACAGTCAAGGATAGGCACTTTCTTGAAAAATTGTGCGACATTGAGATGGCGGACGCTGACGAGAAGTCGGTATTTTACATCGGTAAAGAAATCATCGCTGGCGCGTTTTATATTTTTTTAAAAGTTTAAAACTACCGCTTTGAAAATGATGCAGTTTCCATTTGCCTTTCCAGACAACCACTACTCCTTCGACCGGACGCTTCTTTACGGCAACGAATGGTCCCTCGCTACATTCGAAGTAACAGTCTTCCTTCTGGTCTTGGTTTTGGGAGGAAGTTACATTTTCGCTTCCGTAGTCACGGTCTTCGCGGCGAAAGCCGTTAACGCCGTCTCCACGTTCGATGGAAAGAGAATTCTCGCTAGCAAGACCCTCATCGACGAGAGATTTTTAGGTTCCTAATTGTCTCATTTGTTGCAACTGAAGAATTTAAAGGAAAATTCAGGATGCACCATGGTCTATTTTTCTCTCCTTTCATTTTATTTCAATTATCGTATATTATTTTATTCTATGAATTACTCGTTTTTCACGTAGACGCTTCGAAAATTGTCGTACGTCAATGGTATCTAGTGATGACCGCCCTCTCCGTGCTCCTCGTGATGACCATGGCCGTAATCGATGCCCAGCGCTTTTTCTATGCCTATTGTAATCAAGAAAGCTGCGAGTCCTGTTTTCCAGCCTCGGAAGATCATCTTCCCCCATCGCTGACGCTCCGTTCCAAACTTTGGATTGTAGCGCCAGATGTGATTTCGCTTCCACGGATCTTTGAGACCCTGTTTCTCCAGCTTCTCGTGGATCTTCATCAGGTCCGGAGCGTTCTCCATTTTGTAGAATTCCGGCTTCGGGACCTTCATGGGATCCTCGTGAGAGCCATGCCCGTGCGCGTGAGCTCCCATGTTCTGTGAACAGAGATAAAAAAAAAAATAGGTCAACGATCTGGACACGAGAAATGTTCGTCGAACTTTAACGAAGCATCGAGTAAACAGTTCGGTGAAGCCAAACCATTCGCTGAGCCATTAAGTTACGCTACCGAACAAATGCGGAAACGAGTGCCGCTCGTTTGACTGCAATCGAACCCGTATTGCGTGAGTACAAAATGTGAGTCCAAGATTAACGGACCTTCGTCCCAGCTTCAATTTATCTTAAACTGTCAAACCCTCAAACCACCTTCGCCAGTCGTAAAAACAACAAAAAAAAATAACAATTATGTAATGTATAACCTCGACAGATTCGGTCTACGCAGAGGGTACGAAAGCTCGATCAGCTGTTACTCGAGCAAGGTGCATGCAGCGCGTAGAAAGCCGGCTACGAGGATCTCCCGTAACCGACGGCAGCGACCCGCGATCGATCGTCGTGTCCCCGTAACACGGCGTTTTTCCATCGAGCTACATCGTCGCGTTACCTCTGCGATTCGGTGTGGCGTCTCCCGGCCAATCAAACCTTGGCGCTGGCATTCCCATGCTCTCGGCATGTCCGTAATTAGAGAGCGAAAGAAACAAAAAAAAAGGAGAAAAGAAAAAGAAAGGGTTGCCCGATTTGTGATTCAGTTGCGAGCGCAGAGTTGTGACGCGAAGGCCTGAACCATGGATGCGTGAAAGGTGCGCTGTATATCCGGTTGTAAGCCAGCACAGTCCCGCAGTAACGCAGTCGTCAGCCGAATTCCAAATGTTTCCGACTGTCGTCATCGTGTACCGTTGTCGCGTCGCGGGTGTGATGTAGCTCAGGTCGACGAGTGGCAAATCCATCGTTCCGCCGACGAGGAAGCACTCCGCCGAGCGCCAGCTCAAAAGACGCTCCGTTCTAAAGAGGAGGAGCAGCGCACAGCGAGAATGGCCACGAGCGAGGAAAGCTCGACGAGCGAGCTGCGGGCGGAGATCGAGAGGCTATCGCAGGAGTTGGATCTCGTCTCGACCGAGAAAATCCAATCGGCCCAGTACGGGCTCGCGCTTCTCGAGGAAAAGTCGGGCCTCGAGCAACGCTGCAACGATCTCGAGAGCCTCTACGAGAACGCAAGACACGAGCTCGAAATCACTCAAGAGGTTAGTCTATACGTTTGTCTAGTTTTTCAACGTATATATGTTAGCCGGCAGATTTTTTTTTTTTTATTCTCGCACCGACGAATGTTAATTGTCGGAACACCGTCGTTCGTTTCGGAGCGGAGCTTCGTATCTCATTTCCGGAGCGACGACACCGTCGGTCATTTATTTACATTTCATAAATAAACAATGTGACGTTGGCAATAATAATAATATTAACGATGATGATAATAATAATAAAAAGTGGATGCTCATTTACATGATGATAATGCACATTTTTTGATACAATAGCGAAAGTCTGATTATCACACTAATAATAATATTTAATTCTCATCAAAATTGCGTTATTCTGTTTTCACGATTAACAAGTACATTTTATGAATGAGATTGGATGGAGGCTTGTGAAATTCTTTTTCTATCCCTTGAGTAATAACTTAATTCTTACTTCTCAGGCGCTCGCAAAGTTTCAAACCACCACAAAGCTCACCACCAAGAGCGGTATAGAACAGGAAGAAAGTTTGCTATCGGAGAGCGCAGCACGGGAGACTATTCTTCAGACGCACATAGTGGAATTGGAGAACGAAACTAAGCAGGTATCGTATGAATGTACCATTCTTCTCAAACTTATTTTTTACGAATTTGTGTCAGTTACTAATCAACCGTTAAACAGCTGCGTCACGAGCTCGAGCGCGTGCAAGCGGAACGCGATCATGCGTTGCAGGATCGCGAGGATGTCGGCAAGGATCATCTCCAGGCAGAGTCGGAGCGCAAGAGTCTCAGAACGGAATTGCGCGAGTGCCGTTTCCGCGAGACGAGATTATTGCAGGATTACACGGAATTGGAGGACGAGAATATATCGTTGCAAAAGCAAGTTTCCGGCTTGAGATCGAGTCAGGTTGAGTTCGAGGGTGCGAAACACGAGATCCGACGATTGACCGAGGAAGTCGAACTGCTCAACAGCCAAGTCGAGGAGCTGACGAATCTGAAGAAGATCGCCGAGAAACAGATGGAGGAGGCACTGGAGTCGTTGCAGGCCGAGCGGGAGGCAAAGTACGCTCTGAAGAAAGAGCTCGACCAGCGTATGAACAGCGAGTCGATCTACAATCTGAGCAATCTCGCTCTATCGATACGCGGTATAACCGACGATCAGACAATCTGCAGCGACGGTGAGGACGATTCGCCGGCGTTGCGGAGAATCGAAGCCGATCTCAAGACCCAAGAACCCGGCACTTCGACGGCCGGCAAGCAGGTCGATCTGTTCTCGGAGATACATTTGAACGAGCTGAAGAAACTCGAGAAACAGCTCGAGCTAGCCGAATCCGAAAAATCATTGCTGACATTGAACTTGCGAGAATCGCAGCACGCCGTCGAGAAGAGTCAGGGCGAGCTGCAATCCTTCGTAGCTCGCATAGTCCAGCTTGCCGCTCACGTTGATTCGCTTCATCATCTTCACTCCAAACTCCCGGAGAAACAGATGGAAGAGACGGCACTGGACAAACTCTCTCAGGTCGGTGCTAAGTTCTGCTGATGTGGATTGACGTTTGCGTAACCTTCGTCGTTCCTAATGCTTGCACGTTTTTCAGGCCGTCGTTCAGTATCATCAGTGGAGCTCGATGTCGGCGCGAGAGATCGAACAGCTGCAAAAAGACCTGGCGGAACTCGAGCAGGGCTTGACCGTCTCCGACACGACGCAACAGTTGAGAACCGAACTCACCAACATCAGAAACAAGGTAGTACTGGGTGCTTTTGTACTAACTGCATTGACTAGCAAGTTTACGCCGTAAAAAAGGTTTGTACATTTGACAAACATTTCTTGTCCACGCAGGTCCACAATATTTTTCTTGGTAATTTAGGTTTTTCTAGTTCCTTTTTTTTCAACGAACCATATTTTTAATCGAAACAAATTGTGGACCTTGCAAAAAAAAAAAAAAAGAAAAAACGGAACTTTTGAGAAGAAGAATTTGTTGAATGCACAGACCTTTTATTTTACCGCGTATTACGAGTGAATCGTCAGAGTTTGGCAAAAACGTGCAGCGGCACTTGGATATTATCGACACGAACTCGGAAACGAGCCGGGTATTCGTTTTATTTTATTAAACAAATTTTTTATCGCGCTATAGTTATCATACTCCAGAAATGCATATTAATCGGTGTACAATATTGAGAGTATGGACGTGTGCCACTGCTATACCTGGCTATGAGATTAGTGCGGATTGCGGATTTTGAAAGGAACTTGTGCCGTTTCAGATCCCAGTATCAGAGAAGATCCTTCAGGAAAAGGTTGGAGCGTGTGGCCCTGTTTTTTTACGTATTTACCTATCATTATACTACATTTTCTAAAATAGAGAAATAATTAATTATTTGAGTTTACTTTTGCCTCTCTAATGACATGTACTACAAACACGTTGGCTTTCTCCGATGTCCTAACAGCGTCTTTACTGGGTCCCGCTTCTGTCTACTATTTTTCACTCTTGTCTCTCTCACTCTCTTAGCTTATTGTAACCGTAAACCGTATTCAGTACGTGCGCAGATGCGAGGATTAATCACGACTTACTTCATATCGTAACCTGAATTTTTCCAAGTCAGTTAAGTTCGATCTACGGAAAAAAATCCTTGCTCCTTAAAAAAAAAAAAAAAAACAAGCAAACCAAATTTCTCACGAATGCCACGCCAAGTCGAGCAACTACGTGTAAGCGCGCACGGATCTCTATGCTTTTGAGATGCAATACGCTTTTACGAACGCTGGGGAAACGCGTTCGGCGCTGCCCCGTTCTACCTATCCGCTGATCGTCAATCGTTCGTCATTAATATAACTGGTACAGCATGATCTTCGAAATCCCGCAGGTCCGCTGCACGAAGCTCGGCACGTAAAATATTAAAAATTAAAACGTTTCGGTGCTCGAAACATTCGAAAACACGGCCGTTATCCCTCAGCTCTCACTGGCCAAGGATATCGAACGATTTTCCCAATTAAAAATCCGTACTGTCGAGAGAGCATGTGAACTCGGTGAATTTATCTCAAAATGCTTGTCCGAATCACACATTACCCTCCTCATCGAATGTGTCTCGTAAAGTTTCAATCTCACGCAAAGAGCCCTGCAAGAATTTACGAAAAGTCGCTTAGATTATGCGACAATGAATTTAAAAAAAGAACAAAAAAATACACAAATTGATAACGATGTAATTGAATATTTGCAGTTGCTGGACACCGAACACAAGAACACACAGCTCGAATCGGACATCGAGATACTGTCGAAACTCGCGTCAGAGGCCGGTGGTTCGCTGGACACGGCGCAGAATGATCTGCAGAATATCTCAGACGAGCTGGCTCAGCTCTACCATCACGTGTGCACGGTTAACGGCGAGACACCGTCGAGGGTCGTTCTCGATCACGAGAAAATCATTCCCGACAAAGAGGAGGAGAACAGCAGCAAGATAGAGTGGTTCAGGACACTGTCGAAGACCGATTTGTCGATAAAGGACCTCGAGGGCCTGAGCAAGGCCAAGGAGATAAGCAAACACATCGAGACCGCGATGGACCAGATAAAACATCTGAGAAACGCGGTTGAGCACACGATTGATCTTTCCAAACTGAAGGGAAATCAAGGAACCGTGTCCAACGACTCCGAGTGTGAGTATCTTCGTCACTTCGTCGACGATGGACGGTTTGTACGACGTAATTTATAATTGGTATAATTTCACGTTGCAGCCTCCGGAAGCGAGAACAAAGTAGCATTGACGGATCTTCAGGAAGAGGTGATCAAGCTCAAGGCCTTCCTCTCAGCGAAGTGCGAGCAAATCGCGACCCTGAGAACCGTACTGAAATCGAACAAGAACACAGCTGAAGTTGCTCTTACGAATTTGAAGAGCAAGTACGCCAGCGAGAAGAGCATAATAAGTGAAACGATCTCCAAGTTAAGGAACGAATTGAGGAGACTGAAGGAAAATGCCGCAACCTTCTCGAGTGAGTACACTGAGAAATGTAGTATTCGTACCGTGGCGAGAATCTCGCTGCGCGACAATTTTTTCACCCGAGCTCTGATAATTCACCTGGTATTTTCTTCTTTCCTCTTCCACTAACCGATCGATCGTAAAATGTTTAAACGTTACTTACCGTCGGATCAGTATTAATGTATATCGCGGTACTGGTATCGTGCACCGCCACGATCGATTTCGCAATTGCTCTTGGCGTCTGTACCCGGGATTGTTGCCTCCTCGCTTGACGAATAACAACTCACGTGATAATCAATGTCTAACACATCATGCGACGAGTGACTAAATTTCCGTCTATGAATTATTAAAAGCAGGGTCTGTCGGTTTTCTCCTCGTGTAACTTATCCTCTTTGAGAATGTACCTCTTGTGACAATCTACCAGCTAACAATGCGATCCCCAGGTCTGCGCGCAATGTTCGCCGCTCGATGCGAGGAATACGTGACGCAAGTGGACGAGCTCCAGCGTCAGCTCGCTGCCGCTGAGGACGACAGGAAAACTCTCAACCACCTTCTCCGTCTGGCGGTCCAACAGAAGCTTGGTTTGACAATGAAGCTCGAGGAATTGGAGGTCGATCGAGAGCTGAGAAATTCGAGACGACACGCGTCGGGCGGAAACGGACGAGGCAGAGCACGCGTTACACAAACGACTAGCCGTCCTCACATGGGACGAGATTTCTTCTAGAAGATGGCCAAGATGTGGAGCAAGGTGTTTTGAAGGGATGCACGTGAAATGCCCGAATATCTCGAGATTCGAAAATCAGTACCACTGAAGCGTTTTAGTCTGAACGATGCGCCTCAATGGAATTGACTCTTAGTCGGGTCGCAATTAGTATCGGTAGAGATATTTATTACGGACCAAGTTTTGCCGAACTTTGGATTAGGTAATTCGACTGAGATATTGGTACGTTTCAGCAACGTGCATAGTCCTCGGCTCCATGTCTCCTCCATCTTTGCTGGAAGAATCTCGGATTTTTTTTTACAAACCCTTGCATTGTTTGTAATTGAGGGGCCGTTAGAAAGATTATATTTACTGGGGAAATGACAAATCTCTTGGCCGAATGAGAGAAAGAGCTCTTACGCAGCCTCGCGGGACTGCCATTACGAGAATGACGATCTTACGGTACGATTACGCGTAGAGACAATATTTAATATCATATTCGCAAAAAAAGAAAAAAAACAAAAATACAAAAAACAAAAAAAGGGTAGGGCTTATAATCAACGTAGCGAGGGATAACGAACGTTGGTGAAAGTTGAGAATAAACCGTGATAGAAGTAGAGAGGATCGCGGCGACTAGCGATCGTCGGCGATTCCGGCTCGTCCATTATATAGGAATTTAGAACTTTTATATGCTAGAAGAAAAAACTCGTAGATTTTTTCGTCCAACCAAACCTAACCAATTTTTAGACGAGTTATCAATTCCGTCACAGCGTCGTGTCGCCCTGTTGTTTGAATTTATTAAGTTTAAAAGTTAAGACGAAATGAATAATAGGCAACTCGAAGCATCACGACAGTTTTAACCTCGTACTCTGCGTACGCGAAAAGTAACAAGTATTAATCGGTTTTCTTTTTAGTCCCTCTCGAAACGTCTTCTTGAAACGCAATCTTTGACAACGCCAAATTTTCGTATACTCGGAACGACGCGAAGGGTTAAAATTTTGTATTAAAAAAAAGGCCTAATCGGGCCTTGGAGAAAATTGATTCTACTTAGGCAGCTATGTCAATGCGTATTATCTTGATTTATACGTTTTAATTATTCGCGTGTAGTATAACTTTCATTTTTAATTAATTGTAGAATGTAATTTTTGTTTGCTTTGCATCTATGTACCCTGCGACAAGATAACGCTACGCAGCCGTTATCAAATTTTCGTTTCTTTCCACGAATTTTTAACTAACCGCAGAGACGAACGGAGCGGACTCGTCGTTAAACGAAAGGCAGCTTAGTTATTGCTACGGCAACGTCCATTTTCAATGGCCTTTGAGGGACAAAGTCGAGCCGAGCTCGAGGATATTAGGGAGAACGTTAAAGAGATAAATTTTATCAGGAGTGCACACCGACGATCTTTACGTTTTAATTTGGAATTGTAATGCGCGCACGAGAGCGGTCAAACATTTTTAAAAAAAGCAAAGAGAAATTTTTAAAAACTGCAATTATCGCATCAATTGTCAATGTATCGTCGTGCATCAGTATTGTGAATATCAGGTAGCCCGTGTTCGTGTGTGCTCATAAAAAAAGAAGAAAAAGTCGTGTCGTTGTCGCAATTTGCTTGGAAGGAAAGTTTGTTATTCTTATTATTGATATCAACGCTGAATTGTATATTAACATTATTTACATAATTGTATATTAATTGATCGATGAAATTGCGGTGGCCGCTTGGCCCCGAGAGAGAGGCGAAAGAATCGTGAGATTCAAAGATCATGCATTGATCGTTCTTTTGATCGATCAGTCGCCTCTCTACTATTGTATTTATACTATTACGATTATTACAATCGTCCGTGTCCATTGACGAGTCGATACCGCAATACGAAAACGAAAGATAGTCGTTAGAAAAAAATAATAATTATGTGGTCCGTTTCATCGACTTTCGAAAAATTGATTTTATTGCGTTCTTGTTTATCGACGAATTATGCGAAACTACTTTTATCGCATTTTTATTGTTACCGTTTAGAATATCCTTATTTTTAATTTTTATATTTGCTCCAAAAACTGTTCTCGTTTCCGGGTCCGTGTATAACCTCGGACGCAACAGTCCGACCTTTACACGGTATCGACGCGGCCAATGGACTCGGAAGAATTGACTTTTTATGTCCAAAACCGAGCCAGTCTCAGACCACCGTCCCTTCCCTTCCTCTCACACCACCGACGCTGGGAACGTGACGCCCGAATGTTCACTTCTGTTTGCCAATTATCAAATATAAAAAATAATTACAAAAAAAGAAAGAAAAAATACAAAAAGAGAAGAGTTAAAGAAAAGGCGATTCCGACTGCCCGAGTCGTTGCCTTTTTGCCGTCCGCGGATGCGCTCCGGATGCGATCAGATTAAACTCGGTCCCCGATATTAACGGGATCCGATTCTGCGGATCGCGCTTACGTCCTCTCTCTAGTTCCTTCGCTCTTCCATAATAACCGTCGAAAGTTTCCGCAGATTTTTTCGCGCTCTCCGCGCCTCCCTGCCGTTGGGGAGAGTATAACCGAATTACAGTCACGATTTGCCTTGCTGCTTCGCCAAAGTACTCTACATATAATTACGCTATTACTCCGTCAGTCTTGCGAGAAAGAAACCGGTTAAGTGCTCGATCGCTGCGAGCGATACATCTTCGGACAATCGTTATGTTTAGCTCGTGGAGACAAGGCGTCCGAAAAAGAATGTTGAAAAAAAAAGAAAAAATCGAGATCAGTCAAGTGTGCTGGTCAGCTCAAGGCTTCTTGAAAAGCTCCAATTGCGTCCCTGACGGCGTACACGTGTCTTGGCCGGTGGTGTGTGTTTGGTTTAGATAACGATGATAATAAAAAAAAAAAACTCTAACGATTATCTACCAACTATAAAAATATATATATAAATATATATATATATTATTACAATAGTAGTACGTTAAGTATTGGATTATAATTAATGATAAACTGGAAAACTGGATGAATTTTTAATGGAAGTAATCGTCGTGTCAGGAATGTCTTTGTAACGCCGTTAAAAGCGCGACGGTCGTTGAACGTTTAACTGCACCCTAAAGGATCCATGCTTGTCGAGTGGTATGCCAAACAAGCAGGTGTGTGTATTTCTTGGAATCATCGTCGACGGGGAAACATATATTGTATCGAATATTAAAATACTGTTTGTAGAAAGGAAAAAGAGAGAAAAAAATCATCGCATGGATCCGAAAATGTATATACTGTAAATGCACATTGGCGTCACATAACGTTACGAATTTATCCTATAGTACCAAATTGTATTTTAAACGATTAAAACCCGAAACGTTTCTCTCCTCTAGACGTATTGTATACAAAAACAGTGTAACAACGGCTTACGAATAGTTGCATAGTCGCCGACAAAATTTTCGAGAAATCCGAGGGGAGGGGGGAGGGTTGGATTCGAAAACAGTTTAACTAGTTTCGTGACATGAATCAAATTTCATAAAGTGGAAAATGAGCTCGATGATATCCGTGTTTGTTGACGAGCCGAAGCATGCTCGACCATTTCGACGAGCTCGTTGCGTCATCGATTTGTTAATTCGGATCGATGAGAGACAAGCCATACTATATATTTCACTTGTTAGAGCAATTTTTTTTGTAACATAAATGAACGAGAATATAATCATTTGTAACTGGAAATTTGAAACAATTATTGTCTTATCGTAGGATGTGTGAATTAGTCGTTTATAAAGCGAGCGGTACAGCTGTTCAAATCCGATTATCCCGACGGTGGCGCGCCGTCCCATCCCCTCCCCCTCCCTCCCTCCCCCCCCCCCCCCGTATGAAAATCCCATTGAGAATAGCAAAGAGAGCAATGAGATACGCAAGAATAGCAAACATTGTGCGGCCTATGTAAAAAGTCAATAATTGGTTTTAAAACGAATGAAAGGATTGCAAGTGATAGAGTACAGTACGACTATAGACGGTGTATATTAGCGAGCGGTACAGGAAGCTACGTGGAAGCACTCCATTCTATTGAATGGGCGAAAAAGAACGACCCGATGGAGTCGGCTCGATACTCCATTATAGAAATAGTACTCCACTGCGTGCGGTCGGTCCTCGTCGAAGAATATCCATTATTGAAACCCATTTCATCACGATCGAATGAATGCTTTTTCGTTATTCCGTCTAACACTACTCAATTTGGGCAAAAAAATTGTGGCGCGTCGCGTGAGAAGTGCGATCGTCCGTAAGCACAAAACAAGACGACGAACGAGCCAGTGAAAGTGAAAGGGGAAGGTTCGATGGATAGAGTTTCGAGCGTATGTAAACAGAGCGGGAGGGATCTAGTAGCTGAAAAAAGCACTATATTCTTTTTACCAACACCTCCGGTTTTGACTATAGAAGGCTGGGAAACAAATGTTTGCTTTCTCGTGCAGGAAGCCTTGTTTCCATTTTTAAAAATGCAAAACATCGGAAAAATCATATTTAGAACAAATATCTGGGTGTGCGTGTGCGTGTGTGGGTCAGACCCGAAAAATTGAAACTCTCATAACTTGAGAACGCGTTGAGCTATCAAGTTGAAATTTCTAAGGTAGGTAAAGGGTCAATCCTCAGTGTTTGGTTAAATTTATAGGAAAATACTTTCGTCATAAAAATTTCACGCGCTTTCGAACTTTTCTATAACAAAAAATCTATGGGCACGCTAGCTTTTACAATTATTGAGCCATCAGGCTAAAAGTTGTACACATAGGGACTATTATCGACCGATGATCTCTATGTAATTTGAAGAGGATCGATCGAAACGTTTAAATTTTATGAGATATTCGAATTTTTTAATTGTACGAACAGTGAGTATTTTCTTTCTGTCGCGAGTTTCCGCTCAAATATTACACTTTATTGAGTGAGGGTAAAACAAATGGCAGATTCATGATCAGTGGCAAAAAATACATGGGACATGGCGCCAAAGTGGGGGACAACTATAATTTTTATTGGAAATCTTTGCAACGAAAATTGCGCAAATTTGTGATTTTCTGTATTTTCAAACAGCTATATTTTTCAATAGCGGTTATTTTCGATTAACTGGTAATTTTTCAGATGTTACCAAAAAGTTGTCCCTTGGTTGATGTAAGACCGCCAAAAGGTTATCCGTAAGCTATCGCATGTCCGAAAGTTGACTTTGGGGCTTGCATTACCATACGGATAACATTTTGGTAATTTCTCTATGAGGAAGCTTCCTCATGGAGGAAGCTAAATAATGACGGAAAATGATTTTTCAGAAAGGATTTCTACACAACAGCAGATCCAATGAGGAAGCTTTGTGAAAATCGCTATCTTCACGCTTTCTTTTATGGCGATTGAGTATGCGACGAGAGCCATAGTAAGATAATTCAATTTATGTAACTCATGCATGAAAAGCGCTACTTTCCGTGCCTGCCGAGAGTGGCGTAACTGGCGCTTTGTAGCCACGAGTTTAGTAAATTCCCGGCGCAAGCGCGGCTTGGCTCCTTTGCGTGCGATTTACTTTTGCGCATGCGTAGTTCGGCTTCTTTGCGTGCGATTTTTTTTTGCGTGCGATTTCTGGAAATTATTGCACGCTGCTCGCGGCGCCAGCCCAGATAGAAAAATGACGGCACGGCGACGGAACGGCAGCGATACCAATGGTACGATAACTGTTTGACGGCACGTTTTTCTTTTTGGGATAATCAGCAGGCATCGAGTAGCGCTTCTTCCGTATTCGTTACATAAAATAGTATGCGATAATTGTACGTAAAAGCGGACTCCCGACGGCAGTTCTCGCCTTCTCTCTCGCTACAACAGCACTCGGCTTCGCATCGTGCCGTTGTGGCGCTCCATCCGACCCGTGCAGTCACTTCCCAACCTTCGTCCAAAACCCGCTTTTACGAACTAGTATACTATTAGTCAACCGAAAAGAAATATTGGAAATATCGAAGGATGGAAGGTGGCAGAAAAAAAATGGGTACTGTGTCAACCGTGTTCCTTTCTTCGAAGTTCTTTCAATAGTTTCTCGAATAGTCGAGGATTGGCCGTATTTGACATTCACGGTCGTGCAAATTGGGCTTGTCGCGCTCGAGTATCTAACGCGACATTGTTCAATAGACTCTTCCATCTTCGAGAGTCCGCCAGTGAGATTACCGCACACAATAATAACCGCGGGCAATTGGTGACGCCCTCGTGACTCCGAGGAATTCGAGTTCGGGTTTTGGACGTTTGCCAAATGCGGGCTCAACGAGTATAACCTCCCGTGAGCATACAACGATGCGCGGTACACCCGCGTCTATATTCTCGAGTCAACAGTAGGGCGTAGATATTCGTAGAGGCGAAATCGCAAGGCAAACATGTGCTCGCGCATTCATACATATATCGATAGATACAGTTATTGTTGCGTACACGTGGCGTGCATGTGTATTGTATCGTTTGCAAGGAGAAACTCGCAGTACCGGCAGTCTATGCACGTTCCAAAACGTTTTGGTCAATGGTAGACACCGAAAGTTAGATTTTTCGCGTTCCCAAATTTTCATATCATGTACCGAGCTAGGTAAATTAAGCAACGGATTCGTGACCAATGGGACAAAAAAATACATCGGATAATGAGTGCGAAGTTTGCAATGACCGTTACCATAATTGGGGACATTTCGTTTAAGCCGTATTCTAAAATTCTCGTACGTATACACTGAGAAAAAGAAATGGTTGGATTAAGAAAATGCGCGGTGACATACGTTCAAAGGTGTATTTGGTTGGTACAACAAAAATGTTTGTTTCTATCGACAAATTTTGAATAAATTAAAGTAAATAATCGTTTAACAAAATAATGCTTTGTTTTGCCAAACAAATAACAGCTTTGAACGTGTGTCACCGCGACTTTTGGTTATTCCAAATTTTTTTTTTCTCAGTGTAGTTAACATTTTCAAAAATATCACACTGTTTTTGCAGATGACAACACAGTCGCGTACTGCCGCACACACACCGAAAAAAAAATTTGGTTACGGGCTGCCAAAGAAAAAAAAAATTGTTATTTCGAGTCTACTTTCAATTCTTACAATTCCATGTGATATTGAAACAACGACAGCAAGACGGCCACGGTGACATATTATCCTTTAATCCCGTATGCAATTATAAGAATTGAAAGTAGTATCGCAATGACAATGTTTTTCTTTGGCATCCCGCAAGCGAATTTTAGTTGAGTCATTGATATTTTTTTTCAGTGTACATGGCAGTAGAAAAATATATATTGAAGTTTCAGGCGACTTTGTAATTTTTGTGAGAATCTTCTCTCCGTGCGGCGATTTTCGGTATTCTTAACACTACAGCTCATGACTGGGATCCGAACGCATCCCACGCGAACGCGAAAGAATGAACATTTTGCTGATTTTTTTTCGGTTTTCAGTCTTCGAATGGGGTTTTCGTTAACTGAATGTAAATCAAATCAGGTTTCTCATGTACGATTCTCTTCCTTATGAAAAAACAAAGAAAACCATGTATGAGAAAGTTTATTTATCAGTATAGGACCTGTTTTATAAACAAAGAAAACGTGGGGTGCGTTCGGACCCCAGCCATGCGTTTTAAGGTAAAAAAATTAAGTCACGCGTTGTAGGGTTAATCAGTGTGTTTTTCGGTGAAAAAATACACGAGATAGTGTACTTGGTAGCGTTACAAAACTGCTCAAAACAAAAACATAAAAGAAGAAAAGAAAGGAAAACTACGATCAGGGAGAGAACCCCTTTGAAACTTTGACGAAAGAACTCTTAATAAATCTCGAGACTTTAACGGTTTCGCAAAAGGTGCTTGTAACAACTTTACGAGTTTCGACTCTCTTTCGTCGTCTATACATCTATGTGCTTTTGCGGCTCGTGGGAAAAGGCGACGAGAGCTTTCCTACCGAGTAATTTCATTCCTTGATCGTTCGAGAGTCTGAAACACAGGACAAAACACCCTCGAAACAAGGATTCCGGCGTGCTCTGAAAAGGATGTAACACAGCCACCAATTTGCGTAGCAAGAATGTGTCGTGAAGACTATTTTCATCCATAGTGAATTTCAATCTTCATCCTCCCGAGTTTGCATCAATTGAAATTGCACCGTTTGTTTTTGTCACCACAGTTAGTGACAGGAAATTGTAATTCCGAAGTATTCTCATCTACGATGCGCCATCAATTTGTTTCGTAATGGAATTTAGACTATTTTTGGATAAGTATGTAGACTACGACCTAGAATTCCAACGGGTAAGAGTGCATCGCTCAAAAGGCTTTTTTGTCCGTTAAAGCCGCTTTCACTTGGCTCTGTATAAAAAAGTGTCGGCTCGTCAGTGAGTAAGCTGGCATCTCGACACTCTGTCCATATATCATCTTCCTATAAGGGAGTTAGCGCGGCAAAATGGACCGTTGGAAATTTGTTACCAATCTTTTCGCGGGATGTAAAAAAGCGTCTCACCTTAAATGGTTGTCATGGATTCGTTTCGCCCCGATTTCTCCTACTATGTAGTTTCCTGCAGTAGGGAGCCCTTCAAAGAGGAACAACAACAAAATCAACGAAACCCTCCCCAGTGTCAGAGAAAGGGCATCCCATTGTAACCAAGATTTCAGCCTCACAATTCGTCCAACCTTCTGGCAAACATCATAGCCGAGAAAAAAATGTTGCCGCACATCTGAATATCATTTCTCAATCTCTCCACAGGCAAATGAACGCCGAAGGATTCATAAGTCTTAGCTTTCAAGGTCACATCTGGTAACCTAGAAAGAGATTAAATATAATTATTGAACATAAACATGGTAAATGTTTATTAGACTGTGAGACAGGCTTCTTTCTTTGATCGAACAAATTTGACAAAATTAATCGAAAATGTTGGAAGCCTACAAATTGGGTGCCAACTAGTTTCGAAAACTAGTGAACTTTAGAATTTTATTATTTATCTTTATTGAGATGGCACAGGATGGATTCCGTTGTAGAATCGGTAGAAAGTCGGTAGAAAATACAAAAGTATTTGCGGCAAAGATATATAAGTTTGGTGTATAGTTGACTGACGTAAGTGTCTCTTACGAAACTTTATTAAGATGCACAATTCAATTCAACGAGCTAACTGATTCTTATTCCGGTTAGGCAGTATTCGACAATTTTACGACTTTATATTTTGACAATATGATCTATGAACGGTAACACACAGTTGATAAATGAATTAATCCTACGTATAATGACGAGACTCCTCGACTTCCAAGCTCTATCGCACCCGATAGCGAAGTGACGATCCATTGTCGATGTCCGTGTGGCTGACCTATTCGTCAGTTGGGGCCTACGTAAGCGGTGCCGGCCCTCGTGACGTATTCATCGATTCCTGAGTAATAACCCATGAATAATAAATAGTTACGATACAAAATCGACAATTTACATAAACGACCAGAATTCCGATATAAATATTATGATTTGACGATATGGGTTTTTTTCAATTGCGCTCGAGGGGTCGAAACGAGCGCTGACGTCGCGGAAACAGTATCCGTTTTTAATTTTCCTCCCTCAACTATATGTTGATTTATTATTCATATATTAATAAGTAATATGTACACTTGGGCTTCTAGTGGGGCGTGCGCTCCCGTTGAGTGTCTCCAAAACTTACTTAAAACAGAGACTTAACATAATAAAGACCAGGGGCAGGGACCCAAGGGACTAATTAAGCCGAGGCAGCGCCCCCAGGGTTGCTCAAGGCAACCCTCCCACCGGTTATCCAGGGCAACCCACCCACCTGGCACTCCTTCCAGGTTGGTAGCGGTCTCATGTGATCCCGGTCTTCTATCCCCTGGACCCATTATTGGCACCCCCTCGAACCCTAATATTGACAACCCTCAAAACCTATTATTACACACCCTCAAAACCTATTATTACACACCCTCTGACACTATTATTGACCACCCCGTAGCTCTATTACTGACTCTCCCCCCTCCCCTGACCCAATTATTGACACCCCTTCCAACCCTATTATTGACCACCCCTAACTGTGGGGGAGGGTCAGTAATAGTACTGATCATCCCCCACCCCCTACCCTATTACTGACCGCTCCTAGCACTATTGGTGACCCGCTGACCCTATTATTGACACCCCCTCGAACCCTAATATTGACAACCCTCAAAACCTATTATTACACACCCTCAAAACCTATTATTACACACCATCTAACACTATTATTGACCACCCCGTAGCTCTATTACTGACTCTCCCCCCTCCCCTGACCCAATTATTGACACCCCTTCCAACCCTATTATTGACCACCCCTAACTGTGGGGGAGGGTCAGTAATAGTACTGATCATCCCCCACCCCCTACCCTATTACTGACCGCTCCTAGCACTATTGGTGACCCGCTGACCCTATTATTGACACCCCCTCGAACCCTAATATTGACAACCCTCAAAACCTATTATTACACACCCTCAAAACCTATTATTACACACCATCTAACACTATTATTGACCACCTCGTAGCTCTATTACTGACACTCCCCCCTCCCCTGACCCAATTATTGACACCCCTTCCAACCCTATTATTGACCACCCCTAACTGTGGGGGAGGGTCAGTAATAGTACTGATCATCCCCCACCCCCTACCCTATTACTGACCGCTCCTAGCACTATTGGTGACCCGCTGACCCTATTATTGACACCCCTTCGAACCCTAATATTGACAACCCTCAAAACCTATTATTACACACCCTCAAAACCTATTATTACACACCCTCTAACACTATTATTGACCACCCCGTAGCTCTATTACTGACTCTCCCCCCTCCCCTGACCCAATTATTGACACCCCTTCCAACCCTATTATTGACCACCCCTAACTGTGGGGGAGGGTCAGTAATAGTACTGATCATCCCCCACCCCCTACCCTATTACTGACCGCTCCTAGCACTATTGGTGACCCGCTGACCCTATTATTGACACCCCTTCGAACCCTAATATTGACAACCCTCAAAACCTATTATTACACACCCTCAAAACCTATTATTACACACCCTCTAACACTATTATTGACCACCCCGTAGCTCTATTACTGACTCTCCCCCCTCCCCTGACCCAATTATTGACACCCCTTCCAACCCTATTATTGACCACCCCTAACTGTGGGGGAGGGTCAGTAATAGTACTGATCATCCCCCACCCCCTACCCTATTACTGACCGCTCCTAGCACTATTGGTGACCAACTGACCCTATTATTGACACCCCCTCGAACCCTAATATTGACAACCCTCAAAACCTATTATTACACACCCTCAAAACCTATTATTACACACCCTCAAAACCTATTATTACACACCCTCTAACACTATTATTGACCACCCCGTAGCTCTATTACTGACTCTCCCCCCTCCCCTGACCCAATTATTGACACCCCTTCCAACCCTATTATTGACCACCCCTAACTGTGGGGGAGGGTCAGTAATAGTACTGATCCTCCCCCACCCCCTACCCTATTACTGACCGCTCCTAGCACTATTGGTGACCCGCTGACCCTATTATTGACCCACTGACCTTATAATAGACTCCCCCCTCGATTCTTGAATACGGCGAAATCTTTTTATATTATAAAGAGATATAATTAGTTATATATATATAGCCCCCAATATTTATTATTCGATCGGTGACATTCCGTAACGGTCACACGGATATTTGCTAAAGGATTAAATGACTCTTTGACTGTGTCCAATCGGCAGCTGCCGAGCTTCGATAACACAGATCACATATCGATCGTCTAATTCCATAAGGGCGTATCGGCTGTGTATAAACATAGCCTGTTCGCCGAATTGAAAACGACGGGAATCTCTCCCAGCTCATTTTTCCTCGATGTTTTCCCCTGTAAAATACAAAATGAGTCCTCGAAATTGCGAAAATTTATATAGCAGGCACTACGCAGTTAAACATGTTAATACTGCATGGTTCCACGATTGGAGCCGTAGCCGATGGACCGAACCGTCGCGATCGTCGGGTGTGCTTCGGGGCTCTGCTTACACATTTTTTATTTAGCGTATGACAAACTCCACTCGCAATCCCCCCCCCCCCAATTCCGACCGCACCTCTACTGTCCTTTTCACTCTCACCCCTCTCCGCCCCCTCCAACCGCCCTCCAGCCATGCTTCACCTCACTCCTCTCGTACTTCGTTGGATTGGCGTTTCCGCGCTCTATGTGGGAAAAGGGAAAACCGCGTGATCGGAAGAGACCGCGCAAACCGAGGTCGTTCCCCGGGCAACCGTGACTAGACGTATCCTACCTGCTCGCCGGTTCGGAGGCTTATCAAACTTCCGTCTGACGTCGTGGTTGTACGGGCTCGTTGACGGCCGACAGATTCGCCGGCTGGGGCCGTCCAGACACGAGCATGCATCACCAAGGTTTATTTATTTTTTTGAATCTTTCTGTTTTCCATTCCCCTCGATCTTCAGTCACTCACTGGCTTTGGCAATCTTTCTCACTTAGTGGCAGCAACATCGAAAACATATGGCCGTCTGTCGTTGTATATCCTCGACGGTTCTTGTAGGACGTTGCTTCGTCGTTATAGTTACCTACCGTATTTATAAGTTCGAGGGTCACCGTTTAACCTTGCCCGACGAGAAACGCGGCGGTCCGCGACGGACGAGGCGTCGTGTGTCGCATTTCTCTCACTCTGTATCCTATATCCGTCTGTCATTGGCCGCGGAGAAATATATACCCACTAACGACGCGGAATACACTCTCGTAATTTATCCATAAACTGCCGATTTAAAGTGGGTCAATTCCGTACGTACGTCGTTAACGGTTCGATCCCGATAACAAAATGGAAAGATAATGAAGGATACGAAAAAAAAACTGCACTTGATAGGAAATTCCGAGCAGGTGGAAATTAATCATGACGATAGGGCTTTTTTTTACAATTCCAATGCTTCAAGTATACGAACGGTGATATTCGAAATTGCTCAGGATGCAAAAAATATGTATATAAATATCGAGGGAATAATAATAATAATAGTGATATTCGTCTACTCCGTAACGCTGCGGAGTAGACGGGGAGGCCGGTTGCCAGAAACAGTTGAATTCTAATTTTCTTGAGACTCTTGGTCGAGAGCCCAGAGAGCACCCGGCGCAGTCCGCGCGCGTCTATCTATGCGGTACAGGCTACCGGCTGAAGCAGTTACTCAAGACGAGACGACTACCGGCTTTAGAAGTTGTAACGGCTGGGCTGCGGAGTGGGATGCTCTTAACGTACATACACGAATATCTTCATTTTTTAAATCTTTTTAATTCGCACCGCGACGTACTCGGCTCGTGCAAAGTCTACACGGTTCGTTTGTTGTATCGATAAACATGCAATGTACACACTCCCAAGCCATGTAATATTGAGTGCGACCTCAATATTTCCCGGAGGCTTTTGGGAGCTTTCGACTTTTATTTACACACAAAAAAAAAACAAAAATCGTCGTCCAACCAGTAAAAACATTCATGCCTATTAACAACATAGTTTATATCGTTTCGCAATCCCTGCGAAGCATCGATAAACCAATAACCAACAATAAACCAATTAATCTGTCGTATATACACACTCGGAAACGCATAGTGATTATAAAATTCCTCGATAAACCGTTTATTAAGAGATTTGAGAATCTCCGAATTTCAGATCTTAGTCAGAGAAAAAAAAACTTAAATATATTATTATTCTGAGCGTGCAAGTTTAGACCTTCGGCCTCCGAGGCCTCGTGTCCAAGTTGATCGTCTACGCCTCCGACTCGCAACGCCCAACCTATCAATGAGATAAATCTTCGAGCATCCAATTTTCGGTATAGATTTTCTTTTTAACGACAGCACGGCAATCGTTTAATCGAGCTGGCTCGTCGTCTCGCGGGAGTCCGTGACCTCCGTCAAATCTCGGTATACTGTTCCGGTCAGCTGACGCTGATCTCCGTGCGCTGGGTTCCCCTCCGAGCTAGTCCGTGCGAAACTATCAGCGCTCGGAAGCTCCGGCCAACTATTGTACCTTCGACTGTTATACCTTTTCTCCGACCCGGTCAGGTTTTATTTATTAAAAAATGTTCATTCCTCCCCGGCCCTCGCTCTTCGTCTTCTCGCGTTCTGGTCGAGCGAAGCGTCGCGATCGCGACAGCATCCGTGAGCATCAGCCGCCAGAGCCGTGGGGGCCACGCCCTCGCGAGAAAAACCGTCGCCGGCGCTGCTACCGCCGCCTGCCGCCCGCCGCGGCCGTCTCTGCCAGCTACCCTCGCAGTCGGCGACGCCGCTCTGCCGAGCCAGCGAAGCACACACCTACCCACCCACCGGACAGCATCCTGAACCGCGCGGACGCCGTCGACGAGCGGTGACTCGCCGGAGTCGACGGGATCGAGTCGCCAGTCTCTCACAGAGCCCGGTAGGACGTACTACACAAATCGCGGCAACCATCGGCCTGAACGCGCGCACTAGCCGCTCGCGCGGGACTGCTAACGTTGCTCCCATTGCCCGCTCTTTCTCTCCGCATCTCCAACCTACCGCCGCTTCTCGCTCCTCTCACGAATTTTTACGGCGCGAGGAGGAACGGATATTCTCTATCTGTTTATTATTTTACATATATATATGTATATATATATATATATATGTACGTATGCACATATATATATATATATATCGCGCTCACTTCCACGCGCAAAAATCCTTCCGACAGTCCACGCCGCTTCGGCCGACTCCCTCACCCCCTGCCGGTTCTTCGCCGACTGCCTCGAACTTAGGTGCGCGCGCGCGCGCCAGCTCGCGCATACCCCTCGACCCAACCCCTACTCCCTCCTCTCCTCCATACCTCGCCGCTCGTTCTTAGCATTTGTACTCGGGATATACTTTCACTTATCTCAGTGCTTCTTCGGTAGTCTTATTGGAATTGTCGGACGTTATTCATCCACGGACGGGCGACTCTGTTGACGACTCTACGACTCGTTAGCTCGTCTTTTTTTTTTACCACTAAATACGAAACTCGGTACACGCATATTATCAGTGGTTTTGTTACTTCAAAGTGTGTGCGTGTGTGTGCTCGCCCGTCGGGGTGATTTACGCGGGATATTGTTATGTAAAACAAAAACAAATAACGTCGAACAACGGTAACAAAGTGCGGACCAAGAAGTGTTTAGGAAATTCATTTACTTGTATATATGAATATATATATATATATATGTGTACACATATATAAATAAATATATATGTGTATATATATGTAATAGAGCAACGAGTACGAATCAATCTTGACCGGTGCAACGACCTTACAGCTCTCGTGCTACGATCGACGGGTTTAGGAGAACGAAAAGACCTTTTTTTACCGCTGTTTTTTACCCTCGTCGAGTGCGCCGTTCGGTCGAACAATTCGGTTGGTTAATTGTTGACGAATTTTCGGCCGTCCTAGAAACTTAAAAAAAAAAAAATGAGCGTTTCCCGTGGGTGATCGATGTCAGTGGATCGTTTCTCTCTGTGGCTCAACGGTGCCGTGAACTCTGTGGAAGTGATTGGAATCGCGCACACAATTCCCTACACACGGTGAGTTACTGTATTTTTTGTTGTTGTTCTTTGCGCTATCGAGACGTATTTTTTATTTTATAATTTTTTTGCCCAAATCCGACAAGTTGGATGACACAGTGAACTGGAATATGAAAAAACTTGGGAAAGCTCAGTTTCACTCGTCCCTTGAGTCATGTTTATATTCGCGCGTATATATATATATATATATGTAAAAAAAACACGGAAAGAGTTGGAAGGCCGGAGATCCGTGCGATTCCTCGCTCGGCGTGACAGCTGTGAACGTCGTCGGAACCGGCAGCGAGTGACACGTGTGAAACAGAGTCTCTCCGTTCGGGACGTTGACTACGATACGATATGGAATATCGAGTGACGAGAGAAAACTCTTCTCGCAAGCGCCGGCGGGATTAACGTTTCTGCGTGTCGGAGAGCACACAGAGACAGACGTCCGCCCTATCGATGCATAAACATCACCTTCACTGACACCGGTCACGGTGGCGAAGGAGAATTGATTTAGTACATTAACCAACGCCCAATAATCGTGGCACGGCTGATGAGATAATCCACCGTACACCACGGACACGCTCGGACGGTCCTTGTGTTGCGTAACAGATTATGCACGACCGAATAATAATAAAGACAACATTTTTTCGCAGTAAAAAGATGCATGGGTATATTATGTTTATGAAACATCCCCAAAAATGCAGTGTTGCATGTGAAAATGGTCAAGCGATATCTCATAATCGACTGATTTTTTCTTATATTTTTTTTCGAAAAGAATTAGAAAAAAAAAACAGAAGGTGACGCCGGCCCACTCCGGCTTAAATCTCACAATTTTTATACATTGCAGAAGACTTTTCAAAATTTTTTCAGAACAGTTCATTTTTTTTAAGCATAAATAATTATAAACGATTTTTTAGATTTATTTAAAAACGAACTGAGTGCTTTTGAGAGTTAGTTCAGTCATATAAAAAATCGCGGGCTCAATCCAATATGCGAAGGGTTAGACCCAGGTCGAAATGGTGTGGAACGCCTTTTATATATATAAATTTTACGGAGAGAGAATTATTAAGATCGAATCCGTGCAGCGATGTTATCGTTTTCTATTCCACCGGGTAACGAAACTGGCCGGGATGTATTTATAATCGTTGACGAGGCCGAATACCGAAGAAGGATTCTCGGAGAAGTCTCGCGGCATCGCTAAATTCATTTACATCGGCACATATCCGCCTGGATATAGAGACTACCCCGCTCTCGCGCCTCCCGACGCTTCCACCGACTCCCCAGTCGAACACGTTGGATAAATCGCCGAAACCGTCAGTCGTAAATAAAGATGCTGCTCGGAAATAAAAAATAAAAAAATATTTGGATCGGGAAGGCTTAAACCCGAGGAACTCGAAGGTTCTGGACTGTTTATACATGCATACCGAACGCGGGTGTAATAATAGCTGAGATAAAGCCAACTCTCCGAGGACTCCCCCTCCTAATGACGACCGAAAGCGATGCGTACATTGTGAGCCACGTCGATATAACAAGCGTTGCTAAACTTTACGAACGCAGAAGAAAAAAAAAAACATGTCGCAACATCCAAGTCCGCTTTGGACGTCGACGCATAAATAGTCTTCGGTGTTGTTGACGCGATGAAATTATTTGAAAATTCCGTTCCATCGCAGATGAACGGAGCGCGCGTTTCTAATTAGCGTCACAAACCGGGGTTTATATAGCTGTTATTAAAAATGTTCGCGAAATTTAAATTTAATATAACGAAAAAATCGAGGCGAAATTAATTCTTCGGTTATACGAAACGCGGCTCGATTTAGCACACCGGAAATTAATTTTAACTCGTGCTTGCATATTAATTTTGATGTAAAGGTTTTCCGCACAAAGACTTCGTTGTACCTCGTAGAAACCGCTTTTCATAGAAACATTTTTCGCGCTGCACCTGCTGACGTCCTGTCGAGCGGTAACGCTCAGACGGTGACCGCGCGATGTCGTTGGCTCATTGTGTCTCGGGGAGCGCTTTTTCTCGTCGGTTACATGCACGGAAGTTGCATGATATCGCGTAGCCTCGGTTGATACGGGTTACATTTAAGATCCGGGCCTCGTTCCGCTCTTTATTAATTCTCGACACGAAACTGCATTTATTTGTATAATTCATGAGAATAACGTAATTAAATGAGGAGCTCTTGCCGGAGGCCTTTCGAGTCTGCTGTACGCGGGGGAGGGGGGGGGGGAAGGGGGGAGGGGTTTCCTAACATATAGCGCGACTCGGCGACGCTAATGGAACCTTTTAGGGCCGCGAAATTCAATTCTCTCGGAATTTAAGTTTCAATGGAAAATTCACTTCTCACCTCCATTGGGGAGAAATGGGGAATGGGGAGTACTCGAAAGTAACGGTAAACTCGGTTTCCTCAATTCCCGACTAAGGGCGAATCATCCGAGGAAGCTCGGAAATGCACGTCGGCCTCCGGATTTTGCTGATTTTCGTAGTGGTATATCTATATATAGAGAGAGCGCCGCGCCGACTTCTCGCCTCCGTCTCTTTCTCCTCGGAGCTCCTTATACCGTCTGGTTTCGCAGTCGCTGCAGTAAAAGCTTTTCACGGTTGGGTGTGACAAATGCCGGAGAGATGGAAATATGTTGGATTCGGGGCACACGGGGAACGATAAATTTCAATAGACAAGCCGAGCGAAGAGGTCCATCAGTCGAAAAAGTGTCGAAGCGGAGGGGGAGAGAGAGAGAGCGCCGGGAAATAATTTGGAGGTCACATTGACTGGTCAATAACCGACCTCGGAATTGTGGCACAGCGAGAACAGCTAGTGGCCGAAGCCGGGGATGACAAGCGGCACGGATAAGTCGTTCGCTTACCAAACACGCGAGAACGCTTTTTTAAAAATAACTTTTACGATCCTACCGGCCCATGGACGACTCGACCCGGAAACCTTGGAAGCTTTTCTTTTTTTTTTCTTTACTCTCTTGTTCTCAAACTTTTTCTATTTATTTTTCCAGTATTTATTTTTCATTTTTCCCTCGTACCGGCAGCGTCT
The DNA here is from genome assembly GCA_964017025.1 of Stenichneumon culpator. Classification (NCBI taxonomy): domain Eukaryota; kingdom Metazoa; phylum Arthropoda; class Insecta; order Hymenoptera; family Ichneumonidae; genus Stenichneumon; species Stenichneumon culpator. The sequence continues at coordinate 4,044,557 of OZ024781.1, read as the reverse complement.
TTCGCAAAGCGCAAGAGAGAGCGGGGCAAAACGGACCCGTCTTGTCGGTCTGCGATGACACTCTTTTTTGTACCGGTAAAAATTTGTTGAAGTGGTCCGTCTCGCCCCGCTCTCTATCTCTCTCCTCTATGCCCTTTCTCGGTTATCTCTGCGCAGATGGGATGATACCGTGTCAGCGATAAAATTATGCAGATTTATGTTAATTAATGTTTGGAATAGAAAAAAGAACGCACTCGGCCGTGCGCAAGAAGCGTCGCCGTTGCCAGCTGGCTCCGGCATAGACTCTACGTTCATCGCTTTTTCGTCGACTCGCTACATGCTCTGTGCAAACATGACGAACTCTCCGTCTCGTCCCGCTCGTAACGTGCGTGGCGATCCTCTTTACTCGCTTTAGGAAAGCGATCAGTTTTTCATTTAATGTCATATACGATATTCCCGTACCCTAAATTCGAAAGTATAAACCTCATTACAGATACTTTGCTGTAACTCGGTGCGATATTGTGAACAGCTGTTGTTTTCGGTAGCACAATGAGGGCGCGAATTCTCTCGATTGGAAGTAATTGCGTGAGCTTTACATTCTCCATGAAGGGAGGTCCAATGTTTTTTGTTCCTTTTTTTAAGTCAATTCCACAGTATAAGCCGCATTACAGACACTTTGTTGTCTTTTCGCCATCTGTGGCTGGCAGGTAACTCGGTGCGACATTGTGAACAACTGTTGTCTTCGGTAGCAAACGAGGGCGCGAATTCTCTCGACGCGAAGCAATTGCGTGAGCTTTAAATTCTCCATGAAAGCAACGTCAATGTTTCTTTTTATATTAATTTTTTTAAGTCATTTTCTTTTTTTTATATTAATTTTTTAATTCAATTCCACAGTATTAGCCGCATTACAGATACTTTGTTGCAGTCTCTCTTTTCGCCTTCCGTCGCTGGCAGGTAACTCGGTGCGATATTGTCAACAACTGTTGTTTTCGGTAACACAACGAGGGCGCGCATTCTCTCGACTCGAAGCAATTGCGTGAGCTTTAAATTCTCCATGAAATGAACGCCAATTTTTTTTTTTTTTTTTTTTAATATATACATTCTTGGATCCGAGGCCAGAAACACTTTGGCAACAAGCGGACTCGCAGTTCTCCTCTCGGGTCTTTCTCACTGTGACTCTACCGTCATCTGCAACGGCCTCGGAGCTCGTACTGCGGAGAAAAATAATGTATCACAGATTAATCGAATGCATCGGGTGGCGAAAAAGAGATACTGACTGGTCGGAAGTTTGTAATCGACTCCCGTTCGATCTTCGGCGTCGACGTCGATCGAGGGAAAGTTTTCGAGCCCCAAGGGGGCGCCGCTTCTCTCCATTACGCTATAACGTTCATTTGAATTTTGTTGCACCGTTGGTGTAGCTCGATGAAGTTGTGCGCTGGACAGTGTCGCAGATGAAATACGAGCATCTGAGAATCAGCGAACGTGTCGAAGCTCGCATTTACATTTTCCCCCTATTTAAGGTAAACGTCCCAGCGACCGGACACGTCCCAGTGGCCGCACAAAGCGTGCGTGCAAGAGAGACGGAAATACGATTTTTCATGCACGCCCAGGAAGTCGAACTGCTCCCTTAGATGTACGGCTATTAGTACTTTTACCTTACCGTTGTCGTCCGTACGTGGCACATAAGGTTTGCGCATTAAACAAACATTTCTCGTCCACAAAAGTTCAGCATTTGCCCTGTTAATTTTACAATTTTGTTTTGTTTAAAAAATACGGTTCGTTAATTTTAAAAAAGTTGAAAATTGAAATTTTCATATCGCTTCCTCATAACATGCCTTTATTCGCAAAGCTTCTTTAATGAGAAAGCATTTTGTGTTGTTGGCTTCGTCACAGAGGAAGCTTTGCGAATAAAGGCATATTATGAGGAAGCAATATGACAATTTCAATGTTCAACTATTTCCAACGTCAACGTCGTCCTTGACTTTTAGACAAAATGCCTGTCCGATTCAAGTTCAGCGTAAGAAAATACATGGAATGAATGATGTGCTCCTGAACGTTTTTTTAAACTTTCGATTTTTACTCAAGAAAGCTTTGCTAACAAAGAAAAATCATGAGGAAGCGATATAGAAATTTTGTTTTCACTTTAAAAAAATGTATTTATATTTTTTATTATATTATTTATTTGAAATATGCTTTACGATCATGGATCTGTGCTTGGCGCAAAAAAATACGCGGAATTATGCGCTCCGAAATTTTCTTTGGAATTTTTGAATTTTCCTAAAGAAATCCAAATGATACAGCTTTATCTACATTTTTAAGCCCGTTATATCTATAGTCCCATGTATTTCTTGCCGTAGAACATGATAGGCACTTGGCATTTTTCGCGGCATTTTCGTAAAGAATCGCTTTTTGAAAATACACAAAATCATGCATTTTTGCAATATTGGCTATAAAAATGGCCGATAAACTTTTTTCATTAGTCGTCGTCCCGGAACTATATTAAATATATTTTTTACACTGCGTACGAATCTACCAATTATTTTATACACAGATGAATATTTAACACGAAAACTTCTGTTCCATGTAAAGAACTAACTTCTTATGAAGTATAAAAATTCAAAATGACATCAAATTTAAACGTTTCAATCGACCCGCACGAAATTTAATATGGATCATTGCACGATAATATTCTCCTGTGTACAAGTGTTTACTGTGTACTATCTGTGTACACGTTTCTAGGAAAATAGCTAAACAAATGTTAAGCGGCAATAAAATTTTTTGAATAACAAATAATTTTTGAAGCAATTAACTGCACATTTTTTAATTAGATTTTCTAGAAACATTTACTATTAACTATACACACTGTGTGTGAAACGTCGACATCATCGCTCACGGTATTCTCGAGTTACATTGGTTTCAGTTTTTCGCGTCTGATTCATATAAACACACACACAAACATACACACATATATCAGGACATTTTTTCTACATGTCATTTTTCGATGTTTTGGTACATTTTGAGCATTGTGACACAAAAACCTCAATTTTTTTTTTCACGAAAACAAAGCTTCTCCTATAAAGAAACATAAAGATAGATACATAGATAGATCCATTTATTACGTGTTCCGGGATCTAAGAACACCGGGCCTCAAGGTACAACAATCATAACATAAGTACACAAATCATAATAAAAATCGTGCCATACAACCAAAAGCCAAAATAGAACAAATAAAGATATAATAGAAAATGTAACAAAACTATCATAAAATAAAGTAAGAATATAGAAAACCCAACGAATATGGATACAGAGTGACATACATGTGCGCAGTGCATGCAGTATATATGCGCTAATATAAAAAATATAACAAAATAATAAAACAAAGTAAAATAAAATATAGCAAGCCTATGGAAAAATGTACAACGAAAGACATGGAAGGCACGAAAAGCGAAAGATGGTAAAATTAACAAGAAAGAGAGCCGCTTGTGAGCAAGAAATATGATTGTTAAATCTGCAAACCTTTTTCACTGTGTATCTACGACTTTATCTTAGTTTTGTGTCTATGTGCGCGTTTTTCCAATTACTCATCACAGTTTAATCCCGTTACGTTCGCAGATAAATACAAATAAGGGAGGAAAATGTCTTCGCTGCGGACACAATCAACCGGGGGCGGAGTCGTCGGTATAAGCAGCGTGGCGTCCGACAGAACCGGAGCGGCTTCGACCGTCGCTGGCTCCAACACTCACTCGCACTCGCACAGGAAACACCATAATCACCACCGGAGCAGAAGCGCACCGAGGACACCGGAGAAACCGCCGAGAAAACGTCATCTCAATCCCGGACAGAGTCTCGCCTCTATACCGAGTCAGATAAAGCTCTCGATGCTCAACAGCGGACTCATATCCTTCGGTGAGTGTATATACCTTACTCTATGTACTCTCACTTTCTGTTTGTCTCTTATATTTTACTCAGCCCCGTTTTATGTATGTCTATAGGGGAGACCGGGGCGAGATGGGCCCCTTAAGCAAATAACGCGGCTACAACAGTGCCGAAACCATAATTTATTGTTTGCCATCCAACAATGATATTGCCACAGGTTTTATAACGCGCCCCAAAAAAAAAAAAAAATTGCCTGGGGCGAAACGGGCTACCCTTAAATTGTTCACTTTTTTTAGCCCACGCCTGTATCCATGAATCTTAAGTTTTACCACTTCTACCTACCAACGATAAAGTTCTTGATTATTCTTTTATGTTTAAACATTTCCTTTCAAGTTTCTATTTTAATTTTTGAAATAATTTTAGGATGGTCCATCACGCCCCGCGTCGGCCGGATTTTTCACTAGCTCATCTCGCCCCGGTCTTCCCTATATATGTGTACAATCTTTCCCTAAGTTCCATTATAACGCCGGTATACCTATGTATATGTATACGTATAATCTTCCGCTAAGTTACATTATACCGCCGGCATAGGTATGTATAGGTATCAATCACTTAATAACGAGGATCGATATCCGACGAAGCTTACAGTTATTGCATCCATGGTATTGCAAACCCAGGGCACAGTCTGTACGCCAAATATTCATCGGACACATTGCCGCGTAGGGAAGAGAGTTTCGGCACAGTTTGCTGTGGGGCACATTGTTCAGTTTGAATTCAGTCCGTAAAGAAAAAAAAATTTCAGAATTTTAGACGCTCGGTTTTATGTCGTAAAAGTTTCAAGCGGACATGCAACCGCGAATGCACATGGAAATGACGTATGGGTGGCGCATATTGAAAAATATATCAATGATATATAAAAGAATATTTTGCATATGTTTTTGAATATATATATATATATGTACGGTTATATAATATAGCAATTTATATGGTAATTTATTAGTCACGTAGAGCCGGTCAATTTAATATTTTTCGAATATTTTTTTTGCATATATTTTATTTTCGCACAGGTAGAGATACGACTGTAGCATGCATCGGATTGTATGTAACGAAAAAAAAAAAAAATTCGTCTAGGCCAGTGTTTTAACTATTTTTCGGGATACTTTGTGCTTTTTTTTCATACGGGTATTATACAGGATAAAATGTGGCAGGGGGGACTTGTCGCAAAATAGGAAAATAAACATGACATGCGCAACACTCTGCAGGGCTTGGCACGCTGTTCGCTGCTGCGCTGTACACAGTTCGCGATCAGTGAGGCACGGTGTGCAATTTTTCGCTCTTTATTGAGCGAATATTACCAATGCCGTGGTAATCTCATTTTTTTCGTCTGAAATTGTGTTTCAAATTTGATCGGAAGGCTTTTACCGTTACGTCGATGTTCACAAAACTGCGAATATTCCTTAAGATCATATGAAACACCTCCCTCCCCGCCGGTCGGGGCTCAGTCGGTAAGAAAAACTGTAATCAACTTTTTTCATGGGTTCTCACATGTAAGGTCAAAAGAAAAATCGCATCGGAAGCGAATATAATCTCGGCTTTCGATGAGACTTTTCGTTTGACCGTACACGCCTGAATCCGTGAGAGAAGTTGATTACAGTTTTTATAACCGACCTCGGTATCGCACATGCTCTTAAGGGCATGTGTTACAGACTCAGTCGGTAACGAATCGCCTTCTCTGTTTTCTCCAAAACGATTGATACGACGAGCAAAAGCAAATTAGGTTTTCATACTTATGTCTATTGACTACAAAAACCTAATTTGATTTTGGTCGAAGCATCAACCATCACGTAGAAAATAGGGAAAGCGATTTGTTACCATCGGAGCATCGATACGCGTGTGTCACATGCCCTTAAGGTGATGTGAAATATCCCTGCCGGTAACAAAAACTGTACTGCATGCCGTTTTGAGACTGCAAATCGCGGACAAAAATGAAAATTGTCTCTCGCTAGGGAATAGACATACGCAGGGAAAGACAATTTCCGTTTTCCTCGGCGGTCTGCGATCTCAAAACGGCATGCAGTACAGTTTTTGTTAGCAACTGGGCGCGGGGTAGGGGCGGTGATTATACCACATCACCTTAAAGCGGAGTGAAGCACCGCTGTCGGTAACAAAAACTGTAATTAATTTTCCTCAACGGCGCTGACAATATACATTCGAAAGCAATTCTCACATGAACCTGCTGCTATATCCACTTCATGTAAGGACATGCTTTTACTTACAGTTCCTGTTACCGATCGAGGTCGGGCTGGGCGGGAATGACTAGCAGAATCCGGAAAAAAGTTGTTTACAGTTTTTATTACCGATCGTGGTGTTTCGATTGGCCTTAAGCACAGAGAAAAGGATAGTATTTCCTACTTTAACGAATCCCTCTCGGAGGGAACGTCTATATAGATAGTTTCTGATAGAATAAATTCAATTGGTTAAACTATAATTATCGTTGCAACCATGATTTTTTGTCATTGTCATAACTATAAAATGAAGAGGTTCCCCTTGGGAACTATTTTTTATGCTAAAAAGTCAGTGTTGTTGTTTTCACTATGTGATTTTTTCTTAGTGAGAGAAGGCTAAACACGTATGAGAGAGACAGACTTAAAATTTTGAATCCATTTTTCTCCGAAACTATTCTACAAAATTCAAACGGAATCAAATAAGCATAGCGCCCTGCAATTCATGTTCTTATTCATAAAACCGTTTCGCAGAAAAATAGTTTCAAAATATTTTTAAGTTATGTTGATCTTTAGTTCCATCTTAGGACTAAGCGAAACCCGCTCCTCTCCACCTAATTCGGGTCAGGCTGGTATCAAAAACTGCTATAAACTTTTTTTTCACGGATTCTGGCATATTCAGTCACAAGAAAAGTCTCATCGAAAGTTGACATGATATTTGCTTTCGGTGAGACTTCTCATATCATCCCAAAAAAAGTTCATTACAGTTTTTAATACCGACCGTGGTATTTCACATAGTCTTTACGAGAACAGAACGTTAATCTTGATAAAAAAATTACTTGCACACTGTGCTCCAATCCCACCTATCGGCTAGTCTGCACTCTGGTACTGTTAGCGTTAATGCACTTGTAATTCGTCGCGACTCCGAAATGCCCGGATAATTAATCAATCATAAAATCAACTCCGTTATTAGTGTTTGCGAATGATTTGTAAATAATACAGTGCGCGGGCGGTATGATCGAAGGGCTGAAACGTTTCCGTTTCCGTTAAACTTGATTAAAAAATTACTTGCACACTGTGCTCCAATCCCACCTATCGGCTAGTCTGCACTCTGGTACTGTTAGCGTTAATGCACTTGTAATTCGTCGCGACTCCGTAATGCCCCGATAATTAATCAATCATAAAATCAACTCCGTTATTAGTGTTTGCGAATGATTTGTAAATAATACAGTGCGCGGGCGGTATGATCGAAGGGCTGAAACGTTTCCGTTTCCGTTAAACTTGATTAAAAAATTACTTGCACACTGTGCTCCAATCCCACCTATCGGCTAGTCTGCACTCTGGTACTGTTAGCGTTAATGCAGTTGTAATTCGACGCGACTCCGTAATGCCCCGATAATTAATCAATCATAAAATCAACTCCGTTATTAGTGTTTGCGAATGATTTGTAAATAATACAGTGCGCGGGCGGTATGATCGAAGAGCTGAAACGTTTCCGTTTCCGTTAATCTTGATTAAAAAATTACTTGCACACTGTGCTCCAATCCCACCTATCGGCTAGTCTGCACTCTGGTACTGTTAGCGTTAATGCACTTGTAATTCGTCGCGACTCCGTAACGCCCCGATAATTAATCAATCATAAAATTAACTCCGTTATTAGTGTTTGCGAATGATTTGTAAATAATACAGTGCGCGGGCGGTATGATCGAAGAGCTGAAACGTTTCCGCACGCTAACGGTCGAAGGACATCGAGGGGACTCCATCAGGAAGCGAATAAAGATTTGAATGGCAAATGTTGTCCCATTAGCAAGTCAATACATGGGCATGAGTAATTCTCTGTACCTCGTTCTTGGCTCAGTGCCTCCACCCTCTCTTTCAATCGTCTCTCGTGTTGACGCCGTTGGCCTCATCAGTTCCACGACCCACCCTACCTACGTAAACAGTTCATAACTTTTCAACTCCCGTATAACTATATACAGTGAGATTTTACCCTCTCGCTCGATCGCTTTGTCACTCCGTCCCTCCCGTACTTTCTTCGTTACATCAATCTTCACCTAGCCGTCGCCCATTAATTTATTCCACTTGACTCTTCTTTCCATTTTCTCATTTTTTCTTTCGACAACACAACCATCGGACTTATTTTCATGTATTTCTGCGCACGGCTCAGCTGCGTAGATTTCAATACAAAATATTTTATAAAGAACATGTTCTTATTTTGTACTTCAATAACTGATTCGTTTTAACTTTGAGTTCTCCGCAAACCTCGAGGTTGCAGAGGCAGTTGTTGTGAAGAAGCTGTTTTGTTATATTTTCGCATGTTGTACGGATCGTGCATTAGCCCTATCAGAGTAATGTCCACATCATTATTATCTATATGTAAGGTTTACTATAAGGCTATTATTATGAAAGAACTTTTGTAATAGGTTGTTCTTACAACTTATTACAAAAGTGCTTTCATAATAATAGCCTTATAGTAATAGTTTAGTAGTAGTAATTTTATTTTGTTCAGGTTCTTATCTGAATAAAATAAAATTACTACTACTAAACTGATTCGTTATCGGAGTCCAAGCTAAAAAAAATGATGTGTGCTAATGACCACATGGTAGAAGTGAAACTACCTTGGAAAAGGGAGTAGCTACTAGTTGCCATGTAAATCTTCTTTTTGGTTTAAAGGGAAACAATCAAAAACGGTGTAAAAATCATTAAGGTAAACGTCCTAATGACTGGACACACTGAGAAAAAGGATAGTATTTTCTACTATACCGATAGTTCCCAGGAGCAACGTCTATATAGATAGTTCCTCATAGTATATATTCAATTGGTTAAATTATAATTATAGTTGCAACCATGATTTTTTGTCACTGTCGTAACTATAAAATGTAAACGTTCCGCCTGGGAACTATTTTTTATCGTAAAAAGTCAGTATTGTTGCTTTTACTATGTCATTTTTTCTCAGTGCACGTCCCTGTGGTCCGACAAAACCGTGCGTGCGAGAGAGACGGAAATACGATTTTTCATGGATGTCCGGTATTGAGATCGCCATTGGTACCTTATAGTTCACCTTATAGCTGATTTGAGAAAATAGATGGATTATTTCTACGACACACTGAAACGCTTGAGTTTTTCGTGTGAATTAGCAGCAAGTCTTGAAAGGCCTTGTGGACAGCTTTGAACTGCGAAATTGGACGTTGATACCGTATATGTCTTGTTACACGAATAATGGAAGAATAGCAAAGAGTGCTGACCGGATATGGAATCGGGTACTAGGCACGACTATGGACATTCTGGAAAGAATTTTGTCGTTGAACGAACAGAGACCTGAAACTAAGCGAAAACGGGTGGGTTTTTTTTTGTTTTTGAAAAACGGCTAGACGACGTTTTTGTTTTTGAAAAACGGCTTGACGACGTTTTTGTTTTTGAAAAACGGCTTGACGACGTTTTTGTTTTTAACAAACGGTGTGACGCCGTTTTTGTTTTCGAAAAACGGCTTGACGACGTTTTTGTTTTTGAAAATCGGCTTGACGACGTTTTTGTTTATCTGTCAATTGACTGCTTTCTGAACGGACGTGATCGGGAAAATTATCCATCAAGAATTTATTTATAATCAGAATGAATATTATTGAACGTGAGAGTTCGTAAGAGAGCACGAGAACGAGAGAGAATTCGCAAGAGAGTACGACGACAAGCTCGCGAGAGAGCGCGTGACCGTCGCAAGAGACGATCCTAATATAATTCTTTTAGCCTAATTATTGTGCTTGATAACGCGGTGGCGAAATAGATTTGTTGTACAAATATGGGTCATGAATGGGAACTTCAGAGATTGGACGTTAACAGATATGAATGATCTACCTTTACCTGGCCTCAGTAGGGATCACTTCAATCCTTGCGGACGAGTCGCGTAACATCCTAGACACTTTATTGAGTCAAGAAATAAAACGCTGTCCCTCGAGAAGCGGCGGCCCTAAAGGAATTTGAGAGAGTAATTAGTAAAATCTCTATTTTACTAATGATTTAATTCAGGAGTTGACGGGGAAGGGAATACAATTATGAAAGAGTTGAGGTCGGAAGGAAGTTAGACGCAACAGGTATTACGGAATTTAAGAAATAAGAAATTACATTTGACCCTACGATATATTTATTTGTTTACACGTACAGTCGTTGATGACCTGCGGAAAAATGTTTTTTTTAAATCTAAATTGTTCATACCGTTTTCGCGCTAAGACACGACATAAGGTTTTATACCCAATTTTATACACTACTTAAATTTATTTCTGAGGAATTAAAGATTTTTAAACGCGTAGTCGCTGATGATTAGCGGTATAATTTCCTTGCATCAAGGTCACTCTGCGTTAAGCCATACTACGGCTTACTCACTACCGAACGCCGAACAACTTACGAGTGACATATTAATCGGTTTCCATTTGTTGTGATTCCAAGAACGAACGAATGGCTTTATGATAACTGAAATACGAAACGAAATTTTTTTACTGGAAGTTCTTTAAAAATCTTGTAAGTACGGGATCTATTGTTGTCACAGATCTTGCTGTTGCTTCTTTGGGTTGGTTTGACATCGTTAGATTTAATTTTTCAGTGCCTGTGATTTTTACAAGGCAAAGTTAGCGTTAAAGTCACCGCTGAGGATCATGGGTATTTTGTCCAAATTAGAATCCAGCAGCGCTTTACCCTCGACAGTGTATGCCAGTAATGATTCATGGATGAAGTTTATAATGCTCTCCATTATCTGATTAGGTGAGGTATGACTACTATTATTGTAGAATTTCTATCCTCCGTAATGCAAATAATTCAACAGCAAATAATTCACCGATGGCCAATGTATTGACGATTGTGGGTCTTGAAAACTCAAATCTATATGATTTGTGACAATATTTGCTCCATCATTAATATTATGAAAATATGCAACTCAATCGACACAATCGAAATTAGGTATATCGACGACATCCTCATTATTGAGTCAAGTTTTCCGAGAGAAGCAATACTGTTGACGGTTAAGGATATCCGTACCAAAAGTCGTTCCTGTTCGCTCTTGATCAAAACTTATGTTTTGATCATACAAAAAAAAAAAAACGTTTTATTTGTTGGCATTTTAAAAGATTTTTTGACGGTCCAGTTTTTTTGCAACGTGATTTCAAAGTTATATATTTTAACATGGGAAGGATCGGATCTAATCTCAAAAAGGATACAATGTAGCGTTTTACCCCGCCAATTTCTCTTCAATTGATATAGAAAACTAACCAAATAAAGAGCATACTTTACCACTGACAGTGTACAAATTTGAAAAAAGATTTACCGTCTCGTTTTCAACTGCCGTTAAAAAAACGAAGCATCCATCTCTTTGTCGTTTCCAACTGCCGTTAAAAAAACGAAGCATCCATCTCTTTCTAGCACACTTGCTTTGTATCGACACAATCGAAATTAGGTATATCGACGACATCCTCATTATTGAGTCAAGTTTTCCGAGAGAAGCAATACTGTTGAAGGTTAAGGATATCCGTACCAAAAGTCGTTTCTGTTCGCTCTTGATCAAAACTTATGTCGTATACAAAAAAAAAAAAAGTTTTATTTGTTGGCATTTTAAAAGATTTTTTGACGGTCCAGTTTTTTTTGCAACGTGATTTCAAAGTTACGCATTGTAACATGTAAAGGATCGGATCTAACCTCAAAAAGGATACAATGTAGCGTTTTACCCCGCCAATTTCTCTTCAATTGATATAAAAAACTAACCAACTAAAGAGCATACTTTACCACAGACAGTGTACAAATTTGAAAAAAGATTTACCGTCTCGTTTTCAACTGCCGTTAAAAAAACGAAGCATCCATCTCTTTCTAGCACACTTGCTTTGTATGACCTTTCTCTCTCACTCAGTGACTACCCCGTTCAGCGGAGACCCTCTCCAGTGCCCCCCCCCCCCGCGTTTCTGGTAAGGTTATCCTTAAGAGCATGTACAATACCGCGGTCGGTAATAAAAACTGTAATCAACTTTTCTCATGGATTCTGGCAAGTACGGTCAAAAGAAAAGTCTCGTCGGAAGCCGAGATGATGTCCGTTTCCGATGACACTTCTCTTTTGATCGTACTTACAAGAACTTGTGAGATAAGTTGATTGCAGTTTTTGACACCGATTGAGCCCGGGATGGCCGGGGAGGGAGGTCTTGCATATGGTCTTAAGGGCATGTGACGAACTCGGATCGATGCTCCGATGGTAACAAATCGCTTTCGATATTTTCTCCTCGATGGTTGATGCTTCGACCAAAATAAAATTAGGTTTTTGTAGTCAATAGATATGAGTATGAAAACCTAATATGCTTTTGCTCGTCGTATCAATCGTTTTGGAGAAAACAGGGAAGGCGATTTGTTACCGACTGAGTCTGTAACACATGCCCTTAAGCCATTGCGCCTGTGTGATCATCTGAGTAAGAACGAAGACTGGCAATTCAACGAGAACATTGATAATTCTCTTGTCTTGTCGATTAAATCTATGACTAATCTGTCTATCGTGTCTCTAGTCGATTTAGAGACAATTGCCAAATTCCGTTTGCAGAGAGACCATCGATATTGCTTCTGCTCGTCCGTGATGAAATGTGCAGACATTTAGTCGCGACACGATGTAGAGTCTTTCGATACTTGTCACCCGTGACTTCGCAACTTATAGTAATTGCAGCGCGTGTGTTTTATCGTACTAGTAGACTACCTTGCTAAACGAGCCTCCCTCTGATTCTTAGTTGCAATTGAGAAAGCGGTTATGAGAAGAAAGCTAGGCACACTTTCGTGACGATCGGCCCGTAACACTCTTGCGCTCAAAAGCGCCCATAGAAATTTCACAATAAAAAAAAAAAAAAAAAAAACACATTGTCATGAAAAGAATGTAAATTTGGTTTTCTATTGGAATAATTATCGATCGGTATTGCGAAAGTGCGATCACTGTGCGGTCGAGCACTCAGCGAAATTTGCGTTTGAAGAGGCCCAGGCATCGAGTTTCCGAATAATCGATAGATAATTAAAGCTAGGGGTTTCGCGGAACACCTCTGCGACTAGTCGTAATTGCCCCACAACCTGCGCTCCCAATAGTTGACCCTCCGACACTTGCGTTTCTGGCTTTGGAGTTGCGGTGAGTTTTCAGCGTTTATGGAGGGGGAGAGACACAGGGCGCAATTAATTCTACGTGTTTTCATCGACCTTCCCGAAATTGTCTCGTCGCGGTTTCATCGTTTGTGATTTTCATCGGGAAATGTCAAAAATATATTCTCAATCTTTCAAGCGTTTGAACGATAAAAATAAAAATGGTATCAATCGTTTATACAAACATACGCAACCGGAACGCTCGGGACAGAAGCATCCCTGGATAACTGAAGCTACAGTTAATCCGAATGAAGTGTGATAATTTTTAAAATTTTAACCAAGGCCAATTCCAATTCGGTGCATATGAATTATTATTATTTTTTTTTTTTTTAGCTTTTATTTAACGTCGCATTAACAACGGGGTCTTGAGCGACGACGTTGAATTTACATTTTTCCTGTTTTTTTTTTTACAAAGAGTCATATAATAATTCGGTCTTTAGAAATTTTAACACTTTCTGACATATGTGTGCAGTCTCTAAGCAAGTCTTGAGATCGGTGGGTAGTTGAAGTTTCCGTCGCGTCCTTTCAAATCTTGGGCAATCATGAATTATTATTATTTAACGCTCTACCGACAGCGGTGGATGCGCGGTTGGCGCACGGCTCTGGTGGTCCCGCAAGTCAAGCTGATTCGTTCGCGGTCACTACTTGGATGGGAGACCGCTTAACCGTGCGCTAGTTGGCGCATCGACCGTTGAGCGGGAGGCGCTTTTTTCTGAGACTTTGGTGTTGCTGCACTTTACTCAAGTGCAAAAATACCAGTAGCTCAGTCGAATAGGGCCGTCTGTATCGGCACGGGTTTTTCGTAGTTTCCCCGCGTCCTCGGCAAATGCGGTACAGTGTAGCTAAGTCGGCTACGGACGCACCGGAAGTTAGGTAGCTTAGCTGAGTGCGTGTAGGGAGTGATAGGCGGGAATCGGGCTGGGGTTCCGTAAAAACCCGACAGGGTATACGGTGGAAAATGGAACAAATGTAAAAATACTTAACGCTCTAAGTTCTAAGGTTTCATTCTATACAAATACACTGAGAAAAAATGACATATTAAAATGAACGATACTAACTTTTTACCAAAAAAAATAGTTCCCAGGCGGAACGTTTACATTTTATAGTTACGACAGTGACAAAAAATCATGGTTGCAACTATAATTATAATTTTAGTATACCAATTGAACCAATTGAATATACACTGTCAGAAACTATCTAAACAGACATTCCCCCTAGGAACTATTGGTATAGTAGAAAATACTATCCTTTTTCTCAGTGTACACTTGAGACGTAACACACACGTTCTTTTCCGCGTTTCCCTGGGTTCCTTAATTCATACGTTACTGCTATCGGCTGAATTCGAGAAACATGCCAGAGAACCAATTAAACATTTTCTCTGTGAAATCACTTCCGGATTGAAAATCTTAGTTTTAACCAGACGTGAAGCCGTCCCAGATAACTTCACTTCCGGTTTCAAAATTTCGGTTTATAACTGGAAGTGACCTCACACGGAAAAACGCCACTTCCAGTTTCAAAATCTCGGTTTTTGCCCGAAAGTACCGTGATACGGAAAAATGGCGTACGCAAGCAGTGTGGGCCAGCGATGCGCTCTTTTTTAAGCTACTGTAGCTTAAAAAACCCACCCAGGGTGATACCCTGGATTCTCTTTTTTCCTACTCCCCTCAACACGGAAATGTGCGTTAACGGGTTTTCTTTTGATGACTCGTTTTGCCACACGTTCACATATCGTTGATGTACGTGTCTTAGTCGAGGTGGTCCATATTCCCCACTTTTACCCTTTAATAGAGTTACGGCGGTGACGTTTTATTTTATTACGTTACGGCAATGGTGTAATAGTATACCTATACATTATTGAGAGCGACAGCTGCCGCATCTCTAGTTATGCATTTCTCACTAATTGCGTGGGTCGCATTGCCAAGCAAATGCCGTTCTCTACCCGTCATCATTTCGAAAATATACACACTACACGACAATTCTGTTCTCACTGGTGCCACGGTGACTTTGGTTTTTTTTTTATTTTTATTACGTCGCAGGGAGATGTTGAAGTAATGCGATGGCGAATTTTCAACCTCTCTCACCTCTGTATATTATTATTTTTTTTTTTGCTGCATCCCTCGCCCCCTCGCCGATTCTCTCACGGTCTACTTTACTGACTAGGCTTCGCGTGCGCGCGGGTCAAGTGTCTATTGTGTGCATCTCGCGTAGAGTTTCGTCGAGGGTTAACGAGAGAAAGAGCTTGCTTATGCGGAATCCTTTGCTCGACGATGAATAAATACGTGGGCGATGTGTGTATAACATAAACAGTGACAAACACACGGGAAAGTTCCCTCCGTAATCTTTGAGTCGACGGGCGACGTAAAAAATTTGCATCTAAACGACTCATTGTTTTATGCGAGATACTCTGATTAATGAGGTGGCAGATTTTTCAAGAGTCAACCACGCGTATGAACAATTTGATTAACAGTGAGATCGGAGCAACATTCCGGGGCAAAATGGACCATTTTAAGACTAAGTGAAACACCACCGGCCCTGCCCAAACCGGGCACGGTCAGTCAAAACTGTGAACCACTTTTTTCACGGATACTGGCCTGTACAGTTGAAAGGAATACCTCACTGCTGAAATCATCGAATGCTGAGATTATATTGGTATTCCATGAGACTTCTCATTGGTCGTACATGCCGCCTATTTGTGAAAAAATTAATTACAGTTTTTATTACCAACTGCGCTATGTTTTGCGGTATTTTGACTCTTAGCCGATTTTTCGCGGACGATAATCATTTTTTTTTGTCTCCCAGCAAATCGGGGACACCGTCCATTTTTCCCTGGAGCTCCGTTTTGCCTCGCTCTGCCGTGTCACTGCAAGGTATCACTGCAAGATATTGTATTACACAGTGCGTATAAATATATATTGTTGCGTTCTCGCGGAATAAATAACGCGCGTATTGGGTACTATTAAATGGTATTATTAAATATTATTATTAAATAATATTAATAATATTAAATTATTAATATTATTATTAATATTATTATTATATATTAACTGGTATTATTAAATACAATCGCAGCTAAATATCTCGAGCAAGAACTGTCAAACGTTTGCTCTCTGAAAGTCCGATCAAGACTCTTGTTATCTGGTCATTCGATAATCCGGCCGTTCGTCATCGGCCATACCGAGCTATTCCGGTCATCTACGTAACATCGAGTCTCTCGGTCCATCCTCATCTCTAACATTTTCTGGACATTTTGTTTAAGCCGTATTCTAAAATGCTCGTAAGTATACACTAAGAAAAAGAAATCGTTGGATCACGCATACGCGCGGTGACATGCGTTCAAAATTGTATTTTTTGTTGGTACAACAAAAATATTTGTTTCAATCAACAAATTTTGAATAAATTGGAGCGAATAATCGTTTAACAAAACAAAGCTTTTGTTAAAAAAATTTGAACGTATGTCATCGTGACTTTCGGTTAATCCAACCAATTTTTTTTCTCAGTGTATATTCCTTACAATATACATAAGATCTGACTTTCCATTTCGAATTAGTTAATTCGCCTCAGCGGGACGCGCCTCGTCTTCTCACTTTTTTCAGCCCCCTCTTCGCCCCAACCTCGAGTGTGCCGCGCTGTTGATCTTGACACGAATCTTCGCAAGCGTCACTGACCGAGGGCTCTCCGAGAGTCTTTGACTCGGAAGATATCTTTTATTATGCGAGAATGCTTCACCGCGTCGAGCTGACGAGGACGACTGCGTACTTTAATAGTGTAGAGGTCGTTCGCAGCGTCTCCGTCGGTAAAGTCGACCGAGCTCCTTGTCCGGCTGTCTCAGCCGCGAGGTCTTCACTCTCGAGGCCCGTGCCTATTTTCATTTCAAAATAGTCCGAGACGATCCGTGCTATGTGAATTTCATTTCGGTGCGCGAGACCTTGGCTACGGATGCGCGGACGTGTGTCTGTGTGCTGACCGATGCGACGACTCACCGCGTTATTCGAGCGGAAATGCGAGAGCACGAATAACCGATCTACCGCTTTTTTTTGTACATACACGGTGCCAGCATAGTAGAACCTTCATTATCCGCATTTCGCTCATCCGAAGCCTCAATTATCCGAAGGATGTTTTATCCGGAGGCTCGGTTATCCGAACGTTAGCGTGAAACATTATACGTTGTTGTTCGCCGCAGCAAGAACCGCGCCCGTGTTCAAGCGCGCTTTTCAGCAGTCTCGCCCACTGCAGCAGAGTCGGGCGGCGCGCATCACAGACTAGTTTCGATACCAAATCGTTTGAATCGCCTGGCATACGCAGTTCACGTTCGAGCGGCTTCGCGATTTCGCTGCCCAAAAGCGTGTAGCTAGCGTTCGGCAATTACAAATAGACGACTTTTCACAGAACCCTTGAAATGGGAGTTTGATGTTGGAAAAACGATAAAATTGTAGGGGAGGCCGGGGCGAGATGGGCCGAGTAAGAAAATAATGCGGCTGCAATGCTGCCGAAAGCATAATGTATTGTTTTTCATCCAACGATGATATTTTCACGGGTTTTAAAACGCGTCCGAAAAAAATTGTCTGGGGCGAGTAGGGCTAAACTTACATTGTTCATTTTCTTTAAGTCCCGCCTGTACTATCCATACATCGTGAGTTTTCCTACTTCTACTTATGAACGATAAAGTTCTTAATGCATGACGTCATCTATGGGATACACGAAAAAATGGATTCTCGGAACTGGAAGCCGTTCCGGTACCGAGAATCAAATTTTTTTGTAAGACAGTCAGACATACCCAATAATAAAGCAATACAATCCTTTTTCGGATACTCCATTTTGCCCCGCTTGCCTATTGTGTCGTTGCCCATGAAAGGTTTTTTTGTGACTCATGCATGAAAAGTGCTGCTTTATGTGGGGGCCAGGCGCCATATAAAGAGGTGTTTTTCAAGAAGGCGTTACATAAATACCGGAAACGTGTCGTAATGAGTATTTATGCAACGCAGAAGCGTATCGTAAATACTGTGCGCATGCGCACAGTATTTACGTGTGCGTGCGCACGCCGACATATTACGGCGCGCATGCGCCGTATTACTGTGCGCATGCGCACGCTGTCTGTTTTTCCTTTATTGTCGCGCCCGGCCAGCAACATAACCTTTCATGCATTCGTTACAAAAAGTAGTATGCGATACTGGTACGTAAAAGCGGACTCCCGACGTCGGTTGTGAAGTGGCCGCACTCGCCTTCTCACGCGCTACAACAGCACTCGGCTTCGCCTCGTGCCGTTGTAACCCTCGATCCGGCTCGTGCAGCCACTTCCCAACCTTCTCCGAAAGTCCGCTTTTACCTACTAGTATCGCAAAGTACTATTTCAAGTTTTATATATACTATCATTCCATTTACATCTGTCATATATATACGTGTATATTGCCGTAAAAAAATCTGCGTTTCGATTATCCGCATATTTGTTTATCCCAACTAGACCCAGTAACGTCAGTTTCGGATAATCGAAGTTCTACTCTATCTTTATTTTCCTCTTCCTCCTGTATTCTCCGCGCTGTATGGATTCCGCTAAAGAGTAATTCTTCCATACAACTATCACCGACTGCGTTGTTGCTCTGTACAAGAAGCGACGCCATTCCGGCCATCGCGGAAGCATAAGCTGAAAATCGTTTACTCGTTTTTCCGGCGCGGCGTACGTCGGTCTTGCGGAGGATTAAATTAACAATGCTGATTCGTGATGCACCAAGGCTTAGCATTTGGTTTCGTGAAACGGTTTAGGTAAAAGGGCCCGTACATTACGAGCAGCTTGCGCGGCGACGGTGAATCGGTCTAACTGTGATAAAGCACGGGCGTAAACGGCCGTTAGCGCGGACCAACCGAACTACCGTTCGGTAATTGGCCGTGGTAGTTGCCGGCACTGTTTTACCCCTCGTCTTCGTTCCCCCTGCTCTCTCTCCCTGCTACCTGGAGCAGAGCGTGTCTCTCTTTCTCTTTCCGTACACAGAGTTTAAACTTTAACTCGCTGTCGCGGCTGTATATACAGCGTTGACGTCCCCCTACCGAGGTTTCACTCCTTTGCGCCTAAACTACCAGGCCGCATACCTCGCCACAACAAGCGGTCGCCCAACGAGTCTCCGCGTCTGTCATGGAACTCACGCAACTTCCTAATTGTACAAATAGTGTATTAGCCCCTCTCATGAGGCAAATTGCACGAGTCTTATCGGTATGAAAAGAGTGGAGGGGGAAAATCGTGAGAGGGTTAGGGCGAGGACACCTTCCAGCCGCCCAAGCCGCACTCAGTCGGTAACAAAAACTGTAATCCACTTTTCATTACACTGACAAAAAGAATAGTCTTTTCTACTATAGGGTAAAAGTGGGGAATATGGCCCGGTCCATATATCATTGATTTACGTGTTAATCGGGGTGGTCCATATTCACCACTTTTACCCTACCTATAGTTTAAACTTTAACTCGCTGTCGCGGCTGTATATACAGTGTTGACGTCCCCCTACCGAGGTTTCACTCCTTTGCGCCTAAACTACCAGGCCGCATACCTCACCACAAAAAGCGGTCGCCCAACGAGTCTCCGCGTCTGTCACGGAACTCACGCAACTTCCTAATTGTACAAATAGTATATTAGCCCCTCTCATGAGGCAAATGTACGAGTCTTATCGGTATGAAAAGAGTGGAGGGGGAAAATCGTGAGAGGGTTAGGGCGAGGACACCTTCCAGCCGCCCAAGCCGCACTCAATCGGTAACAAAAACTGTAATCCACTTTTCATTACACTGACAAAAAGAATAGTCTTTTCTACTGTATCTATAGTTTAAACTTTAACTCGCTGTCGCGGCTGTATATACAGCGTTGACGTCCCCCTACCGAGGTTTCACTCCTTTGCGCCTAAACTACCAGGCCGCATACCTCACCACAACAAGCGGTCGCCCAACGAGTCTCCGCGTCTGTCATGGAACTCACGCAACTTCCTAATTGTACAAATAGTACATTAGCCCCTCTCATGAGGCAAATTGCACGAGTCTTATCGATATGAAGAATAGTGGAGGGGGAAAATCGTGAGAGGGTTAGGGCGAGGACACCTTCCAGCCGCCCAAGCCGCACTCAATCGGTAACAAAAACTGTAATCCACTTTTCATTACACTGACAAAAAGAATAGTCTTTTCTACTATACCTATAGTTTAAACTTTAACTCGCTGTCGCGGCTGTATATACAGCGTTGACGTCCCCCTACCGAGGTTTCACTCCTTTGCGTCTTGTAACGACCGAGCCGATACTTTCGGAGGATTGGTGATGGTCGATGTTCTGACGGTTTGCCCAAGAATAAATGATAGAAAAATATGGTGACTGCCGGGATTCGAACCCGGGCTTTTCGGTTCCTAAGTAAGAGCGCTAACCACTACGCTATTGTCACCCATATTTTTCTATCATTCTCGTCGTCTACATATATGCAAACCTGGGGCCGTCACAGCCTAAACTACCAGGCCGCATACCTCACCACAAAAAGCGGTCGCCCAACGAGTCTCCGCGTCTGTCACGGAACTCACGCAACTTCCTAATTGTACAAATAGTATATTAGCCCCTCTCATGAGGCAAATTGCACGAGTCTTATCGGTATGAAAAGAGTGGAGGGGGAAAATCGTGAGAGGGTTAGGGCGAGGACACCTTCCAGCCGCCCAAGCCGCACTCAATCGGTAACAAAATCTGTAATCCACTTTTCATTACACTGACAAAAAGAATAGTCTTTTCTACTATACCAATAGTTCCCAGGAGGAACGTCTATAGAGATAGTTTCTGATAGTATATATTCAATTGGTTGAATTATAATTATAGTTGCAACCATGATTTTTTGTCACTGTCGTAACTATAAAATGTAAACGTTCCGCCTGGGCACTATTTTTTATGGTAAAAAGTCAGTATTGTTGCTTTTACTATGTCATTTTTTCTCAGTGTAGCCGTCGGTGCTAGATTATTTCGTGGGAGGAAAGTTTCGGTAATAGTTTGCTCGACTGTTGGATAGGGCAGCTAATAATCAGTCTGTATGCTCCGGATTTTTAATGTTCTCCCATATACACAACGAACAGCAGTAAACCAGGATATAGGGGAGAGTGGGGAGGTTTGACCACTTTTTTTTCTAACGGCTGCCTTCATGTGATAACGGAATTATTAACCTTCGAAATAGATATGCCTTCACAGTTATAGTGTGTAGAGTATACACCATTTATTGCATATTTTTATCTCGTCTCAATTTGCCAATATTTGTGCTTTTGTGGAGACTTGTCACTTCGGTCAAACCTCCCCACATAGGGGAGGTTTGACCCACGCTATGGGAGGTTTGACCAACCCAAAATTATATCGAAAATAAATCGCGAAAAAATGATAAATCATAATTTGAAGTAAAGTTTATTGATGAACTGAAGAAATGAAGACAACTTTGCCGTCAATTATTATCGGAATGTTTTACCCGGACCTTTTTTCGGTTTCTTGGTCGCCACTTTTCTTCCTCTCGAAACCGTACAACTATTTTCTTCTCTTTCCTTTTTCTTTTTTTCTCTTTCCTTTTTCTTTTCGATTACTTTTCTCTTCTTGGCCGTACGAGCGTTACTCTCATCTTCTATTTCTCGAATAACAGGGTCGAGCGTCAGTATTCTACTCACTACCCTCTTACATGAATATCCCTTTTTCCTAGCGCCGGCTTTTGGATAGGGTCGCAATTCCTCGGGCCGGATGATAGGGGCTGTTTTCGATGTTGAAGGAGCCACGTTTTCCTTGTCAATGACAAGGGCGTTTTCGGATGCATCATTAGGATCAGGGGCGAGAACATTATCACCTGAACTTATGATCGTAGCATTATCCGATTGTGAACTTGCGCTGGTCTCGATGGTCGGCTCAGGTCGATCGGTAACGTAGGAGCTGAAGAAGTCTTCATCCGAGAATATATTCGAATTGAATGGACAGATGCCAGTGCACTTGAACCCGTTCTGAATATTACTCGGAGTAAAAGCCTTCGAAAACGCTCGCGTTACTAAGCCTGGGATATCGTAGATGGTGATAGGCACTCCAGGATGAGTGACCATGAAGTCGTCGGCAGCAGAATTGTACAGACTTTTGAATGGGCCGAAAACACTGCGATCAAGAGGCTGTAGCTTATGACTCGTATGAGGAGGCAGAGTAAGCAGCGTGATCCCATTGTCTTTGCATGTGTGCAATCCGTTCGGCGTAATGTGCGAGTCGTGATTGTCGAGGATTACGAGTACTGGGTTCGAGATCGAGCAATGGGTGTACTTAATAAAATGCAACCAATACTTTTCGAAGTTCTCGCCAGTCATCCATCCACTATCATGAGCAACGACTTCCGAACCTGGAGGAGCGTTCATCTTCATCCGATCAGACACGCGCTTCCGAGGAAAGACAAAGAACGGAGGAACAACTGCCCCAATAGCACTCACACCGGCGCACATAGTTACTAAAGTGCCTCTTTCCCCGGAAGTTACTCGAGATACTTGCTTTTCCCCTTTTTGAGCTATTACTTTGCCGGGCTTTTGTACAGTCGTAACGCCGGTTTCATCAATATTGAAAATTGCTTCTGGTCCATAAGAATGGTTGCCGAAGACGGATCTCAGGTTATTGAAAAACTCTGTGACTGTGGTTCGATTGAATGCTGTTCCGCGCGAGAGACTAGTCGCCTGAGGGGTTCGCAACGATAAATTAGCGTGCCTCTTCATGAAACCACGAAGCCAATCATAGCTCGCTAACTCGTGCTTCATCCAATATTTGGGAATT
The DNA here is from genome assembly GCA_964017025.1 of Stenichneumon culpator. Taxonomy (NCBI): domain Eukaryota; kingdom Metazoa; phylum Arthropoda; class Insecta; order Hymenoptera; family Ichneumonidae; genus Stenichneumon; species Stenichneumon culpator. The sequence continues at coordinate 4,021,571 of OZ024781.1, read as the reverse complement.
TTCTTCTTGTTAGCGCAAGCGAACTCGTAAACGAATTTGCGTGTCGATCGAGATGATAAACCGTAGTTCAGTTTACTTGCATGAATAAGATATTTCTCTAGCATTTTTTCTTCATCGGAAGAGAAGATTTGATTCGACACATGATTCGGTACGAAATCAGTTTCCTCATTGTTTTTAACTTTCTTCACGTACCGCCCCAAAGTTTTTCTATCAATTTCAAAATATTTCGCGCTTTCGTTTACACTTTTTCCATCTTCCAAAACGCGCTTTACCGCGGATTTCATCACTTCAGGAGCTACTTTTTTCCTTGCTTTGCCCTTGGACTTCCACGCGAAGGGCATTCTGAAAGTATGAAGTTTTTTTTTTAATAATGAGATGGTCAAACGTCCCTCTAATTAATGGGTCACACCTCCCGTCAACGTCTTTCCGTAAACTTGAATTTATTTTAGAAAAAAATAGACGTTTTTCGATTTAATTTATATACCATTGCGTCGGTCACTAATAATTACATAAATACAATGGATGGGGCATGAAATATATGTTGATTTAACTCACTTATATCCTTAGAGATCGTACGCGGAAACTATAACCTTTTTTGCTCGATCCAATATTTGAGAATTATAACTTTGTTATCGCGTTCCTAACGTTACCGGGCACGGCGTTTAGCGCAGATAAGACTACGATCCTCTAGCACTCATAGTTTTGTTTTAAAACGCTTTCCTTGCTTCTTTATCGGCAGATGGTCAAGCCTCCCGCATGGTCAAACCTCCCCAGTCTCCCCTACGGGATATAGGACGCGGCGAAGAGATCCAATAAGAGCCCCTAGCGCGTCCTATTACCGTCTCGCACCGTTTGCTCAATCGATCCCCGCGCCTCTTAAGACATAAAGTCGCTTTTATGGATTTCTCCTTATCAGTGTCTTTCTCGCTTATTCGAAAAGGGAGTTTTACGACGCAAAAGCCGGTGAGGTTCGGGCTCAAGAGGATTTCCAAAAAAATATGCCGGTACGGTATCCGAAAGCCGTTTTAGCGGTTGGAATGTAACATTGGATCATTGGTTGCCCAGATTTTGAGAGCGCTGGATTCCAGGCGGTTGGCAAACGCACTCACAGCCGACACTCCGATGATTCCCTTTGTTCCACGCAATTATCGGGAGACATCGGATATTCAGCTGAAGTGAGGTGGCAGCGACAATAGGGATGGGATTGAGCGGGATAACAGCACCGGCAATCCTGTCGGCAACAAGCGGAGATGGGCTACGCCCACGATGGGGTCTGCTCGATGGGCCTGTAGCGCGACTGTCCTCGTGTTACTAGCTTGCGTTTTACATACACAAACACATACAGTAATAACGATACAAGCGCAATGTGTAGAGCCTCGCACAACGAACGCGAGCTCTCGCTTTATCCGCGAATAATGAAGGTCTCTCTTCAAATAACAGGAAAAAAATCTGTACATAAAAAGAGTGGGAGAAACAAAAGGAAACCGGATAACAAAACTTCGTCGGGAATCGATGCAGGGTTTCAGTGGCGGCCAATTAATTAGCTCGACGAGAATTGAATGAAACCGCGATAAGTGGGCTCTCGATGAGCGTGCATTATCGTCCGATGTCTCGGGTTTTATATACTGAGAGAAGGATCTAGTAAATATGACTATAGCGTTTGAGAGATATTGCCATGGTACATAGTAGGAGGGAACTAGGGCGCCACCTGTGGTGGGAAGTACCAGATTTATAAGCATTTTTCGTAGATATTGTGGTGAAAATTCTTGGAAATTTTGAGACTCTCCGACGTAGGTGGCGCTCTAGTGCGCTACTACTACACTGAGAGAAGGATCTAGTAAAAACTACTGATCGTCTAAGAAAAATTGCCACAGCACGTAGTAGTACGAAACTAGGCCGCCACTTGCACAGTAAAAAAACGTTTGTACTTTTTACAAGAACTTATTGTCCACAAACGTCCATAATTTTTTTGTCGTTAATTTTCTCGTTTTACAAACAAAAGTATAAATTAAAATTGTCAATTGCACGAAAAATAAAGGGGCAGGTTTTTAATATTCAAACCTGAAGAAACGAGTTTGTCACTTATTTAACAAAATTCGTATACTGATTCTACGAAATTATTGTTTACAGTGTATGGCGGAAAGCCTGAGATTTTCCAAGAATTTTTGCCTTACTATAATGTGCTATGGTAATTTTTCTTAGATGATCGGTAGTTTTTACTAGATAATTCTCTGAGCGTAGTATTTTTAATTTTCATTTAGAAGCATCGGTATTGAAGAATAATGTAACGCCCAGGCGGCGCTCATTGCACCGGGGCGTACAAGGGCTTTCGTAAACTACGAAGTTTGGATAGTTAAGTGACACGGAGACTTTGGGCCGGGCGTGACACACGGAGAGTTTAACAGGGCGAGAGCGGGAAAGTGGAGGCACACTGGAGAGTTTTACAGACGTGTGTATGACACACAGGCGGCGGGGAAAAGTTTTCAAGTTGAAAATTGAGTGGCGTCCATTCCGAAGGCTCTCCGGAGAGCGGGTGGCTGCGAACGGTCGACAGCTTTCGCGACGTCCAGGGAGAAGTGCACCGGGACAAGCTTCGCCGGTCTGACGCGTCGGGAAATAAGCTTGGAGTTTTTGGGAGGGCGAGGAATCGGCGAGGCCGAAGCGGACGATGGCCAACTCTCGCTGCCGGATTTCCACCTTGGCGAAAACTTTTTACTCCAACTTTTTTCCTTCATTTCTCGACCTTTCTCTTTACCTTTCTCTCGCCGCAATCTGTGGCGAGTACTCTATTTCCTATACGCCAAGCGAAAAAGAGCCGAGGATACGACGAGGAGCAAAGGTATAATGAATTTTTTTTTTGTGAATGCAAAGCTCACCGCTACGAATAACAATGTTTTCGAAACTGCGGTCTGTGCAGAGTTATGAAAAATCAACGGCACGGAAATAAACTTTTCGTCGCTGTAACTCCATCGCACGTGCCCATCTCACGCCCTGAGTTGGACAGCGGTGGGCATGTTACGGTTATCTATCAAGGTAAAAATTTTATGATTTACTGACGGAATGAAGTTTTCGAAAAAAAAAAATCCTGAATGGGTACCGAATTTTGGATACCAACTCCTCCTTCTTTAAATATAGTGCAAAAAGATATTTTGTGGCTCTTATTTTTTCGTTACGTTATTTCGACATTTTTATTATTATTAAACTTTGCAAAAAGGAAGTGCAACATTTATAAATCTGCATCTTGTGAACTGAATACATTTTCTTATGTTATAATTGCTTGTAACGCCTATAAATCCTTTAAATTGCTTGTAACTTCTTATAAATTGTGTGAATACATATAATTTGAATTCGCGTGTTCATATATAATTTCACGTGTACATCTTCATGTGGACATTGCACCGAAAAGCGTACGAAGAGTATAAATCGCTTCAAAAACTTTTTAAGACCAGCTAAATAAATGAAATCAGGCTTAATCGTTTTGTTCTGAAATCGACGCGATAAATCAACAGTGGCCTTCAAATAGTTGCGCAATTCTTTCAAAATCAACCAGACTGTTATTACCCGTTGTCCGTCATTAGCCAGTAACCCCCCCCCCCCCCCTCTCCCAAGTCATTTCAGCATGTGAAAAGAATACCGTACTCTATATTCATCGGATATTGAATCTGAGCCTGATTCGATTCGCTTCGCTGATTGCACGCTCCAAACCGAACTCCCTATCCGCCTCTCGCCTCTCCATCCTCCGCAAATCACCATTTCTTTTATCCTTATTTTTATATTATTAGATGCCCTTTTCGTTGCGAAAGCGCCTCTCTCTAATTTGTTCACCCGACATACGTGCGAGCTATCCTAGTATTCACAATTTTCCAAGCTGAGCAAACATGCCCCACGTCGTTCAGAAACGACCCGTCGTCTTTGCCCTGCCTCGCAATTACAGTGCGAGCTTCGCATCTCCGTCTTCAGTGGTCTATTCAATTCCGGCCTGCGTCACACGGAATAAGAGGAGCACTGGATAGAGACTGTGTACAAATTTAATTACTGGAGTTTCGCTCGGTGCGTCATACGAGCTCGTCTTCCTCGTCTATATTTTTGCCGCTGCTCTTCTCGCGCAGAGTCCAGCTTCCGTATCTTCACGAACTCTCATTCCGTCTCCGTTCGGTCGCTGGGCGCATTCTTCACGTTCATCCTCGCTGTACCGAGACACCGTGCATCGGCGGGTCGAAGCCAGAAGGGCGTGACCTGCATCCCCGGTCATAGGGATGCACTCTTCTATTAGCACCGGTTTAATACTCGATATACGATCGGTGGGTCGAGGATAACTTGCAATCGTGATTCCACCACTAGCAACCGCTCCACTCGAATTGGCCGCAGAGCCGCCGATTCTATGTACAGCTGTCGACCGGATAAGTTAACCCATTGAGCCAAATATTTCAACACTACAAAAACAAATCCTTGCCATTTCATGTCAGGAAATCAGTCTAAAAATATTGAAAACTGAGCAAATGAAGGTGGGACCGTGACGCAAGGTCCGACCGTGACGCAAAGGGTCAACGCCCTCACTATCCAACACCTTCCTTGTCACCCTTCCAGCAAAAAAAGATCTTCCTTGCGGACGACCGGGTGAGTTATCGTCTCGGGAGTCAGCACAACCAGACAACTTAAAGCTCTCACTACCTGCCCAACTACCCGGTTTTCCACCCTTCTAGTGCAAATATCCAGGTGCGCGACGCGCGTGTGGATATTCAAAACTGCTGAAGGTGTGTTTCCGCTTCTGGACCAAGCAGGTAGGACGACCGCAAAAAAGCTGCGACCTTAAGACGATCTGGAATACTTCGGTTGGCAAAACTTCAACTGTCTTTTTTTTTTGTTTAAGCACGTCGGACGCCTAGGTTCAATATCGAATTTTTCCGTCAACCTGAATTTATATCTGCTTCGTGTGAGAATTCGTTTCTAACAGGAAATGGTTAGCACTCGCGAGAAAAATAACTTACAGTTTTTGTGACCCAGCGGGCTCGGGTCGGGGAGGGAAGAAAAGGTCACCGCCTTAACTTGTCCGCTCATATTTTATTAACTTGCCTGGTTCTGTTAACTTATCGGGTCGTCCACTGTACTCTCCAATTCCGCCCCTCGTCACATTCCCGACCGCGGCTCTGTTCGCCCTTGTCCCAGAGAGATCGCCAGCTTCGGAGCTCCAATTTCGAACACGCGCCGAGGCACTCTGACCCAGCTATGCGGACAACGACGAATGACACGATCTTTTTACCGCGAATCGCGGTACGGTGAAAATCTACCCCATTGGGAAATTAAAAATACAACACGATTGATTCCTTAACAGCAGCGGAGGGGGGAGGAGGAGGGGGAATATAGGAGTTCGCAAGCTGCGTACCGCGCAGTACTGTAACCCTCCGGCTGACCGTCATGTTTTACTTGTTCGACCACCACAAAGGTGTCTGACCTCCCAGGGGGTTCGACCTCCGCTGCTTTACGGCGCCACTAAACGGGTATATATGTCCGGATGTCAGCGCGGGCTACGGAACAAGAGAACAAGAGAATACGAGATAGCTCCGAGGACTCCGGCACGGTACTGGATGAATATTAATTTTTCCCTTTTGACTTCGTCCGAAGGAAAAAAAACCGCTGTCGTGTGCGGCGCCAAAGATACATGGAAGTTCGGAGAGCACGGGTTGCAGAGTTGGGTAAACACGAGAGGAGAGGCGATAAAGAAAGCCCGGTAAAAAATATCCTGGGTAACGTGTGGGTTGATCATTGGTGCCGAGGGACTCATTTTCCGGGGTTTCGCCCGTTTCGTCTCGTACTAGTCGTATGTATCGCGTGAGAATCAAAAGGGCGTAGGACTTATACTTTAACGTGGGACTTGCGGCCTTTTGTCCTTAACGCGTCGGTTTGCATGTGTATGTATGTGTATGAAGGTGTCTGAATGTGTATGTATGTGTATGTATGTGTATGTATGCGTATGTATGCGTATGTATGCGTATGTATGTGTATGTATGCGTATGCATGTGTTTTTATGTGTATGAATGTGTATGTATGCGTGTGTATGTGTATTTATGTGTATGTATGTGTATGTATGTGGATGTATGTGTATGTATGTGTATGTATGTGTATGTATGTGTATGTATGTGTATGTATGTGTATGTATGTGTATGTATGTGTATGTATGTGTATGTATGTGTATGTATGTGTATGTATGTGTATGTATGTGTATGTATGTGTATGTATGTGTATGTATGTGTATGTATGTGTATGTATGTGTATGTATGTGTATGTATGTGTATGTATGTGTATGTATGTGTATGTATGTGTATGTATGTGTATGTATGTGTATGTATGTGTATGTATGTGTATGTATGTGTATGTATGTGTATGTATGTGTATGTATGTGTATGTATGTGTATGTATGTGTATGTATGCGTATGTATGCGTATGTATGTGTATGTATGTGTATCTGTCGTACGTGTAACCAACGTGACGTATGACCGAACCATAAGTTTCCCGGCAGCAGGCTCTCGTGAAAAATCACGAGGCGCGTTGCTGATTTCTGACTACGATGCTGAATGGGGCGATGACGTCGGGCGACCCTGACGCGGGTCCCTCGTACTATTTGCAGACCACTGAAATCTATACATACCCTCCGCTCATCTTTTACCTTCCACTGAATACCTATATTATTTATCGTGGCACGTGTGCGATGTGCGCGTAAAATATTTACTTCGAGTTAAATTAAAAAAGTAAATAAAGAAAATTTTACCAACGAAGATTTCATCGATGAATATGAAGATATTAATCGATGGAATTTTCGTTCGTGAGAGTTGACGGCCTCGCACTTGATCAAGCAAATGAGTTATGAAGTTTATGCATAAACTGGTATATGGAATTAGCTTAATATATAATATTAGGGTGTTTCATCAATTGTTGAAAAAGCAGTAAGAAAATTCGTTACAAGAAAATAAAAAATAAAATTTCGCGTCCCACTCTTGAAAATAATTGTAAATACTTTACCGCTTCTTCTCACAAAAAGATACTTCCAGCAATTAAATTTCAGGGGTGTCTAAATGAACTGAAGACCATTTGATGCTTTGTTCATTTAGACACCCCCGAAATTTAATTGCTGGAAGTATCTTTTCGTGAGAAGAAGCGGTGGAAGTATTTACAATTATTTTTGTAAGTGGGACACGAAATTTAATTTTTTATTTTTCAGTAACGAAATTTTTTATTGCATTTTCAACAATTGATGAAACACCCAAATATAATATACTTAATACTTAATATAACTTAGATGAAGGTAATAAAATGATCGAGCGCCGTCTTTCTTTTCCTGGTGGACGGAAAGAACGATTTTTTGCTTAAAAGAAAAAACGCACAAAAGCTCGTAAGGAGCAGAATCTGTGCGAGCAATGAGGAAGCGGTGTCGTGAATAGAGAGTAATCGATGAAGGATTGGGAGATGAGAAATGATGAGCTTGGAAGAGATTTGTACTCTTCTAGGTGCAAATCATCCGACAGGAGCCTTGATTGGCCGATAATTGTATTTCCCCTCACTGGGCTTCCCCAGCGCACGGACTCCATGGCTCTTCTCACCACCGCACGGCCAATCTGCTTCCGAGCCGATCAATGACGGCGATACACTACTGGTGTACTATGTATTACTAGCTCGATATCGATTACCTTATTTTCGGGCGGCGCTATTAGTATTGAGCATTCGCCCCGGTACCTTAGATCGAAAACTATATATCGGCATGATTACGAAATATCACCATCGGCGAGAACCTCCCTGTGGGCACTCGGCAACTGAATTTTTTGCACTTCATGTTTGAATTGATCAACTACACTCCCAGTATAATTGGAGTGAAAGATGAGATTTTGAAACCGGAAATGACGTACTTCCGGTATGACGTCACTGGCGGTTAAAAAAAATTATATTTTCAAACCGGAAGTGACGTTTTTCCGGTATGAAGTCACTTCCGGTTTAAAAATGATACCTTGAAATCGGAAGTGACGTATGTGGGGTTTAATGTCACTTTTGGTCACTTTTGGTTTGAAAACCGATATTTTCACACAGGCAGTGATGTGTTTCTCCTGACAATTTTTTATTTGGGCATCGCGAAGGTGTAACGTGTAGTGTTATTTGGTATATATTAACAAAATATTTATGGCAGTTTCTAACTTCTGAGAGATCGCGATTCGAGATGTAATATCTGCAATTTGTGCCATATTAATGAATGAGAGCTGCGTTTGCGTGTCGTAAACATATTATAAGCATCTATTACCGATGTTTATAGCCTTAATACGGTTATCCGTGACAAATTGTGATATCAAAAATGGCTTATTTATTTGCAGACGTTGAATTAAGAGCGAGGGGGAAAACATTTCAGAAGTAGTGGCTCCATTTTTCGACGATCATTGGATCGATTAAATTGCGCAGGTTTCAAGCAAAATACCGGTTAGTAATGCATATCGATCTGTTTCATCTTTTCGTCTCATCGGCACTCGAGGCTTCTTTGCAATCCTTTCGTCATTCAAATTTGACCGACCAAAGTGCTGTTCACTCCGACTTGATTGACACGTAAATTTCAGGAATGTGTAGGGGAGGCCGGGGACAAAAGTAACACGGGTCAGTTGTAACAGGCGTCCGCCCAACGCTGTGCATGATCGGACGTGTCGGATATGAAGTGAGCAACATTATCGACGTCAACTTATGGCCGTGCAATCGTCTCATAGCTGAGTTTTCAAAAACACCAATTCGTCGAAGACACACCCAGAGAAAAATATGGTACTGGAAACTATAAAAGGACAACTATAAAGGACAACTATATTCATAGTTGACGTAACTGTGAATTAGTAGTTCGGACAACTATAAAATAGTTGGTCGTACTAATTTATAGTTGATTGAACTACTAATTCAGTTACGTCAACTATAAATATAGTTGTCCCTTATAGTTATCCCTTTATAGTTTCCAGTACCATATTTTTCTCTGGGTGCAAATGTGATTCGCGAGTGGAAAAGTGATTTTTCGGCTATGCGGATCGCGTCAGGTAGGCAACCCAGTACAAAATGTTAGTGCAAGCAAACACAAAGAGTTGAGCGGCACGTTTTTACTGAACATTTTGATCGCTGGGACGATCCGTTTCAGTTTGTTATTAACAAATGCCATAGTAACGTTGGTAATAATCATGTGTCGGGTCGATTGTAACAGTCGATCCGGGTCAACTGTACCAGCAATAATTAATTTTTTTCAGAAGCAATATATTTTATATATTTTATTCTTACATTCTAAGCGATCAGCGAACGACGTTCTTGTAATTTATAACCAACCGATTGTAGACTAACATTTATCGCTATGCTTAGTGTATCGGTGTACGGAACAGGTAAACTGAACATATTTTGTTGACACACGTTCATAAAAAACCTGAGCAATAATAAACTTCCATTTTTCTGTGCTAATGCACTCCGTTCTATTTCTTAATCACGGTCGGCGAAGGATTTCGTGGCTGCCCGGGGACGTTACAAATGACCCCATTACCCGTTACAAATGACCCCACTGCGGACCAAATTCTCACCCGATTTCGTCTGCGTTTAAAGGGCGGTGTTCGTCAATTCGTGCTATTTCCTGCTTGACATTTTTTAAACTACACTGAGAGAAGGATCTAGTAAAAACTACTATATCACTTGAGAGATTTACCATAGCATATAGTAGTAGAGCGTTAGGGCGACACCTATGGTAGGAAGTACCGGATTTATAAGAATTTTTCTTAGATATTATGGTAAAAATTCTTGGAAATGCTGGGACTTTCTGCCATAGGTGGCGTTCTGGCGCCGTACTGCTATGTCCTATGGTAATTTTTCTTAGATGATTGGTAGTTTTTACTAGATCCTTCTCTCAGTGTAAATACCTAAGAGTAGATCAATGATACGCCATTGGATGTCCAAGCGTTAGATTCTCGGGTTTGTCGGTAAAAAAATTCAAAAGGATTTTTGTTACTTTTGTCCCCGGTCTCCCCTAAAGTAAATAACGGCAAGTTTCTTCGATCCTCGCTCGACTGCCAGTTTCGCCGCAAGCTCATGCGTCTACCCTAAAAATAGTTGCGACCCGCGGATAGGTACACAGAACCCGCGGCCGCGGCGAAAGACTGTATGGACTATCACCAAGAACAAAAAAATGTATATTTCCTCTGCACTTTATTTGCGCCTTAAAAAAAAAAAAAAAAAAAATGCTCGATGTTTGTTATATTTTTATGATTTACTCCTCCAATCGTTGTGAGAAAGCTTTTCCGCGTTGGACGAGGAAACGAAAGACGCGGAAGCGTTCGGCTTACAGACTCTTTTTTTTTCTCTAGCAGTAAGCCACTGTACTCTTCATCGATTGCTAAAAACCCGACACGTTGGATAGCTTACCACTGCGACTATAGTATAGAAACCCCTCCTGGTCGTTACTATGTGTTATTGTACGAGCCGTCGAGTGAATACCCACGAACTCACGTAGTACATAAAGTTACAACTTTGCTAAAACTATTTTCCAACCTCCGCTCCGAGGCCATCGTTACTTCCGGTTCTGTTGGTGTAAAAAAAGGAAAGGAAGATATAATAAAGAAGCATTGGGGTCACGCGAAGTAGAGTCGGTCCTCGTAGTGATAACGTCGCCACTGTTTGCCTTCTAAGACTCTTCGGGCACGAGCTTGTTCAATTCCTTCCTACGTTTATGTGCGACTCTTTGGTAGCGTCGCCGCTGGTCGGTCTTTCCACTGCTCCTTCGATATTCGCTTCCGGTTCTCCTTTCCGGTTCATCCTCTTGCCCCCTTTATCTCCGTACCGCGAACAGTCCCTTTCTCTTAAAGATACCCTCCCGGCTCTTCGTTCAACGACTCTTCCATTCTTGTTTCTTCCTTTCCCTCCATTTTTCCGTTCGAGGTCGAAAGAGTCCCGCCACACGGTCGAACAAAACCTCGCGGCAGAGATACGACCCAACGCCGGAATCGATTGGTATCGGCTTCGATTCCGAATAACCCACCCTGTATCGCGTCTCTCTACGCGATTCCACTTTTCTTATTTTTCCCACTTCCCTTTGACTGTGCGCTTTCTGCATGCTCGTCACAAGTCATTTTACTTCTCCCCTCTTTTCCCTCGCCTAGCTGATACTTCGCCGTCATACAGTTCGCTAGAATTTCTCTTTCTCCGGCGGAAAACGAAAGACGAGTCTACGCTGTATTCCCTGCTTCCTTTTCAACCCCCAACGCGAAACTCCGTGGAACGGCCGATCGAGTTTCATCCCCTAAAGCACTTTTCTTATAGCACGGTACCGCAAGGTATATGTGTATATATATATATATATATATATATCTATATATATATAAAAGTGGAGGTTGCGCGCGGCACCACAGCGAGAGGCGGTTGCATGCTTTTTTGCATGCTTTAGCTTCGCATTGTCTCTCTTACCACTTATTTCCCTTTTTTCCGCTATTGTCCATTTCTCACTGTGCTTTTTTGCCAGCGTGTGACGATGAAGAGAGGGGCGAGGAAGAGGGGTGCATTATAGGAGTGTGCAATTCGCACCGGGCAAATAAAATTTTTCTTCTCTATTTCTCTCCCGTTCGCAATGTTGTTCTTGTACATAATGCTTCTGTCCCTTGTTCTCCCATTGCCGCGGAGCCAAGCGAAGCGACGATCTTGGAAAATCAAATTAGCGCCCACTCAGAGTTTCTAATTCACAGGACGACGGGCCAGTAGATAGGGGGGGGGGGGGGACCTCCTACCACTGGCAAACTTTATTACTCGCGGCTGCATCGCTCCGCTTGCGAAACTATTTTTGATTCGCACGAAAAAAAAGGAACGTGCTGAGACATCGATCGAACGAGCGCGAGCATTTATTCTTCTTTCTTTGCCGTTTAGTTACAGCTGTAAGGACGGATAATCTCGCACGTAATATGCGTGTTTTTGGTTACGTTATCGCGACTACAACGCACGCCCCGAAGTCTATTCAAGTCGATTATTTCCATGCTTATTATTTTCCAAGGATTTTGGTCGACCAAGGCGGTATAACAAAAAACTCACTCACGGTGAATGGCAAAAAATGTGTTGAACAGCGCCGGAGGGGGTAGTCGAGAGTAGATAGATAAAGTTTTTTTTCACGAATATTCAACGCGATGGAGGAACGGGGAGGGTTGAATAATGTACGGAATGATTAACTGGGTTCGAGGTTGCCAATTTCTCTTTTTCATTTTTTCCTTTTTTTTCTCGAAGAATATTCTTCGAGAAAGAGGAAAATCGATGATCGCCGGATCGCGTGACGAACGAGATACGAAATACGCGTCCGTCTAAGTATACACTTCTCTCGGAGTCTGAAATATTTATTTAACGATCCGTTTTATTATTTTTATTATACTGTCACGTGCCATGCGGGAGAGGAGTTACAAACCATAGCTGCGATGACGACGAGTTAGGGCGGCGTGGGGAAGAGTGTGCTTCGGTTCACACTGTTCAGTCGTGATTTGCAGCCAAGCCCGATGCGTGAAAAAAAAAAAAAAATGAAAAATAAATCATTTCCGGACGGTCGGTTTGATCTCTCGGAAGGTTCATGCAGACTTGTAACTATGTGGGCAGTGATACGACGATTATACCTACGAGGTTGGATTCTACGTCACGAAAAAAAGAATTTCTTTTGGAACCTATCAAAAGAATTTTTTTTTTTAACACCACAGAGTACCCACTTTGTGGTGTTTCATTTTAAGAGTATGATAGTGTAAAAGTAGTCAATATGGAGCGGTCCATATATCATTGATTTAAGGTAGTCCCTGCGAATAGTGTTCACTTCGCATAATTTTCAGAGAAATGAAAGGGAATTGTAAACACCTCTCGTTGGTATAAATTTTTTTTTAATCAAGCGTATTAAAGAAGCTGAAAAGATTAATTTTGAGTAATAATTATTCCAAAATGTTATCAACAAATTGACGAAAAATAAAATTGTTCAAAAAATCTCGCGGAAACATACATTTTTTTAAATGAAAATTAGTCGTTCATTTTTCTGAATACGTATGAATTTTGGTAAATCTCTAAAGTCACTTTGAATTTTGTTGTTTTCTACACGTGTTCCCATATAAAAGATTAAGAAATCAAAGTGAATTTAAAAATCTGAAAAAATTCATAGTATTCAGAAAAGTGAACGAAGCACTTTCATAAAAACGGTTAGGTTTCCGGGAGATTTGTTGAACAATTTTATTTTTCATCAATTTGTTAATAACATTTTGGAATTATTATTATGCAAAATTAATCTTTTCAGCACCTTTAATATGCTCGATGTTTTCAGATTTTTATACCATCCAGAAGTGTTTGCAAACCCTCTCATTTCTCTGAAACTTATGCGAAGTGAACACTATTCGGAAGGACTACCTTAAGAATCGGGGTGGGCCATATTGACTACTTTTCGTACAGAACAAAAATGTAAGGGGAAGATGGTGAAAAAGAATAAAGAAAAGCGACTTTCCTCGTATGTTCACTGTTCACCCTGCTGCGTGCAAATACGGAATTTGGCATCAAAGACTAGACACAAGTGTTTCCCTGGCATGATTATGCTTTCTCGATTGTCACCTTTCATTTATTTTTTTATTCTCTACTACGGCATCACCTTTTTTTCTCCCTTTCACCTACTCTTCCTTTTACCTTTGGCTCAATAATCTCATTGATTTCCTTTAAAATTGTGTTTCAGACTTGTTCAGAAGGCTTTGTCTGCCACATTACATGGCGACGAAACTATGAATGTAATTAACAAGACCGAAACATTCTACTTAATAAAGAACTTGCACGCAGCACCCAACTCTGCTTTTATCGACCAGATTATTGTAATTGAAATTATCGATTAAAGGAAAACTCGGAATAAATGCCGAAGATATTGGAAAGAAAGACAGGCATTAGCATGGAAACACAGCGTTAAGTGTAAAATAGCGTGCTCGGAGTTACGAAAGTACCTCCCGCAAGTTACTCGGCGAACTGATTGAGAAACGAAAGAAAATGTGTTAAGAGTAAGAGTAAAAGAAAAAGAAAAAGAAGAAAAAAAAAACCGGCGATCGTGAGGAGAACTTTGATAGGTTCGAATCGGACTTTCCAACGATCAAAAGGCCAAAGAGCTTCGCGGTCCAAGAACTTTCCATTACCGGGATTGAATTTTGATTTATCACGTATAGGTAAAACCGGTGCGGTAAATAATACTCTCGGGGAGTCTCGAAAGATCTCTTGGACTGACCGACTAGAGGAGATATTGGCCCCACCCTATAACTGTCCGGCGAACCGGAAGATTTAGGTCAAGCGCCTGTTATCACGGGAGTGTGAGGGAAACCTCGACATTAGTAGTTTTCACGTGTGCCAAACACGTACCAGGGAGATGATCGATAAACGAGAGTCTTTGCTGGGACAATTGTTCGCGGGTGAGAGTGGCAAAAATAGATCGTTGTCGCATCTTTGAATTGCGTGATATGCGATCATGGAATTGTGAGCGTTTTTACATTCGCGGTTGGGGCTATAGAATATTGGATAAAGGGGTGAAATGACCCACCCTAATTAGCACAGACAGGCGATAATATACGCTCCATATTTCGGTCCATATTTAGGGTAAAAGTGGTGAATATGGCCCACCTCGATTAACACATAAATTAATGATATATGGACCGGACCATATTCCCCACTTTTACCCTATCACTGTTACCCTATCATCGATCTTCCACCCTTCCATCATTAAAATATAATCAGTGGCGGCGATATTCCATATCACTGAGTCACTCGGCAGGACCTAAGTGATAATCCATTTGTTACGTAATCAGTTAACCCGTCTCAATTTCATCATTGACGGTCTTATGCCAACGACAACTGCTTGCCACGTGCGTGCGGCTCACTAGTCCAGTTAGCTCAAATCGTATCCCTCGCTATATTCCCGAGAACACGTATTTTACTAAACAATACTCCCTGCTATGAAATCAATGAATCTCATAACAACCACAAAGCTCATTATGATAAGTGACATTACAAGGGAAACCGTCACTTGTGGTCAATATCCAAGATTTTCATACAGGAAAACGTAACTTCCGGTCAATAAGCGACATTGTCAACCGGGAAAAGGTTACTTCCGCTCGAAAGTCTTGGTCATTGACCCGAAACGACGTTTATGTGACTTCACTTCAGGGGGTGAACTGAGGGTTTTCCAAAATTGATTCATCACACTAATGAAAAATGTGGTTGACTCAAACAAAATTCGTTTCAATCAACTAAATGGCTTGGTTCAATACGTTCAAGTCAATATGGACGTAATAAGAGCAAAATAATTTACTGTTTTTTGAAAACGAGAAACTCTACGACCAACTTGACGCTAGGTGACTTCAGACGAATTTAGTTTGTAGCGATCATATATCCATCTTATATATGTAATTGAATAGACACACTTCTCCACGCTTCGATTACATCTCTTTTTTGAGTGAACGGTGACTGTACTGCTGGAATAAATATTGCTTTGAAGTACCAAAACGCATGTTAGAACACAAAACGTAGTTTGTTCACTTAATATAGTAAGGTGTGAAAACTAAAATTGATGATGCTGAAAAAAACGATAACTGACAAAATGCCTTTTTTATTTAATTAGTAATGCTTTAAAGTAGCCATAATGATAAACAATTGAACTGCTTCTCAGCAACAATACGATGCTGTATGAGTGCGACACGACTTCTGTCCCAATTCCAATATTTCATTAACGGAAACAAAAAAATTGCATTTCTATTTGCGCGACAAACTTTTAATTAGTACCAACGACCTATCGTGCGAGTCATATCTTCTCAGGAACTTTTTCATGTGCGAGAAGGGATTACTCATGCTTGCTATCTGACGGCATTATTTTATCGTACACACTAGTTATGATTCAAAAAACTAAGCCTTCTCAAAAAGGCCAGTAACTTCGTCTCAGCCAAATTAAGATTCACTTAACTTCAACAAATTATTTGAATCAATTATAGTGAACAGCTTACAGCTTAGCGTTTCGCCCACCTCAGCTTTGACAAAATAATTCGTTCGTGTAACTAGATAGATGCTTCTTTAAAAATAGAGGAACTTTGAAAGAACTGACTATTCAGTCTATTCATCGACTTCAACCAAAAACTGTTTCGGCCTTCCGGACAAAAAATCACCTCCATCGAATCCGATATGCGCACTTGTGTGCGATATCATTCAGTAAAGTTCTATCAGAAATTCCAATGAAAGGATTGCGTGATTCAACTAAATCACGATGTACCCCAAAATATTTTGAGGTTTAGTACAACAAAACCATTTGTTGAAGGAAAAGAACTGATTGAGTTCTTCACATTAAGAAATCAAAATGCGCATACATTTTGGTTGACCAATCGTTGATCAAGCCAACCAAACTCGTGAATATTCCTTTGACTAAATATAATGTTTGAACTGGTTTTGTGTTTCAACATTGATCACATTGTTTATTTGAATACGCCTTATTTCATTTAAATAAAGGTCGGTCGGCCTGACCAAATCTCCGGTCAACTATATGCATTTATTTGAAGCAACTGAATTATTTTGTCAGTGCATATGTCCGTATATTCTACAAATTGTTAATGGGCACGTATTGCTTTCGTGAATATCGCCGACAATCGAGGGTACTCGCAGAGCGCAGGAATGATACTGGCACGAATAAATTCCCGATACTTGAGACTTTGACAAGCCATACAAGCGGTTATTGCGTAACCGCAAACCAGCATGAATTACAAACTTCTTTCAATATATTGAACTTATGCAACTGGAGGTTTACTGCTTTACGGGAGTGAAACCCTCGCCTCAAACAGAATTGCAGGAAGAACAGGTGTTTCTCTTCCGTCAAACTTCGAGGAAGTAACGCGAAAAAAATTGGCGTGCAAAGAATGAATCGTGCAATTCCACTCGTGACCCGTGTCAAATTTGTTTCTTCCCATCGTTCAGAGCGACAAAACTTTTTGATTGCAAAGTGTCCGTCTCTGCTTTTACCTTTTGCTTCCTCGTGGAGGTTGCATTTGTAAAAAAATTGCAAATACAGGACAGAGCCTAAAACGTCGAGAAATGCTATTTCTAGCTGGCGACCGGATGTATGTGTGTGTATGATGTATTTGCATAGTTTTAAATTGCTGTAACTCGGAAACGGTTGAGATAGCCGGTTGGAATTTGGTTCACTAGTAAAGTGGTTATGTTTCCTCGTTCAGTGCAAAATGTCTGTGGCAGCTCCAGCTTGTGTAAATTCTGAGCTATTGTCCTAAAACTGTACACTGGTATAACATTATGATCAAAGACCGTTTGTATCAAAAATACCAAAGACATTTGGTATCGAAATACGCTGAAACATATCCAAGGAGTTACATTTTATCCGATTTTTATTTCTTCGAAACATCGCTAAAAACGGTCTCATTCGAGTAAACATGGAGGTACAGAATTTAAATTTGGCAAACGAATGGACCAGTACTGTACAACATTTGGTATAACGTTTGGAGAGAATTCGTCGTACCGTTTCCATTTTATGATATTTTGAAGTTTCTTAAAATTTTGGTATTTTACAAAAATTGCTCCAAGAACAAATAACTTGAAGAATCGTTATTAACGGGCAAAGTACACTAAATATGGCCACGAAAGGACGCACAACAAACATTTTGCAGAACATTTTTTTCCCCTTCAACGATACAAAATCCGTATAGTTTTCTGTATGAGAGAGCCCAAATTAGTCAACAAACTTTCTCATAAAGGAAAGTATATCCGAAACAATAAAAACTATACGCGCAAATTATTTTGAATTTTTTTTACATTTCTTTTCCTATCAATCTTCTGGAGCTCGCGGTACGCGATCGAAACTCGGAATTCAAGAGAATCGAAGCGAATCGATTACACGCGACGGAGCGAATGCGTTATTGCCGCTGTTCGGGTTTGCTTTGGGGCTGGTTTCTGGGAGCAGGGAGGAGGCCGGATTATTGGTTTTGACACCGGTTATGTCTCCTCGATCGTTTGAGGGTACTCGTGATGCTCTCTATTCGGAATTGATCGGCCTGTTTGTGTCCCTCCACGCGCTCTCTCGCCTCTCATAACACACAAGGGTCAAGTGGTCTTGAAACAGCGATTGTACCTATGCTACCTGATCCCCGGATATCTGTGTCACTGCGCATTGGTATTTCACGGAATTCCACTACTTATTACATTTTTTTTCGCTCAGTTATGTAGCTTGCTTTTTTTTGTGCGTAAAAACATTTCTCCCTCGCTTCGACTCCACCCCAATTTCCTCGTATCACCCGAACGACATACTTCTGCTGCGGCCTTTTCACCATTCTCTATCGGGGTAGAATGGGTCAAAATGAATCTGCGACACACAAAATGAATCCGCGGCACTCGGCAGACCCGTCTGGACAAAATAACGAATTTGGGTCAAAATGAACTATCCTGCAATTTTTGTGACCAATTGCGAAAAATTTGTGACTTACAGGCTCTATTTAAGAAAAATGATTTTTAGACGAAATATGAATTGTTAAAATATGTAAAATGATACGGGACAAAATGGAGCACTGTTTGATTTAATTAAACCGGCATCCTCAGCGCACCGCGTGCGCTTCGCAATATTTTTATTGCAAACACCGAAAGTAATATGCGTTTTGTTTCTGGCGTGGATTTTTGTACAAAATATTGAATTGGCAAAGGGATAGCTGTGAACACGGTGAAGGGGTAGCCTTGCAATTTTTTTTAGCGTAATTCCGAAAGGTCCGAGAAAACGTTCTGAAGCACATGATCCCATGTATTTTGTCGGGCTGTGCACAAATCCGATATCAGTTTTGGCTCAAGGTCGAGCCGGATTCTGGTCAATGCCGAACGAAATCTTTTTGTTTTTTCGTTCACAGTGTGGCTAAAGTTCCTCATGAATAGCTCCCAGCTTTCGCCTCCCACAACGGTCGATCACAGGCCGAATAAAACAACGAGAGACCTTCGAACCGATATCCTTTAATTTTTTTCCATTTTTTTCTGGCTTAACATCAATTTTTTTTAACCAATCCCACATGAAACTTAATTATATTAAAAACTGTATATTTTTCAATCCAGCTATTAAATATAGATGTAAAATATATATCTTGTTACATTGAATATATATACAGAGATTAAAAATGCCGTTGTATCAACCAAAGATTTGGGCAGGGACGTTCAAATAAATATTTTGTTGGTACAGCTAAAAGATTTCTTAGTTTAACAATTTTTTTTTTGATGAATTCACCAAAATGTTTTTGAGGCAGTAAAATATTTCATGCGTCCAACACAATATTTATTTAAACGTCCTTGCCCAAATCTATTAAAAATTCAGGCAAGAATGTTTTAAAATAAATATTTTGTTGATACAGCTAAAGGACGAGTTAGTTCCGCAATTTTTAAAAATTATTTAACCAAAATATTTTGTTCGAGCAACAAAATATTTATTTGAACGTCTGTGCCCGAATCTTTACTTATCCAACCGCGATTTTATCAATGGAGAGGATGTATTCGCACTGCAAGCAATACATACGGTAAATATAGATTCAAAATATACCCGCTAAAACATATACATCGTGTAGTGATTGAGCGAGTTATATTAAGCCTTTCTACCCATGTTTACATTACAAAATATAGTGGGCATGTGTAAATTTTCGTACAAAATATTGTTACGTTTTGGTGGAATGAATAACTCGCGTATTTGATTGTGGGACAGATATTATTAGTACAATCGCAGCTAAATATCTCGAGCTGACAAACTGACAAACGTCTATTCTATCTGAAAGTCCGATTAAGACTGTTGTCATCTGGTCAATCGATAATCTGTCCACTTGTCATTTGCCCTACCGATCGGAATAGCGGTCATCTACGGTCATATCGTGTGTCTCGGTCAACCCTCATTTCTGTATTCGTAGCACTATATCGTATGCAATTTTAACATATTTGTCGCTGTATTTAAAAAATACTTTACTAGCAGGACGCGGGCGCTTCGCACCATCATATAATTAAGAAACCGGAAATCTAGATTTCCAGTGATTTACCGGAAGTACGTCACTTTCGATCCGGAAATCCATTTTTTTTGCCCGGAAATACATCACTTCCGGTTTGACCATCTCTTGTTTCGACCGGAAGTGATGTAGTTATGGTCGAAAATGTTTTTTTTTTTTGCACATGATGATAGTGTGCAGTGCCGTTGTGCGCCGCATTATTGTGCACACCTCACCGAGAATCACAGAATACTATAATAGCTGAATAGTTATCAGGGCTTGGGAAAGGATTCTCTAAAGCGACCAAGAATAATCAAGAACTGGGAGAAGGACCCCTAGGGAGATTTAGAATATTCAGGGCTCGCGGGCCTGTAGGGTGACCTCCTGTTTTTTTTTTTAATATTTTGATAAACAAACAAAAAACTTTTCAAAAAAAATATACGATTCCATGTGGGTCACTAGACCATCTTCACGTATCTCGTTCTCACTTTATCGGACCCCAGGCTGTGCTCTGCCAACCGTAAGAAAAAAAAATACCTGGTGAAAGGAATCTTGCCACAAAGAAGCTTTCGCCGTATCTCGTTTTCCTTCGATGTCTCTCTGCACACTTTGATCGACTTATATGCCAATTATTTTGCGTCGGAATTAGTAGGGTGAACTCCTGTTTTTTTTTAATATTTTGATAAACAAACGAAAAACTTTTCAAAAAAATATACGATTCCATGTGGGTCACTAGACCATCTTCACGTATCTCCTTCTCACTTTATCGGACCCCAGGCTGTGCTTTGCCAATCATAAGAAAAAACATCTGGTGAAAGGAATCTTGCCACAAAGAAGCCTTCGCCTTATCTCGTTTTCCTTCGATGTCATTCTGCACACTTTGATCGACTTATATGCCAATTATTTTGCGTCGGAATTAGAGGAATAAAATAAATAACAAAAGCGTCCCAACAACGGAACCTGAAAATGCTCG
This sequence comes from Stenichneumon culpator, assembly GCA_964017025.1. NCBI lineage: Eukaryota > Metazoa > Arthropoda > Insecta > Hymenoptera > Ichneumonidae > Stenichneumon > Stenichneumon culpator. The sequence goes on along the minus strand of OZ024781.1, from coordinate 4,000,592 downwards.
TGGTAACTTCGAAGGCCCCGTGGCAAACGCGGGCTGAGGCGGCGGGAAAGGTAGATTCAACAACCTCCGACCCGCGATTCGATGGTTCCTCATTATCCACAAAGTTCGATGGCCACCGGAGGGATAGAGACGAACGCGGTGGCAGACCTCTCATCGGTGTTCCAATCTTCAGGGAAGCCCAAGTGCTGCTGGAGAGTATCGATTACGCGACGGCTCCTGCCATTCTATCAGTCCCCGCCCTCGGCCCTCCAGGAGTAAAGGGGGCACGAGCGATAAGAGCCGGTCGAAGGTCGAGTCGTACTACTGACCTATAGATATGTAACAGTAGTACAGTGGAGCATTGAAGTGGCCATGTTTCACTTTAATTAAAATCGACAATATTGCCAATTGGAAGATTTTCAATCGGATATACGATTCAGGTGTAAACTATAAGTTTGCTCATACGCGCGAGTCATGTCCGATCAATAAAATCCGGCGGGCAATAAATAGATTAGAAAAAATAAAAATAATTTTTTTTGCACCTTTCTAGTTAGCACCGTAGGCAAGCCCTTTGTAACGTCTGCGAAAAATTCGTCGAAAACAATTCGTCTAATAACAATTGATCTAAAAACAATTCGTCTAAAAATGAAAGACGAAAAACGAAAAACGAAAAGTGAGAAACGATCATTGGGAGACAAATCGGCTAAAAACAATCCGTAGTAATTAACTGTACGTTTCCAAGTAGCAATTAATTGATAATCGATCATGGAAAACTTGTAATAAATATCTTTTTGTTCTATAAATCTCCGCTTTTTGCCGGACCCAGAGCCAACGTACGAGGACGTGGCGGATATCTGACTGCATTTTTATTTTTTTTTTGTGTTTTTTTTTATCACGCGTTTGTAATGTTTTTTGGTGTATCTTTATTTTATGTTATCAATGTTAATTTTTTCGATGATTATTTTTCGGCAACTTATTATTCATTATTATTTGGCAACTTATTTTTTTGGCACTTCAGTGCTTTCCCCTATGCTGTTTTGCTTACAACGACAGGTTATTCGCAATCGCTTTTGAATACTCTATCATCGAACGTTACTCGTACATAGGATCATCATATTTAAACACGATGCTGCAGATCCTTTGGCGTAGATCTCCATATTTTTTGGATTGCGAAGGTTGAGCAACTCCGTTGCAAATTTCGGCAATGGTCAATTCGGTTCGCGGTTGCTCAACCCTTAGAGTTCAGATTAAGTTCTACAGCGTCGGGTGTTTTTGCCTGACGAGTTCGTTAAAACTCCGATGCCAACCTTCATCGTTATTGTTCGTGCGAGGAAGGGCGTATCGACACGCGTAATAATGATTCCAATACGCGGTTGAAAATCGCGCATTCGATGGTATCGAGCCAAGAATTCTGATTCGAAGGAGAAGAGGAGCTCTTCGATATTTTCCTCCTCGGAATAAACTTCCTCGGTGATACGATTAAATAAACTTACCACCTCGTTAGGCTTCGCATACGCGAGGGCCCCAAAAGTTCAATCTTCTCCGCAAATTCGATATCTATGTCGTGCCGACTTTTAAAGTGATGGGTCACGATGGTAGAGCGCTTGATTAAAATGGAAGTTACAGAATCGAATCTTCACCTCGGGAAATACGGTAAGAGCTTTTACAACCACTTGTTCCATGTCGAGCATTACCGTCTCGTGTTTCAGTTCCGGCTCGGAGCCTTTCATCTGTTCGAACAGCTCCTGATAAACGACTGAGCTTCTCCCAGGCAACAACGAAAAAACGAGAGGCACGATTTTTTCACCTACGATTGCGTGGATCGTATATAATTGGGCGAACATCGATGCACACGCCCCAATCGTACAGTCGAGTAGCCAATGCTTGGGTCCTGCCAACAGTCGTAGATTATCGACGGTCCCGAAAACGATCATCCAATCCTCAACGGTACCTTTGTCATAGGGGAGAGCGGGGCAGAACGGCATACCGGGGCAAAATGGTAGCGGGGCACGATGGGACCGGGGCATAATGAAATGGGGGCAAAATGGGCCCCATTCCAACCCCCCATGGGCCCATTGCCCAAGGGGGCAATGGGCCCCTTCGTCAACCCCATTTACAATAGCAAAATTAACGACAATCATCCGATTGTGATCGTTGAAATTGCGGTCCCAAAATATTCGACGCATAAATATTAGCCAAGTCTTCGCATCGCCAATAACATCTTGGAACGCGAGCCAATCATTTTTTTTATGAGTTCAATCCAAGTAGACATTTTCGTAAACATTTTTCACAACTTATCTTCACGCTTTTAAACGCTACAAATTGGCCCGGCTGAAGTATCTGGGCGAGTTAAAAAATTCTACGGATATTTCCCGCTCTCGTTTAAAAAAATTCTATAGATTATTCCCGGTATAGTTGAAATATTTAAAAACTTAATATTTTCCGCTATAGTTAGTTTCCAGAAATTCTATAGGAATGTCCCGCAGTACTTCAAGTGCGCCGTAGATATTTCCCGCGATAGTCAAAAGACTATAGATATTTCCCACTGTAGTTGAAAAACTCTACGGACATCTGCCGCTATACTTTAAACAAACAGTTAACATATTTCTCGCTACAGTTTAAAAGCTTAAAATTGTCCGCTATAGTAGCCGAATTATCAACGCTATAGTCGAAAAGTTGTATGGACATTTCCTGCTATTATTTACAGCACTCTATAGATATTAGCCGCTCTACGTCTTGTTAAACGTCAACGCCATGTTAAATTTTTATGGAAACCGTCTGGCCGATTCAGAATCAGCGCGTAGATAGACCTAGGTTTTTCTGGCTATTTGAAAATACCCTAAATCACTCATTTTTGCCATTTTGACTACAAAAATTCCAGATAAACTTTTTTCATTAGTCGTCGCCTCGAGACTATATTTACTACATTTTTTCACGCTGATCACGAATCAGACACTTTTTTATTCGTAGATTAATATTTATTACGGAAAAATGCGTCTCGAAAAAATTTTTTTTTAATGAAATTCAAAAACTTCAAAATGACATAAAATTTAAACGATTCGATCGATTCTCTTGAAATTTTAATTGGATCGTCGGGTGATCATATTCCGTCTGAGTACGCGTTTTTAGCCCGATAGCTAAAAAATTGCGAGCGCCGGAGCGCGAACCGACATTTTTGCAAAAATTAAAAATGGCGTACAAAAAAAACAATTGAACATTTTTGGACGAAATTTTGCACGAACATTGACTATTAACCACACTTACTGTGTGTGAAATTTCAGCTTGATTGGCTGAGGCATTCGCGAGTTATACCGATTAAAATTTTTCACGTCCGTTTCACACATACACACACACACATCCGGACATTTCTTTCTAAATGTGATTTTTCGATGTTTTGGAACATTCTGAACACATTTTTATAAAAATCGCGAACTTTTTTTTTTGCCAAAACAAAAGCTTCCTCGATAAGGAAGCAAAACGCTGTGCATATTTCCCGCGGTAGATAAAAAACTGGATGTTTTTCGTTGTTGGTTTCTTATTCTTAAATTTTCGTTTTTCGTTTTTCGTTTTTCGTTTTTCGTTTTTCGTTTTTCGTTTTTCGTTTTTCGTTTTTCGTTTTTCGTTTTTCGTTTTTCGTTTTTCGTTTTTCGTTTTTCGTTTTTCGTTTTTCGTTTTTCGTTTTTCGTTTTTCGTTTTTCGTTTTTCGTTTTTCGTTTTTCGTTTTTCGTTTTTCGTTTTTCGTTTTTTTAGACGAATTGTTATTAGACGAATTTTCCGCAAATTCGTAGAGACAACGATAGTGAAGAGCGGTGCAAAATGGACCAGTGGCGTCCATCTGAGAGGTTCTTTATTCCTGTGATAGCCTCGCAGTAGTATCCTCCATGAACGAAAGTAGTACGGTGTCGGTTTTCGAAGGCATCTCTGCGAGACACGGATATCCAGTTCATTTGGTAACTGACAACTACGCCACGTGCCTCGGAAGCGGGTTTCAGAACTTGATAAAAAAGGGGGATACGTCATAGTACCACCCAACCTTACCATCCGGCTACAAAAGCGGCGGCCGAATTTTCCGAAAATTTTGTCGGTAGGTTTAAGAGGAAAATAACGTGTATGGTAAACGATGGAGTAGAATTGCATAAAGCTTTTTATTTTATGCGAGAGCGCTCGCGAGTTTAGCATTAGGCCGCGAACTGCCACCACGTTTCTCTCTGCTGCGTCCGCTAGCGATAAGCGGAAATGTATGCGATCATCCATCGAGACAAATAAAGAATCATTCGGGAAATCATCAAACATCCTTTCACGAAGGCGACGCGGTCATGGCAAGAGAAAAAGCAAGGGGAGAAAGAACTCTGAACGATCGAAAACTCGGGAAGATCGAAAGCGTTTTGACACCGGGGGTCACGTATCTTGTAAAAGTGGGAGATCAGGTAACCTGGAAAAGGCATGACAGTGAACTCATAAAATGTAACGATGAAGTGTTGAATAAAGAAAAAAAAGAAGCTCGCGGATAAGGTAGACGAAGCGGAAACGATAGCCGTACGTCGATCAGCGGGACTCCAGAATAAGGAGGGAGACTTGTAATAGCCATAAGGCATCGTAGCAAGGCATCATACCACGCGCTTAGATGTGAGTGCATGTATGTGTGGAACGAAGTAAGCGAGAGTAGTCCGTCGGCTATGAGCCAGCCAAAGGTACGGTCCGAGCGTAGCGCCGGGCGTTAATTAATCGCCCCTGTTATCGGGTGTTGGGCATAAATAAATAGTAGTAGTAGTAGTAGTAGTAAATGTATTTATTGACAATGTATTACATGGTACGGTGATACATTTGGGCAATAATTTACATAATATATTCCTCTGCTGTTACCATTGCCAATGGGCCATCGACCTAAGTCCTTCAGCCCCTGATTCGCTTTTTTTGTACAGATGTGTACGTTTTCGGTGGGAAGGTGGTATTTAAATTAGGCGCTTAGGTTTGGTTTGTGCCGTCGTTTGCCATTCTCTCGAGTTGTTGGAATGTGGTGAGTGTAGGGTGTTTGCGTCTGGGATTTGCATTATGTGTAGGTTGTATACAGAGCGGTTGAATGTTTAGGATTTGTTCAGCGGCGAACCTTTTGGTGAGGATTTGAGTTCTTGTCATTATGCACTGTAAGAAATCTGCGGTGTAAACTGCGACGGTGTGAAGGGTAAAAAAACCGGTGTTAAAATTAACACCATTTTGCAGTGAAGAATACACCGAATATATGGTAAACCGATAACGCGGTGTACTCTAATAAATCCTCACACCAAATTGTGTTCTGAACCACGATGTCACTTAATAGTGTTATTTTCTTGGACATCAACACAATTCTGTGTTAACTGATAACATCTCTAAGAAGTGGTACATTTAACCACATCTTTAAGTTTCAAATATACATTTAATGGTGTCAAATACGCACTGAACGGTGTCTTTAACCCCTAAACGGTACTTTCGATCGAGTGGCGTCCCGGTTTCCCCATTTGGGATTTTGGATGTAAAAAATGTATAACTCATTTTTGAAATCAGCGACTTGAATTTCAATTAAATCGTACTTAAGGGAAACCGGATACTTTAAGGCACTGATAATTACCATTTAATTGATTATCAAGTCTTGATTTTAAGAAAAAATTATGATGATTATTTTTGAAAGTACATAAAAGGATATACAAGTACATAATTATGCCGTGTAATTATAATCTGAATGACGCAGTAATGTATGACCATTAATATCCCGAGTAGCTTATACAGAATTTGAATAAGAGAACTTCACAAGTAAGCAATAGCGTAGTCGGTAACGTGTTAGGTAGTAGGCATTCGTAGGTAGGAATAAGCGTTAGGTAGGTAGTTCGAATCCCGTCTGAGCCAATTCGCCACCACAGATATTCGTGATCGTAGCGGTTTTTTTCATGAATATTCTTTTTTTTTATTTACAATTATCATCATGTACTACGTAATTACTATTTTGGGCGATTATTAGTAACGATATATTATATCACAACTTTTATGTTTACTACAACCGTTAAACCCTTTTCACGCACTTAGGAGTAAAGTTCGGTGTTACTGTACACCGTTACAGTGTTAGAATGTACGTTTTGTAAGTGCCACTGATTTTACACCGCATGTTTTACACCATATTTTAACACTGCTTTTAAAACCAAAGTAATGGACCTATATGGACCACATGGTGGTGTTAAAGTGGTGTTGAATTTAACACCGTTTTTTTACAGTGTGGATCTTTCGATCTGTAAATGTTATTTTCCGGAAATGTGATGATCTTGCTGTTACTTTTTGTTCGCAGTGCGGAAGGTGATGGTTGAAGTTTATTTTATTGTCTATGATAATGCCTAAGTATTTTGCATGCTGCTTTGGTGATATTTCTATGTTAAAAAGTTGGTTTTTTGGTGATTGCGGGTTTATCTTGTGGTTGAAGATGAACAGTTGAGATTTCAGTGGGTTCGGTTTGAGTCGCCATTTTAAACCAGACCACTGTTTTATCGACCGCGTCTTGGAGCTTTTCTATTGTTTTTTGTACGTTTTTTTCGTGTGCGATTATGGCTGTGTTGTCGGCAAATTGTATAATGTATTCGCTATGGTCTATGGAATTTGTGTTATTTAGGTTATAGTTGTATACATCGTTATAAATAAATATATAACGCGATAAAAACAAACGGAGCCTTATTTTCCCTGAAGCCCAAGTTTCCTCAATTTCCTGTCAACATTTAGCAGAAACAGTCCAATATGCCCCAGCGTTCCCTCTTACCCCACTTACCCCCCCCCCCCAATCTTTTCTGATATCGTGGTTCCTTTTACTTCCCGTACTTATTGATAAATATGACGTTGTTGTTTGAGGTAGTCAGTTAATCCGCTGAATAATAAACAACCGGAAGTCAGTCTACCTCCTCGAAGAACCTCGAGCCGCGGGAGATGTGGCACAACTTCCCGGCGACTTTGAGCCTCCGTATTTGTGCTCCACTCCACGTGCTTTAATCCTCGAAAGCATGAGAAACCTTCCACATTTCTTAGCTTCGAGTTTCGTCCAACTTTAATACACAAACTTCTCTACGAATCACTGAAGATCCACGGCAGAATGCAAAGTTTCGGATTCTCTCCTATCCTATCTTCAATAATAAATTTTCTTCTCCGACGTCGTCGTCGACGTCTTGGCCTGACTGGAGAACATGCGAAAAGAAGAACTATCCGGTAATATGGATTGCACGAAAAAAGAAAACGAGAACGAGAGAAGAAGCATTCAGCCCGCGACGAGGAATCGGGGGAAGGGTTAGCGTAAAGCGTAAGTCTGAGAGACACAGAAAAGAGATAGAGATTAAGTGTCGAGGGGACAAGAAGAGTCTCTAATTAGGATCCGCGCTTGTATTTCGAGTGGCTGGCGAGCTCGCACACCCTCGGACATTACACGCTGCTCGGTGACTGGCTTGGTGTACTAGCCAGCTACCTACCTAGCTCGTGCCCAGCCGGGTTCACTACATCGCTCACTCCGTTGATCGAATGCACGTGTTGGAGGATGCCCAAGCACAACTGTGTCAAGGCGGCTTTTACGCTTTTCGAGAGATTCTCCAACCGAACACCCTCGGTTCAAAGTCAGCGTTGCATAAATACCGGTTAAACGACCCGAGTCCCGAGCCTTTATGCCTTTCTTCCATCATCGCGTATCTCTCTCCCTCTCCATCTTTGTCGCCTGGGGCGTTGTACTTGCTTTCTTTCCGAATTCCCGTTTCACCGTTGATTTTCCTTTACCTCATCGGTTCAGGACGCAGCGTTGCGTCCTAATGAGGTCCGGAAAAAGGCTTGACAGAGACCATGAAAAGGCCTTTTTAGGGTTCCGTCAAGGCCCGATCCAAGCCCCGAAGAATGTTACAGGGAATCGGTAACATAATCCCTTATAGTGATCGGGAATTGATCCGTCGCGTAGCGAAGCTCTCAAAAGCCGATAGGGTTAAGGTGGTGAATATGGGCCACAAAAAACTTCAGGTTTTTATCTCCTACTCCCAGAAATAAACCCCACTGAGGTGGAAGGAATAGCGGTACCCGAATACATCCTTTGTAATGGCCTGGTAATTAAATATTTCTAGATTTTTTTCACGGGTTTGGAGCCGTGGTCCATCATACTCGATTTTTTGCCATATGCTTGGTAATATTTACCGCAAGAGTCGACTATTAATGACCTTACTTACAAATGTCTCAGTGAGGCTTCAGACACTGAGTATTGAATTAAAGTTTCTTCAGAACTATAATTCAATACTGATATATAATTCAATACTAATAAAATGTTATCAATACAAGTAGTAAGTGGACGAAGTTTTTAACTTTGTTAAACCCGCTTTTCTGTCAACACGCCCGGGTCCATTTTACCCCGTTCGGCCATATTGAGTATTTTTACCATACTCGATCATACTTTTGTCGGAGGAGTAAACACGAGCGGGGCTTAAATAGCAGGGCTGGACAAATAGCGCAAGTACTCGACTAAATAAATGGGCGTATACCTGCAGTACTCGAATTATTTTCCGAGCACCGTCGAACAGTTATTTGCTTTTCGGGCCATCGACGATAGGAGCTTCGGGTAATATTAGTATAAACCTTGTGAAAACGTTCTGGGGCAATGTGATCGTCTTAGCTGTCTTTGCTGCAACGAAGAAAATGAGTCATATAGGAACAGCGGTATAATGCATAACCATCAAGCAGTTATAACCAATGCCAAGTGGGTCAGGGTGCTCGGCCCGTTTCTCTATCCAGTCCGATCCAATTGTAAAGAGAATGCAAAATTTCACGATGTTCATCTCGCCGCTTGTCGCCAACGATCAATTTTATCGTCTCCGATTTAACAATCGATTTCCATTATTTTTCATATTATTAGGCTCAGAAATAAGGATGATGATATATCCATAATATTTCTTCCTATGGGTGGGAGGGCAACCTGATGCAACGGAATGAAGAAAATAATGATGTCGAAGTTATAATGGGAGGCTGGGGCAAAATGAACACGCACGGCAAAATGCACTCATACCGAAATATAATGAAACTCTCCCACGCTCCATGCTACCATATAGATTTCTGCTAGAATTGCTCTCCCTGATCGAATGCGATTACAAAACTATGTAAGAGCCCGCTTTTAAAGGGAACTCAAAATTCCTGTGTTAGTTTTCTTTATTTCATTAAATCCGAAGGGGCCATCCGTCCACCTTATCCCGTATTATTTTTAATATTTTAAGAATTCATGTTTTGTCCAGAAAACAATTAAATTTCAGCCCAAATGTAATTATTTTTCAGAATCCAAATTTATCGATTAACGATACGCATTCGAAGGTGAGTCCATTTTTGGCCTTAATATTTCCGTTATTTTGTTCGGACATGCCAAATAAGTGTAGCAGATTCATATTATGTCTTAAATCTTAAAAAGGCATCACATATTGGCGTGTAAACAAATCAAACTTCCTAAATCACTCGGCAGCGTTCAGTTTGCCCAGCTCTTCCCCTACTGATTCGGTCGTCTTGAAGCCTTCCCTTCCTCCCATTCTTGATACGCTTCGCCGAACACTGAAACATTCCGAGCGGAGATTGCAACGCATCCGAGTGTGGTTGTTCGATGCGGAGGATTATCAGAAGCTCGTGCACTTAGAGGCTAAGAGCGAATGACTGCTGCTGTACAGAACATTCGGTAGTTCGTTTGCCCCTACACGAGCTTTGTATTAGGAATACAATGGCGCGGCTCATCTCAGAATTAAGGTCAGGTTTATTCGACCGAAAACGCAGTGTACGTACGAATAAGCTTCCGATGTACTTCACCATTTTCATAACTCATCCAAAATAATATATGATTCACAGAACGAATGCAGCGCCTAACGTACCTGCAATAATTTTCATCCGTGCTCTACAAGCTCGAAGAATTACGGCCCCGACGAGTGGATGATCCTTTACGAGTATCGATGGTGACGTTATTAGTACAAACGAGATTTCGACGAGAACGACGAGAAAGGATGAAGGGATCATTGAAGAATCATGGGTGAAGCGAGGCGGGATAAAAGCTTGAAGTAGATAAAGTTTAAGAATAATGTCTTCGATACGTATTCTCGTGTCTAGACAAGTTAACAGCTGAACAGGTCTCATATGTTCCCATCAAGGTACCGCTATCTTGGAAAACCTGACAAACCTGCAAATGTCACTGAATTTAAAATGCTTCAGCTAAACCCGGCAAAATTCAGGGAATTTTCTTTATGAGAAATATGGACCCCCTTGTACTAAAAGAAATGCTTAAAATATGGTGATATCCCATTTTACCCCATGTCTTCAGTGTACAGCATTCAGTACTCAGCCCTGGTCTCCCGTACGTCGCAAGCCAACGTCCAAACTTGACAGGCACATAAATAAACGCATCATCGTAGGACCTCCATCTAATGGTCCTATTCACGTCAAAGACTCTAATGCCCGGCGCCATAAAACATGCGTATGAAAGAATGACGTGCGGTTTCGTTGCTCCGCCTACTGTTTATCTTCTATTTTGTTGATCTACGAAACTATGGATCCCCACTTCACTCGGGAAACATACATGCGTAATGTATAGTTAATATATACCTTCGGTGTTCACACATATATAGATACAACATATGCATATAATGTACAAACAACGACAATTGGGGGTACCAAACTTGACGAGCTTGCGGTATACATAGTAATGGTGGGTCTCGCGGCCTGTACGTTATTCACATACGCGATTGTGCCCCGTGGTACATAACTTATGAGCAGGGAGACGGAGACGACTACGACGACGATGAACATACGGCACGTTTCGGGGCTGGCCAAGGGTATTAGGCAGTACGTGTGTGCATACTGTCGCTGATAGTATAGCCAAGATCAATTACGTTGATACCAGCTCGGATGCTCGGAACACTCGGGAGAGCATGTATCGCCCCCACCCTTCACTATCACCCACGTCCTAGTTTACCGCTCGCAGTGCCCCCCCGCCCACCGCCCACCGCCCTTCCACTATGTTCGATGGAGATTCCAAAGTTATACTACTCCATCTATGACACTCCATGACATTCGCTGTGTTGCGGCATATACCGGTGAACTAATGACGCATCGGCGTATTGTACCTTCGACATTATGAAGTTAATAAATCCAAGCGTTGTTGCGGTATTGTACAAATTATGCGATCAAACTATACACGGAAATCCGAATCGGATAAGGAATTTTGTGGGGCAGCTTGTATTTTTAATTAACGCTCCGGTATTCGGTGGATGCAGTGGGTCCAATCGCGGCTATTAGAGATTCAGCGCGTGACGTTGACATGGTAACCACGCGTGAAGCGCTATTAATATGTGGACTATTCCATCCCAACACAGAACCCACTGTCGTCCGGTTGCAGCCATTATTATTGTTCTTATTATTATTATTTGTTGTGTTTATTTTTCACGGGACGAACCCTCATACATATAATACAGTAATGCGAGTGTCTGTACATTGATTGGTGGCTATACCTAAAGCTAGAGATAATCGAAAAATGAATAGAATAGAAACTCTGCTACTATAATAATGGAGTGCAAAAGAAAAATATTTACAGCACATGACATGGGCAGCCCTTAACCGGGCTAGCGTATCGGACTATAATCAAGCGAGAAGGGATTGACGAAAAATTGAGCGAGGAATGCCGAACACGTCGCTGATCTCGTGGAATTCGTTGGTATAACGCGAGATTCTGGGAACTAAGCTCCCGGGTGGAAATTCAGCCACGGCCCCAATACGGGTATTATCAGGCTTGCGGTTGCGCCTCATCAGGTCGTAGTACGGCACCCTGCGAAGGGTCTTACATAAAATGCAACGCAGTGATTGAAACGGCCGTGAACAGGCGCCCTGATCACGGCCTTATCAAGGTGTCTGATTGCCCCCTGAGCAAAATATAATAATTACATTTTATTTATTAACGTTATTTTATTGGACTTGTGAACCTTTTTATATATATATATATATTTTTTTATTTGTAATTCCTCTCGTCACGGCTCTCGCCTTTTACCCCCCTCAACCCCACCCAGATTGCGTCCGCAGCCGACTTACCCCCTTACTGTGTCACATTCGCACAGGGAAACTGCGGAAAACCTGGCCATACACAGACGGCTCTTTCCCCAGAGATTAGTGTTCCTACAGGGTAATCACCAATCTCCGAGAAAATTACTTCCCGCTCCACGATTCGATACGCCAGCCAGCGCGTGGCGAGGCGGTCACCCATCCAAGTACTGACCGCGAGCGGTACTGTTTGACTGTCGGGACCGCCAGAGCCACACACCAACCGCGCACCTATGGCTGTCAGTGTGAACCTTTTTAGATTTGTTATTCGGATTCAATTAACTAAGTAAGCAATACAAATTAAATCATGGAAAAATCGATTTTCATTTCACTCATACTGAGACTCGAACCAGCGACCTTGCCAATGGGGACCGCGATGGCGGCAGGGCCTTAACCAACTCGGCTATCCTGAATTTGCGAAAGTTAATATCAAATTTGGTTTAAGCTCCGGAAGACGTATGTACACGACTATATATACTTTTACAGTGCCAGTACACATGCATTCCCGGCCAAAAATAAAAATCGATGAGAATTTCGAACAATTTCTAATGAGATAAAAATCGGAAAAATCAACCATGTGTAAGATGCTGGGAACATTGATTATGGCTAATAGTAATGTAAAAAAAAATTATAATGCATAGAAAAATAAATGTTTAACAAATAATCAGGGAATCTCCTTTTATTAAATCGTTTGAATTATTTAAGTTATTTATTAACCCATTAAATTATTCACACATCCAAAGTTCGTTTCAAGCTTTGGTAAACATTTTTTTCCAACGTACGGAAATTCTATAAAAAATTCACATCGACTGTACAAAAAAATGTACGAATTTATTCGAAATTGGAAAAAAGGTTCACTGATTTTTTTAGAAAAATTTGTTTTTTAAATACGTTCGTAATGATTTTTTTGAAATTTCAGTATGCAAAATCAATGTTCTTCACACCTTTAATACTGTTCGTTTTGGCGTGTTAGAAAGTACTGAAATTTATATTAAATTTAATTTTCGGTTGAGGATGTATTCACAAAGCATTGTTAAATTGTGATATACACACTATTTAAAGGTAAATGTATATTTTTAATCTAAATACGCTTCGTCAGCCCATGAAATTTGAAATATTCAAAGATTTTAATATTGTACATTGTCATGTTCACCTCGTCAACTAGTACTTGAAAATTGGTTATCAATCCTTAGCTGATAATTAGGAATGGAATATTATTCAACCACAGAGAAGTAATAAGATGTTCAAAATGCTATAGAGATATCTTGAGTTAACAAAATTATTATGGAGCAGTATGGCCAACCTGATAACGCCCCTACTGCGGCTGGGGCCGAATATCCACTCGATTCCTCTACTACCGATTAACAAGGACTGCCGGATCAATGCCTGATCTGGACCTGATCTTACTAGCCGTAGGCTAGCCTGGTCATGCAGATCGTGTGTATTTCAAACCCGGCCCAGATAAGACTTTCCATAAAACGGCAAGCCTTACTGGTTTCCTCCCCACGACCTGATCAGTCGTAGGGCATTCCTGATCAAATTTCTACGCAGTCTGTGACGCCCGCGTTAGTTAGTCTCCAACTACTAACCTAGATTTTTATGGGGATAGCCGAAGCCTGCCTTTAATCATGAGAGAGAAATTCGAGTTTCAAATTTCGACTGTTCCTTCAAAAACTCAGTGTACAAGCGCCGGATTGAGGATGGTATACGAGCTGCTCAGTGGGATATTGGCGGGTTATTAAGAGCATTGAATAATTTCTTTAATAATAGTACTGCTCGAAGAGGACACTTTGGCAATTCGACACAGTTATAACAGGGTCGAAATTTTGTCCCAAAAACTTTTTTGCCATTCGCTGACTAGAAAGCATCCCGTGTGATTGACGTAGATCTTGCAATTTCACCAAATATACGAAATTAGACCGAAAAAGTGATCATAGATAAAATTGTAACAATACAAGACTGCAATAGTTTTTAAATCATATCAAAGTTGTTAGGTGATGAGTTTTTGGAAGCAAAGCTATTGTTTGTCCTAACTCTCGCAACGGAAATCGAACCTTTTTCACCGAGTTTCAAAGCGACAGTCCTCTTGTGCAATTTCTATATGACGTTGTCGGGTTTTCGATAAAGCATCAAATGACGAAATCATTCAATTTCTTTTTTTGTTTTACTGTTTGCTGCTTATGCCATATAATATCGATGAAAAAAGGTCGTAACATTTTTCAGATTTCATCTGGAAAACCTGGAAATATGGAATTTCATATCCTTGATCTGTTAGACACCATGGATATTTTTCGCTATAAGGAGTTATCTTTTTGCGTAATGACGCCTGTCCAACGTGTTTTCACTCGTGAGCTAACTAATCTGTAACGTCGTTTATGTTTTGTATTTTTTTTCAGCAACTGAGGAGCTAGGAGGAATCGGAACAACCTTGCCGTCAGCACCAACGGAGCTCGCACAGTACCCGAAACTCTGTGAACTTCGTAGAAAGTTCCCGGTTCTCTATCGCGTCGAGTTTCAGGTAAGAAAATAAAACTGACAAGCAAATGTACGCAAACACGCTCGAATGTACAATTGACGAGGTTGAGATTTATTTCTTGTTTCTTGATTTTCTCTTTTTTTTTTGGTCGGAAAAACGAATTTTATGGGTGACTTCATGCAGATGAGGAAATGTCTAGTAACGACAACGGGTTGGGGGGTTTGGGTCGAGGAAGGAAGACCTCGTAGAGGGGTTAACGAGCGACGCACATGGAGCAAAGCTCTAGGAGGGATTGCGTTGCTAATTCCCGAGCGATCGCGACCAGAGCTGGGTAAAGCTCCGACTGCTCGATTCGGCAAACTCACCCTGAGCCTCCGCTGCACAAAGGCCGTGTACGGTAAATTAATCATCGCAGCTCCGTTACGTTCAGGCTTTGTAAGTGCCGCTGTCGGCGGAGATGAAAAGTCGGACGTATTGCGGTGTTCCCGCGATACGATCCGCTTCGGCTTAACTTCATCCCTGGATGGCTTTGCCGTCAGGTCCCGATGATTGCGTCGGGATCGCGGATTCGCGTTTACTCAGGGCGTGGTCAGCAAAAAATTTGGCGTCGAAGAATTTCATATTACACAACCTTTATTAATCCTTGAATGGTCACCGGGAACAAGGCCATTTTTGACCTCGAAATCGTCAAGTCCTTTGGGGTAAAAAATTTTATTATTGAAATCCAAAAAACCACAAATATATTTAACAAAAAATATATATATATAAATATATGCACTAGGGCTTCTGGTGAATCGCACGCTTCGCGCGCGCGCATGGAGTGTCTATGAATAAATAAAATAATTAAAACTTGGTCAGGAGCCCAGGGGGACTTAGAATAACCAGGACCTGTGCAAGAAGTCCACCCCCACCCGCACCTCTCTTTATCTACATAAGACCTTATTATTCTAAGTTCCTTTTAATGGACTTAGGCCCTTCCCATCCTAAGCGCTGACTTAATGCCCTCATTATTCCAAGTCTTTTGAGTCCATTGAGTGGCGTTTCGAATTGCAATGGGGCGTAAGGTTAATGGGGCATAAAATAATAATGGATTAAGTCCGTTCCCCCCTCCCCTACCTACCTACCCTCCCCCTCGATTCTTGAAAAAACGACGAGACTTTTATATATTATAGAGAAATAATAAATACATAATTAATAAATCATTTTTGTTTATATCAACAAAATTGAAAATATTTTTGGATAATTGAATATACAAAAAATTAAATTGTTTCCCATGAATACCTGGAAAGTTGAAATGCAGTCTCCCTGAGCGTTAAAGGATTAATATCATTGGTTTGAAGCATCAAATTTACTTGACTTTTTTCCCTCGATCGATCGACCAAGTTTTCCCGGGTGTTTTCATACTCGTTCGCTCATTACACGGAAACTCTGAAACGTGCGCGGTTTAGTAGGCAATTGTTTGCTCGATACCGCCGGCTTTTCCTGTATAAGTGGCCACTTAAGGCTCCCTTTGTTCATTCTCGCCGTTGTTTCGGCTGCGAGCAACGAGGACGGAACTGAGTCACGTGGACCTTATCCCTTTGTTTCGTTCGGATCCGTCGCCGAAGCTATGGCATTAAGAGCATGTGAAACACTATGGAGTGCGACAGAGATAGCATCGGTGGCGCTCTTGGCGGAGCGAGAGAGACACGCTGAGAACGTGTTTCACATGCTCTTAACACGGCCCAAAAGGACGAGGGAAGAAGAGCTTTTTGTTCATCGTCACATCCATCGTCAAGAACCTCGAGAGGCTATCGCGTTTCTGCAACGGCAAAAACACTCGTACCTATAAGCACCCAAAATTATCGTCCAGATGTCGTTAATTTCATCCCTTGCGTTATTTTTCCCCGTCTTCTATTTCTGTTGCTTTTATGCCTTCTCCTAGTTTCTTCATTAGATAACTCTCTGTCTCTCCCTCCTGCCGAGGAGATTAAACATTCGAGTTTTAGTTCCAGATTTTATTGATTCAAATTACCCAGAAATGTACTTCTGGTTCCTATCGGGACGAGGCTCGTATCGTGCGTTTAATTTCTCAGTAGTCGAGAGTGCTGTCGCTCGGCTCCGCGGAGCGGCATTGCCGCTTGAGCATGTGAATTTAGTTCAAGCTGCTCTTAAGTCATGCGTGCGCTTTATTTTTGGGGTCAACCAATTTGAGCAAGTGACTCGCTTTTTTCGAGAGTCTCGAATGGTTTGAGTTGGTTGCTGGGAGGGAGGACTTGATTTCAATGCGATGGATGGTGCGATTGACTGTAGAATTTCGTTGCCTCCTCGTACGGTTCTTCTGAGCAAGGGGTGATTTCGAAGTCCTGTAATAGACTTGGGCCTTTACGGCGACCTTAAGATTTTCTTCCTGTAAAACAATCTGGTCTCACTTGTATGTACGATTATTATTATTAGGAATTTCGATCTTAAACGGTTGTATTGCGTAATTGTTCTATTTTAATGGTATCGATTCATATCAATTTATGTATCTATCTATATTGAGACAGGCTTATTTTTTGACAATTAATTCTCACCGAATAAACCTACACCTGCCGCGGCCGGGTCTTCCTTCAGCTGACAGGGTTCTATGATTTTTCATTTGACGATTAAATTTTATTGTTAGGCGCCAATTAGATTCCAAGAAACTAATAAATAATATTTCCGAATGTGACTACAGTAGAATCTCGATTATCCGAACCAATTGGGACCGGAGCTCGTTCGGATTAACGAAAATTCGGATAACAGAAGAGTAAAGCTGTGTTAAGCGACATAGCACCATACATATCGAACAAAAATTACATTACCCATATATTTTAAATAATTATGTTATATATTTGAGGAATAACGTGATACATGTATTATTATGATATTCAACGTTAACTTCAAACCTCCTTCATCATAAAATCTACATTTTTCGTTGGGCCCAAAAGAGCTTTACGTTTTTCGCAGCCAATTTTTTTTTTATGTCAGAGATCTTTAATTTGCTAACATCATATGAGCGCGCTGACAATGTGGTGGTCTTTCTCTTATCGAGTTTCGAAAGGGTTTCTCTTTTCTTTTCACCGTAAGTACATTATGTTTACATATAGAGGTGGAAGGACTGGACGTTGAATCCATAACTCACTAAACTTTGAAACTAGTAGATTAACAAAAACAAATTTCGAATACGTGAGTATTTGCTCGGCTGAAAAACTAACGAGTACTGTGCATACGACTGACGTGAATGCACGGTAGTGCTGTGTAACTCCTATGCGAGTTCGACCGTTCTTGAATTGGCTTGTTGTTCGTAGCGCGCAACAATGTAATGATACGAGAATTTCACGCAATAGTTCGGATAATAGAAACTTCATCCGACCCAACGGTGGCTCGGATAATAGAGAATTCGGATAATGGGTGTTCGAATAGTCGAGGTTCTACTGTAATTTCAATCGACAAGGAAACTTATTCTGTAGGTGTTCGATTGGAGGACCTAGGAGAAGTTAAATTTGAAAAATCCCCAGAACGCAACAGAGAAATTAATAGGCAAAATATAAGTTTATCGACTTGACTTAGGGGTAAAGCTTATCCCTTGATAGGCACACAGTTCACTTTACAATTTGGACGAAACTTAACTATACAAAATCAAAATAATTATAATTTAATTAATAGTTTTGACAATAATCTCGACAAATAATGAGACTCCTCCGTCCTATGTCCGTAGCTCCGGAGATAGGACGTACAAACTACGACTGTATATATATATTTTTTTTTCCTCGTGATTCCCCTGTTAAGGCTTTAGCTTTCTGTTAGCCATCTAGCTGCTATTCTCATTGGCTAAAAATCAAATTTTTAACCAATTCCTCTCTTGTAAAGTACGCGGCTGCAGCCGCTATCAAACCCCCATACTGTGTCGCATTTGCACGAGGACGCAGAGAAACTGCAGAAAACCTGCGCCGATACAACCGGTCATTCCAACTGAGTCTTGATATTCGTATTCGATACTTCGAGTGCAAACACCAATCCTCAGAATTCGACCTCCAGCTCAGTGGTTCCAATGCGCCAGGTAGTGCACGGCTAGGCGGTCACCCATCCAAGTACTGACCGCGAACGATTCAGCTTGACTCTGGGGACCTCCAAAGCCGCACACCAACCGCGCATCCACCGCTGTCGGTACTACGACTATATTTTTTTTTTTTTTTTTTTTTCTGGTGATTCCCCTGTTAAGGCTTTAGCTTTCTGTGAGCCATCTAGCCGCTATTCTCATCAAATTTTTAACCAATTCCTCTCTTGTAAAGTACGCGGCTGCAGCCGCTATCAAACCCCCCATACTGTATCGCATTTGCACGAGGACGCAGAGAAACTGCAGAAAACCTGCGCCGATACAACCGGTCATTCCAACTGAGTCTTGATATTCGTATTCGATACTTCGAGTACAAACACCAATCCTCAGAATTCGACCTCCAGCTCAGCGGTTCCAATGCGCCAGGTAGTGCACGGCTAGGCGGTCACCCATCCAAGTACTGACCGCAAACGATTCAGCTTGACTCTGGGGACCTCCAAAGCCGCACACCAACCGCGCATCCACCGCTGTCGGTCACTACGACTATATCCGCATGCCCGGGACTACTGACACCTGACGGGACGCGACGAAACTCCGGGCCCAAGAATCGAACCGGTCACAATGAATAAGGAAGGGAGGAGCAAAAAGTGAAGGAGCCCGTAACCTTTAGGGGATCGGTGTAACACACTTACCTCAATAATGAGACTCCTCGAGGGCAGACTTTTGTCACTAATTGATATCGATCAGGAAGTGTCTCTCTTTTTTCGTCGATCTCCTCCCGTCAGCTATCAAGTCTCGTGGGAAATCCTGCCATCGCCTCCAGCGACATTGGCCTATCGGGTTTGACAATTCGACTTGTGCGAGACACGCACTCGTTTGCTTTGGTCAATTACTTGAGTCGAGCGTAGCAACAAGATCGTGGATATACGCTTGCCTCTACCTAAGTTTTCGCGAGTGGAATTTGACAACTTGCGGGCAGAACGAAAGCGTGCGAGGAGTCAATACATTGAAAAAAAATATCATTGATTCAAGTAAAATTAGCTTGCGGGCTGCCAAAGAACAAAAATGTTGTTACAATTCTGCTTTCAGTTCGTCCAATTTCATATCGGATTGAAACGATAACAAGTCACCTTGACAGTTTTTCCGTCATTGTTTAAATATCATATGGAATTATAAGAATTGAAACAAACATTTTTTTCTTCGGCAGCCCGCAAGCAAACTTTTTTTTCAGTGTATGAGAAGTGAGTATTTTTATTTTACTGTCACAATGTGTTCACGCTGAGCTCGCGCTTCTCTCAATCTCGTCCTTTCGCCCCTAGACTACATGCTTTGTCAAACCGCGACGGTCGTCGTCAATTTTCGGCAAAGCTGATCGTCACACAGTATCGGTATACTGTGCTTGCCTAGCTTGTGGATTACGAAAGTTTTCCGACTTTCCGCTCGGCCTCTCGGGGATGCTGTAATAGGGTCTTAAAGTATAGCGGCGCTATATCGGCATATGCCGGCTGGGTTTCGAGCTACAACGCTCCAAACACCGATCCAATCTACTGGAAAGGGCTATTTACCGTCCCGTTTAATGACTCTTTACGAGACAGCGAATGAAGGATTTTCAGACGAGAATGAGATAAACCAACGAACGATGAGCGAGGTTCACCCATAGCTCGGCAGCTTGCACTACCCGCCGGCAGTGAATGGAGCCGAGAGATATCAGACGAACGCCCGTCTACTCGAGGGTTGCAAGGGATGGTCAGGAGGTCGAGCGCTGAAGCGGTTCCGCGGATATATGACCCTACTGTATGAACATCCTGATGGAGAAACGGATAGATGCGCTTTCACGCCCGGCTTTCCTTCCGCTTCTCACTTCCTACTCCAAACCCGGTAGACAGGAAAGAATGGGTTTATGGCGATCGACGGGGAAAGAGAGTCAGGCATGGTACACTTGATTTAAAAAATGGTAAAAAGGTATATGCGAAAATATAATTTTTCATACATTAAATATACTTTTCGCGAGAATGTTGCATATAATGCAGGAGGAAAAGAATGAACCTGAATATAGAAAAATGTAAATGCGTTTCCTTCTCACGACGACGTGCTCCGGCTTTGATTCTCTACTCGATAGGAGGAAATCCTTTGGAGAAGGTTCCGAAGTTTCGTGAGCTTGGAGTTATATTCGACTCAACATTGAGTTTTGCCGAACACGTAGAAGAAACATTCAGAAAGGCACTCCGGTCGCTGGGCTTTATAAAAAGGTTTTCTGGGGAGTTCCAAAGGGTGGAGACCTTCAGATCTATGTATTTGTCATTGGTACGTCCAATTTTAATATATGCGACAGAGATTTGGAATCCCGTGTTTCTTGTCCACACCAAAAAACTGGAAAGAGTTTAGCATAAATTTCTTCACATGGCTGCCTACAAGATGGGAAGGCCGTTGCAGCGAGAAGACCGCGATTACACGCCAGTATCGAGGGTGCTAAAAATCCCAAGCGTACAATCACTCAGGACAAATTACGATCAAAGGCTCCTGTATAAAGTGTCATCGGTCAAAGGGGACAGTCCAACGTTGGCAGTTTAACTTAGGGAGGTTGTGCCTGCGCGTCCAAGGAGAACGCAAACTATGTTCCGAACCCCGACAATCCGCAGTTTGCTTACGGTGAGATCGGCGCACTACCGTTTAACTAGGGTTGCGAATAGGCTCAACTTGGCTCATCTTTTAGCCGACCCAGAAACGGTATATAACTGTAGTCTTGGCGCGAAAGTTCTGAAGTTTGAATGAAAGGACAAAAATTTTGCTCGTCCAGCCAACAAAATCAAAATAGAAATAAAGCAAAACAATAAAAATAAATAAACAGATATTATGATGTTATTATGTTTACACATGCTTTATTTTAGTTAATATTTGTATGATTATCTGAACGGTAAAATTGAAAATATAAAAGGGTTCGTTCCACAAATAAAATAAATAAATAAATAAATAAATAATTTATATTTACGGGCATACATGTGACGGACGTATTCGAGGAAATACTACCAAAAAAATATTCTCCCGTATATAAAAAATGGACAAAGTATAGGTGAAAAATGTCTTGTCGCAAAAAATATATTCTGTGTATAAATTATATACTTTTAATATAGGCGAAAATATTATTTTTTAAATGTTTGTTTGGATATATCCGCTACGTATATCCCATAATATATTAATTATATGCCATTAATTGTTAAAGATATTTTTAACCATTCACGTACGGGATCCTCACTCAGCGAGTACTTACACTTCGAGGTATAAAAATCGCTATATCTAAAAAAATATTAATGATGTCGAAATTCGGAAAAATATTCTTTGAGGATATGTTCACGATATTATATTTGTGTAAAATAATATTTTTATCGTTTATATATAGTGTGCTATTGTTATTCGAAATGTATGTTTCAAATACAAGAGAAGGTCGTGAGTCCCCGCCTGCGTAGTCCATGGCGTGAGACTCTCATACGTGAAGGGTTAATATATGAAAATATATTTTCGGATATTCTTTTATTTCATATAGGATCAATATTATTCCTTAATACTGATTCTATCTTTGTTGGTTTAACGACAATAAATAAGGTGGACCTCTCGATTTCCCAAACACTTTGATCTATCATGATCATCGCCAAGTCCATTTAACCCTAGAACTCATGTATCATTTTTCTACCTTCTAACTCATGACTGAGGTACATATGTACCCCATGCGTTTTTTCAACGTACAAGCATCTTATGAGCAGAAAATGGGATTTGCCCACATGAATCTCTTCGTTGTTTTCATAAGGAAGAGAATGGTATGCAGCAAATTTGGTTTTATTAAAGTTTAGGGGGTGAAAATCACCCTTCAAACCCAAAATTGTAATTTTTTTTTGTAATGGTCCGATTTTCAAATCTCAAACACCATTTCACAGGGGCTATTACCAGGCTATTAGGGAAAAAAATGGTCCCATTATATTCCGTTCAAAAAGTCTATTTATTTGGACATGTGAAAATAGAGAAATGTCGAACACTTGTAACATGGAAGAAATCAATGAAAACACAAACAAAATTGGTTTTGTCTGAGTTTTAACATTTATTTTTTCTTAAACCATTGTACGCATTTAAAGATGATGATAATTATTATAAAAATTATAAAACTTTATTAACACTTATAAAAAAATAAAATGCTGACTGTATACGTCCAAATTATATAATAGTAACTTACTTTCGATAGTTTTAACAAAAAAAAAAATCACTCACTTACATAAAACAATCTGTGAAAATTCACAGATGCACCTTGAAGTGTTGATTTTTAGATAACGCAGAAGGAAATTTATTGCGAACATCCGTATCGTTTTTGTGCTGAAAAGAATGCATGGTAGTTTGCGATCGGCAAAAAGTTCCCGGTACTTGAAGGGTTAATACCCGAAGCGCGCTGCGTTAGCGTCCTGTGCGACAGCTAGCAAGTAACTGAAGCTACTACCGGTCTCAGCACATCCTCCGATCATGGAACTAAATCATCGTGAAGGTCCCAAGTCGATAATGTCAATTTCTACTTTAGGCGTGCAGTTTGAATATCGTCTGGGGTACTTTTGTATCCCATACATGAGTTCAGGATTACTATCAAAAAAATAATAAATGGCTTGTTTTACTGAAAGACCTTCGAGTACCTTGCAGTAGACATATCAAGATCCCATTTGGTCTTTAGGTTTTTGAGATACATGGGAGAAAAGTTCATTTCTTCACTAAAATGTTCGGATACTTCCTTAGGTGATTCACATTACCCCACTCTCTCCTAAGCCGCTCGGCGCGGATGGCATATACTTATGGACTCCTCCATGCAAGCCCCTTGTATACTGTCACGTTCAATCTCGAGTACGCGAAAATCTGTATACATCACTCCGCGTTCCATGCACCCCCCAGAGGGTATCGCCGTATATGTATATACACGTATCGCTGTAGTGTGTCACAGGTGTTTACCGTTAACTTCCATGCGTTCAAGCTCTCTGCGTTGACACAGGAAAGACGACGTTCGCAATATTTATGAGCTTTAGACTCGTTGCCGAAGCAGGTCACCCCCATCTTTTTCGTTACAAATGCCTCGTCTGTACCTCGCTCACTCACCACACTTTTTTTTCTTTTTTTTTAACAATATTCTTTAACGTCATATTTATCGTTCGATTACATCGATTTTAGTAAGCGTTTTTCGTCGCCTATTTGTAATTACTGTATGAATTTTCATTGCCCGATAACAGACGGCGTGCAAGGTCGAGACGCACTCTTGCAGACACGCGATGAAAGCCGCGAACAAGGAAAAGAATCAGAATCAACGTTGTATTCCATGTGAGTGAGAAATTATCGAAGGACTCGGTTGCGCAGCCTATTTTACTGATAACGGCGAATAATCTTGTTTTACGTTACAGATGACTATAACAGAGTTGTACTGGACACGATAGAGGGACAGCCGGACTCGGATTATGTTAACGCATCCTACGTAGACGTAAGCACTTGGATTTACTATATAAAAATTGAATTGATCCTACTTTACCTTTCATCGATGAAAATTAATGTCGCTTCGTTTTTAAAAAAATGGTTGTCGGTATATTTTTAATGTTTCTTTTTACAGAGTATATTAAAGCCAAACGCCTATATCGTGACTCAGGGACCTATAGAGACAACGGTAACGGAATTCTGGCGTATGGTCTGGCAGGAGAAAGCATCGTGCATAGTAATGCTAACGAAAACCTTCGATTTTATAAAGGTAACGATCATAAACCGTCGATGGGTTTATCTGCGGCTGAAAATATAAATGCTCGTGTACTTTACACATTAACATGGAAGTTTTCCCCTTTTGATTCTTAGCCGTGGATGTATTACGCTCATGTGCGAGTAAAAAAATTTTAGAGCGGATAAAACCAATTTTCGGGGCCGAGCAAAGAGGAATTATGATTTTATGATGCAGCTGTTTTTGAGAGCCTCTCATCTATGCAAACGCTGTCGCTCCCAGGGGTATGCGTGTATATTCGACTTCGAGTGATAGGTCGAGTGTCGGGGGGAGGTCACTCTATACGTATGCAAACCGATCTTGTGACACGCCTGATCAGCATGTCAAACAGCACGACTGTTTATCACGGCATTAATTCGGTGTTATTCGACGTTACGCTCGAGGGGAATTCACTGTTTCCATTGTGACGTACACAGTAAAACAGAAGTTTGTACTTTTTGCAGCAACTTATTGTCCGCAAACGTCCTCTATTGTTTATTTGGCAATTTCAATATGAAAAATCGATCTTAAACGAAGCATAACTATTAAACGGGTGTCTCGCCCATCCAAACAAAATATAAGATCACTTTACACACTTGAGAGTATATTCTGGAATTTTTAAAGAAAAATCAATCATGACGTATGGAGTGAAAATATTTCAGTCTATTTTTCATAAAAATTGACGTTTATTGCATTCAAAAAAATCTACAAAATTTTGTTCTCAAAAGTTCATTTAAAACTGCAACTTTTATGTCTTAAACGTTTTTTTGTACGACTAATAGTTTTTAAGATATAGGGGTTTTTTAAAAAAAGTTCAATTTTTCGATATCACAAAAAAAATACGAGCCATAAATCGTGACAAATATGATAAAAACCCCTTGTAAATAATGATGAATTGTGGTGAAACGATACCGTTTCTGCAGAGGGTCGGGTTTTTGACCGTTCGATTTCACATGGAATACCTCATATTCAAATCTGAACAAACGAGTTTAACATTTCTCTGAAAAAAATTATTTTTATGAAAGTTCGTATTGCGATTTAACAAAATTATTTTTTACTGTGTACGATTATAGAACCTCCGAGATTTCCAAATGTAATATAATCGTTAAATTATTCACAATTAATCAACACCGCGTATACCGTACAGTGTAGCAACTTCAGCTCGAGAATAGTTCAGTTTGATAGTCGCATATCAAATGGACACTGAAAATGAAAGAGGTGTGTGCTTGAATGCAGATCTGCCCAGCTATACGTTCTTTTATTTGTGACAGTCCACTGCCAGTGGGTTTTGTAAATTACCAATGGTACATCCGATTCTTTCCGCGGGATACATTTCATTTGTTTCGATAATGAAAGAACGTTTTTCAGTGCAGATTTGTGTCAAAACTAAACCGTTGACTGAGAGCAGACTGGAATATAAGAACGCCTATTTCGGCTGCGTATACATGTGGACGCATCTCGAACATCCCTGGATTTAGCCAAACAGAGAAGAACTGCATTCAAGAACGCACCCGAAGAGTCCACCGTGAAACTGAGCATACAACATCTTACCACCAACTTACCTCTGCACCAAGAAAATCCTTGAAAATCTTGATTTTTGTCCGGAATTGTCTGAAATTGAAAAATCTGATTTTTTTACCGCTTGTGATGTATTTCTGGTATGACGTCACTTGCGGTCGAAAAATCAGATTTTCGAAACCGCCCAGATAGAAAAATGACGGCACGGCGACCGAACGGTGGCGGCACCAATGGTACGATACCCGTTTTTCAGCACGTTTCGACAGCACATTTTTCTATCTTGGCGGAAGTGACGTACTTCTAGTATGAAGTTCGACACCTCGACGAAAAATAAGTTTTCAAGACCGAAAGTGCCGGAAGAGGATCGTGGAAGAGGACCTGCCATCGAGTTGTCGTGGTACACAACTGGTGACAATATGTTGCGTGCTCACTTTCCGGTGTAGACTTTTCATGTTTGTTTGTCAACCAGTCGACTTTTTTGGTATTCAGTTGTCATAATGTCAACTTCTACCGACCGCCGTTCAAGAGTATGCGAAATACCGCGGTCTCTAATGAACACTCTAATTAACTTTTGTCATGGGTTGTGTTATTTATGATCAAATGAGTAGTCTCATCGAAAGAGAATGTCATGTCAGTTTTCGATGAGACTTTCCTTTTGACCGTACATGCTAATGACCGTGAAACAGTTGATTACAGTTTTTTATACCGCGTAAGTTCGAGTCGGATAGGAAGAGAGGTGTTGCCTTTAGTCTGAAGTCGATATGAAATACACTAGGATCTTGATTTGTGCGCCCTTGATTTTCTTAACAGCCCCCCCCCCCCCAAGGAGCGAATATCGATCAACGCAGAAAGCTATAGGCCATTCTCGACAGTTAGTATGTGTTAGTATGTTAGTATGATTTTCTTAAGTGCAATGCGGATCCGGTCCCGCCGCTGTGAAGGAAATCAAGGTCCTAGCGTATTGCAGACGATATTAATAACGGTAATGAACGTTTTTTAATGGTGCGAACTTATCCGAAATAAAATTCGAGCCGGATGTGTACTGTATCCCTCTCACACTAACGGCCGCGATATTTCACCTTAAGAGCATGTGAAACACACTTTCGTAGTGTCTCTCTCACCCCACTACGAGCGCCGATAACGTTATTTATCTCAGTTCCACGGAGCAGTTACGTGACATTCACCTCCTTTTAAGGCTCGGAGCGCATCGTATGTAGCGGGCCTTGGAAACCCTTAAATTTCGCTTTTCATTAAAGTCTTGAAAATGCCTTTGAATTGTTTTATAAATCCTTGATATTCGTTTAAAATCTGATAGTAATATTGAGTATATCAGTGAAAAAAATTAAAATATGTTTCGCGCAATGTGCCTTGCGGACAATTAAACATCCATGATTAATATGTGCTTGAAAATGCTGAAAAAGTTCTTGAAAGGTCCTCGAATATTTTCGAAAAATAATGTCGTTTTTTACTGACTTTGGATTGTCGAAGTAAACAGTTCAACAATCTTTGTTATTTTTTTTACAGGTAATGTGTGTTCAATATTGGCCAGCGAGCAAAGAAAAGGACGAGGAGTACGGTGGCATCGGTGTCTCGGTTCTCGCGGAAGAGGAACTCGCGAACTTTCACATAAGAACTATAAAACTCTACAAAAAGAACGAGAGTGGCGTACGTAATTTATATCAGAACTGTCGATGGACCTCTAACGTCTAACAATGTAGCACGAAAGTTTTTTTTTCGTCGTATTTTCCTGAACGGGAAGTCAATAATTTTGTTGACGTTTTATCGACTTACCGTCAATGTAGGAGGTCAGCGAGGAAAGAACTTTGCTCCAGTTTCATTATACCGAGTGGCACTCGCACACGTGCCCTTTCGGAAATGCCGTACTCGAGTTTCGCAGACGCGTGAGGGCGGTTGTTGGCTCGACCATCAAGAACGAAACCGGACCGATGGTTGTACATTGCAAGTGAGTGCTGATCTATAGACATCATTGTTATCCATCGGATTCAATTTTGTTCACGAGAAAGATTTTTTTTTTTTATAATTAATCGATCCATGTATTTTCCAGTGACGGAGGTGGCCGTTCGGGGGTTTATTTGGCGATAGACGCCAACATGGAACTCGCTGAGGAGGAAGATGCGTTCGACGTATTTGGATACTTGAAGAAATTGCGCCAAAGCCGACGCGGACTCATAGAATCATTGGTATATAAATATATATTTTAAAATTTTTTCATTATTCTCGTCCATTGGATTTTTGATTCGTTATCGACAGATGTCAGCACACTTGTATCTCGTTGACTCTTCAATGCCCAATGTGTCCTCTTCGCCATCTTGGTGGAAAAAGCTGTTTAAAAAATGTCTTCATTAATTTTTCGGGAAACATTTTACGAATGGCAACAGGTTGCGGAGTAAATGTATCGACCAACATGTTTCATCATACATTCGTTGTACTTAAGAGCATGTTAAACATTATAGAGTGCGAGAGAGCATCAGTGGCGCTCTCCACGGAGCGAGAGAGACACGCTGAGAATGTGTTTCACATGCTCTTAAATATAAAAGTTGAAAGACTCAATTTTTCAAAAATTGTTATTAAGTAGAGCATCGAGTAGTTAGGGTTTTTTTCAACAGGACACAGTTTTCGGATTTGAAGGGACAATAATTATATTAATATAGCATAAAACGGAGCTGGGCGGTACTTCAAGTACATGCTACTTTGTTTGGTACTTGAAGTACGGTATTTACAGTAGGGGAGACCGAGGCAAAATTAGCCCGCTAAGTAAATAACGCGGCTATAACGCTGTCGAAAGCTTAATTTATTGTTTGACACCCAAAAGTTACATTTTCGCAGATTTTATAACGCGACCGAAAGAAAAATAATCTGGAACTAAACAGGGTACACTTACATTCTTCCCATATTTTTAACCCCCACCTGTAGGGGTGATCGGGACAAAAGGAAGCTAAGCGAAAAACATTGCTATCACCAAATCAATACCGTATACTCACTGTTTGTATCAAAAAAATTGGATACCTTAGATCGATTTTGAGTGTTTGAAAAAAATATCGTCGGGGGCAAAATGAGTTACCCTCATATCGTGGAGGCAAAACAAAAAGTGAACAGACGGACAGACGGACAGACGGACAGACGGACAGACGGACAGACGGACAGACGGACAGACGGACAGACGGACAGACGGACAGACGGACAGACGGACAGACGGACAGACGGACAGACGGACAGACGGACAGACGGACAGACGGACAGACGATCATTTTTCGGGTACGCCATTTTGGCCTGTTGCCCATTTTGTGAAGACTCTGTGAATAAAAGCTTTTATTGTGTTTCCTGCCAGACTATTGGTTAAAAAAATGTCGAGGTGTTCCATGCCATTATGCCTTGTGGCAGCCTTACTTTTCATTGGCCCATTTTACATCGGTCCCCCCTACATATGTACTTGAAGTACGCCGTACTTTTTATATACTTTAAGTATATAAAAGTACTTTAAGTATATAAAAGTACTTTGGGTATTTTTCGTTTGCCCAAGTACGAATACTTTGGCGATATTCGTTATTAAACATTGTTTGGTCTAATATTCACGTACCAAATTGCAGTTCAATCGGTTCCACTTTATTAGAGGAAAACTATTAGTATAATCAGTTATGAAACAAAGCGAGACAATACGAGACTTTTGTCTTGTCTTGTAATACATTTCGAGATACTACGCCGGACCTTGCAGCCATGCTGCAAATCGGATACAAGAAAAAAATGTTGGTCCCGTCGATCCCCCAAAATGTCTCATATTGTCTTGTCTCGAACTCTTCAAGATTCTTCGCCATTGTTCCTGAAATGTAAATAAAAAAATTATTAAAAATCATCAAACCGTTAAATAACCAACGGTTGAATGGATAAATCGACAGAACATTGAATAGATAAATAAACAGGCAAGGTTTTATATTGAAAGTTTCGCCTTGTCGTATTTTATTTAAAATTTCAAGAAATGAAATATGCACAATTGAAAATGTCTATTAATTTCTATCTGCAGAAATTTTCAATAATATTTTACAAACAGTTGAAAATTTTAAATACAAAACCTGAAGAGGAGTCTGTTTATCCATTTGATTATTGATTAATTGAACACTTTTTTCGATGAATATACTCGTTATAAATTAATGGTACTCATTATAAGTATAGGAATACTTGAACATTCACTCAAATGGAAGATATATTATTACCGATTTAAGCATGTATATTTTGGGCTCATGTTAAGAATACAATATTCTTAAAACAATCATTGCCATTGTTTTAAGAATAGTTTTTTCATTTTATGAAAATTTCGAGACATTAAAATATTTTAAAGTACGTGGTATTTAAATACTCGGGTGCTTCAAGTACGTTGCCCAGCTCTGGTATAAAATTGTGTTAATATAGCACATTACGATACTAGTGCGAAAAAACTTTTTCTGGCGAGTGTGAGTTTGCAGCACGAGCCGAAGGCGAGTGTTGCAATCACACAAGTTCAGAAAATGTTTTTCGCACGAGTATTGTACAAATTTTTATTTCACAAGGTGCGAAAACGGGGGTTTTCGCATGCGAAACGTGCGTAAAACCGCCATTTTCCCACCGAATGATATAAAATAGTCATATGTCACACCGACAATAAGAAAGGTGAACTTGATCGAGCGGCTCTCCTGTTCGCAGGATCAGTACAAATTCGTGTACGACACCCTCGAGGAGTTCGTAATATGTGGTGCTTCGTGGTTTCCGGTATCCGAGCTCTCGCTCCGTCTGAAGCAGAAGAGCGCGAAGAATCCAATAACAAAGATGAACGAGTATCAGCGGGAGTATCAGCAGATATGCAAGCAAACGCCGCGTTTTACGATTGGTGACTGCGCCGGGGGCCATCGAGCGGACAACAGGGAGAAGAACCGAGACGTTCTCGTCGTTCCGCGTAAGTGGCCTCGCAACATTACTTGGAACCGCAGGAAAATAAATTTGACGATAAGAGAACGAAATTGACCAACATAGTCCTCGACCCAAAAAAAAAATTCAACGCTTTATTTTTTTCAGCTGACAACTTTCGACCTTATCTCACGAGCTTTCAGGGCAACGCCTTCACGGATTACATAAACGCTGTCTTCGTTGATGTAAGTTTTCTGCTATTAAAAAAAGTAACTAAAAAGCACAACTCGAAATTGTCTGGAAAAAAGATATAATGTACATATAATATGTGCATTTGGCTGATATGACTATTGCTCGTCGGCAGGGCTACACGAAGCCACGTGAATACATCGTGACGGAGTGGCCGTTGAAGAACACGTGCGGAGAGTTTTGGTCATTGGTGTACGATTACGAGTGCGCGGCGGTAGTGGTCCTCTGCGTTCCGCCCCAAGCGTCCGCAAACTTTCCGAGTTTCTGGCCTGAGGGTAGACATTCGAAGAAATATGGCCCGGTATTCACGATAGATCACATAAGCCACAACCATTACACGAACATCAAGACCTGGGTGAGTGTACTTCGCGACAGGGTGTTATCTCATACCCCGCGCCCTGGCGTTAAATTTACCGTCAACCCAGAGGCGGTAACTCTCCATTCCCACATAAAATGTTCCCCACGAAACTTCCTGATGTTCTCCCCTTAAATTCTCTTCTTTGTGTTTCCCATACATCCAGGTGTTCAGGATAAACAAAAAGATAGTGTCGCTCACGGAGCTTATGGCCGGCGTGAAGGCACCCCCGAAGACCGTCCAGCTCTTCCAGCTGACCTGCTGGCCGATGGGACACAAGGTACCGACATCGACCAACAGTCTGGTCGAGCTGATGAACATGGTCGAAAGATGGCGTCAGAGAACTGACTACGGACCGGTAGCCGTTGTATCCCCCGACGGCAGAAGCAGATGCGGGGTCTATTGCGCCGCTAACGCCTGCATAGAGCAAGTCATACAGCACGGCGAAGTCGACATATTCCAGGCAGTGAAGACGGTCCGAAGACACAGGCCCCAGCTCGTCGAGAACATGGCAAGTCCGAAAACAGCCCAGCTACTACGTACCCTCCGTTCCTTCTTCAACCGTTCACTCATCTATCCCTCTTTTCTACCGCAGACCGAGTACAAGTACTGTTACGACCTCGTGCTGCACTACGTGCTTCACTATCTGAACAAGGACATGAACGAGAAGAAGTGAGAAAGCGAGTTGAGGGACGAGCTGTGGTTCATCGAATTCGGTCGGGGGGCCGCTCTGCCCTTGACCCCGGAGGAAGCACCGGCCGACGGAGAACCGGTCGTACCATGCGCCCAGGGAAGAATCATCGTCGAAACGGCCAGGCCCGCGCCGCCGCACTTCGCCACCTGTTCGACTTACAGACGAGCCTACGCCGGCGACGATCCGACCCGTGTCGTTATCGGCACGATGGTGATGCCGATCGCCCGCGGCGCCGTTTCCAAAGCGATGGCCCTTCATCATCGTCAGCACTCGACGGCACCGGACAGTCCAGCTACGAGGCCCGACGATCTCGGCGTTACTCCCTGGTACCTCGACGAACTCGGCAACGAGTCGGCGTCGCCCGGAGCCTGCGACAGAGGCTCGTATCCCTCCTCGTATAATTCTCGTCAGGACCGTACGATACCCGCCAGGCCGGACTTGTACTCGACGAAGGACAGCAGCGTCGAGAGCAGCGATATACCCCGGGCCGGTCCCTCGGCACCAAGGAAGGCCTACATGGATCTGACGGACGCGATAGCCCTGCTCGACGAGACCTGCCCGAATCTAGAGGCCAGTCCCTCCCTCACACCGAAAACTCCGAGGACTCCCTTGACACCTTTCCCACGTAGTCGTCGCACTCGATCCAAGAGCAGCGACAACTCCTCCAACTACAGCAACGAGAGACTGAGTGATCGATCCCTCGAGACATCGCGGTCGCAGGACAAGGAGAAGAGAAGACCGTTCCTGAGAAAAATCGGCATATCGATGACCGAGGACAGACCGTTTTTGTCCAAGATAATGCCACCGAGAATAATCGGCAAGCCTTATCTCGAGAAGATTGGACCAAGCAAAGCGGTCGAGAAACCGTTCCTCGAGAAAATAGGTTCGTCGAAGACCCTCGACAAATTTACCTTCGACACGCTGCGCGAGTTGCCGAGAGCCATGGCGAGACGCTGCCAGCCGGTGGAACCTTCGCCCCTGACGATCGAGAGGACCCGCACTGAGGAAGTGGAACTCGAGGAGCGCGCGGAGATGGAGGAAGAGGAGGTCATCGTTATCGTCAAAGACGAGAAGGTCGACGAAACCGAAACGATAACTAGCACGAGCATCGTCAGAAGTGGAAGCAGAAGAGCAAACGGCAAAGGATACCTGCTCAAGATGTACTCCTTCGAGACCGAGGATCTCGGCGAGGCTACCGCAGCTATGAAGACTCACAGAGATCCTCTGAGGGGAGCTTCCCTCGACGACGTTCTCGACTCAGGTCCGAGCTCCCTGCCGCCCTCCGAGGACTCTCGCGAGCGGGTCAGCTCCAGGTCCGAGGACCGGTCGAGCAGCGTCGCCGAACTCGTCAAGTGTCGGGTGACGACGAGCGACGAGATATTCTCATCCAGCACCGGACGTCTTGGCTCACCGTCGACCAGAGAGGTGACCAGCTCGGGCAACTCGCCACGATGGCCCAAGAGAAGATCGCGTCGGGTCGCCTCGACACCGAGAACGCGAGCCGATCGCGAACAGCTCAGCAGCGTCGAGGTCTTCGCCAGTGACGAGAGTACACCGAATTCACCGACCAAGAGACGAATATCCAGGGTCTCGCCGGAACCACTCGAAAACGATAGGATTGTCGTTTCGAGAACGAGGAACTCGACTCTGCCGAGGGACGTCGCCGGGTCGCCTACGAAGACGAGGAGGCAAGCTTCCGACGACGATGGCGAGCTGAGCAGACACCCCTCAGGAGAATCGGTCCTCGATGAAAAAATGGACGTGTTAAACTCCGGAGGTTCGAGATCCAGAAGGCAGACCTTCGACAAAGCTGTGGAGAAGTTCGGAGGCTCGGAGTACACGAGCGCGAGGACGAGGCGGCAAGTCTCCGAGGAGATACTCGACAGAAATCGGGACGACAGGAAGAACGGCGAGAGCGGCCGTTTCGACGATCCTCACGGTAAATTCGAGAGGAGAGGAATCTCCTCGGACAATCTTAAGTTGTCGAGGGAAACCGTGGTCGGTTCTATGCCTTCGGCGTCGTCGCTCGGTTATCAGAGTGGCGACTCCTCGCTGACCAGTCAGAGATCGTCGAACCACAGTCAGGACTTCATACGCGGTACGTTCAAGATGCTTCACGACAAATTCGAGCTTCAGGACGTGCCTGTCGAGAGTTACGCCGCTTTCAAGAGACGCATGCGTGTCAATTATCAGAATCAGATGGCCGTTACGGAGAGGCACAGAACGGCTATCGAGAAAACATCGAACGCTCGTTCGATCGAGGACGAGTTGAG
Organism: Stenichneumon culpator; assembly: GCA_964017025.1. Classification (NCBI taxonomy): domain Eukaryota; kingdom Metazoa; phylum Arthropoda; class Insecta; order Hymenoptera; family Ichneumonidae; genus Stenichneumon; species Stenichneumon culpator. The sequence continues at coordinate 3,966,241 of OZ024781.1, read as the reverse complement.
CTTTGGAAAGCCGAAAAGTTTGAGTACCACCTCGACAACCGACGGCCTCACTGCGAGCTTGACGACGACCTGCCTGACGAGAGAATCGACCGTAGACTCGAAAGATTACTCGACATATTCGGTGAGCGAAGGAACGACCGAGTCGAGATCGTCGGTGACGGTTAAATCGGTACTGAGGAAACAGGAGGGCGTCGATCATCAAAGCGATCATGAAACCGACACAAGCCAGTCGCTTCGTTGCCCGAAGAGGCGAATCATTCACGAGCCGTCGCAGGAAACTATGGACCTGCTGACGGAACTGAGGAAGGTTAAGAGCCTCCTGAGGACACCGTCCGTCGATACCGACGTCGATCTCGATTTCTCCAAGCCCGTTCGTCTTCCGAAGAAGATCCTCCTTACCGACAAGGAATTCTGTTTGTCGGTCGAACGCGAGAACAGCATAAGGAGGCCGTCGATGGTTCATCTTCAGCGTAACTACGAAGAAAAGGGCGACGATGAAAAGGACGAGGGATCGAATGGCACGAGAGCCCCGCGTGGACCGGCGCTGTTCGAGAAAAGATGCCTGTCGCTGGATTACGCGGACGACGAGAAACCACCGAAACCGGATGTTCGAGCGATATCGCTAGCCTCGGCGACGCCTCATTCGGAGACGGAGGAGACCAACGATTTTTCGGATACAGGATTGGTATATGACTCGAAGAGTTATTACTCGGACGTGTTCACAACGCCGTCCGACGGTACCGAGGACGTTCAGCCGATGAAACCACCGATTACCGACGATTTGCCGGAAGTCAGAGCGAAATTTAGCAATCACTGCGCAGAGGTCGACATAGCGATACCGGTCGATCAAATGGGCTCGGTTAGCCCGAAGAGGCGAATTCACATTCAGGGAAGAACCAGCGACCTGTACGAGATAATATCGCCGAGATCGACGCCGTTCAGAGTGAAAAAACGTCTCGGCAGGATATCGGTTGAGGAGACCGTAAAACAGGAGAGCTTCACGTTGAGTAAGGTTGACTGTAAATCCGTGGTGACGCAAAAAAGAACCAAGTGCTTCCCGTTGTAACCCAAGGAGTTCGGCCTGCGACAAGCAAGATTTTTGCTATCGTGATAATTATAAACACAGCGAAGAAGTAAATTAATTATATTAAATAAACTGATCGGTAAGACAGGTCGATAGGAGACGAACGATTCCGTTTCGTCAATTTTTTTTTCTTTTTTTTTTGTCATCTCTTCTCTTCTTGCCACTCGGTCAAAAACCACGTAATATACTCGTAAGGAAAAATTTGAAAGAGAAAGAATGAGAAAAACATTATATAAATAAGAGAATCTCGCGTGTCGCCGGCGGAACGCGACCTCTCGGACCATTTTTGTATTTTCCTATTATTGCGTATACCGAAGAGCGAGGAACGAACTTCTGATGAGAACAAAGTTTACCTTGTTTGTGAGCATATACGAGAAATCTCTTTTGTTATTCATTATTGTGACGATTGAACGGTCGATCGTTTGTTGTTTTTAATGGTTTATCTCTTTTTTTCATACATTGGGTATTAATCGCTCCGGTTCCACGCTGGACGCAGAGCGAAAGAAAAAGATAAATCAAGCTAATTCTAAAATAGATACTCGGGCTTCACGCTGTTTCACGAATCGGCGTTTTTTCCGTTTCCAACGCGATAAAACTATACACAAAAATATATGTAGCTAGGGAGTCGGACAACATTATTAATTCTTACTACTCGTTTAGCGGGTGCAGAGGCTCAGGTGTGTCTGCCTCTCAAAGTGTTCTAAAGATTATTAGGCGATCGATGTTTCGATAATAATAATAATATTAATAATAATAATAACACAGTGTTCGGGTATGGTAGACGCGAAGTTACGATATCGCGAGACTTTTCATTATTCCTAATAATAATAATAATAATAATAATGAAATAGTTATAATAACAATAATTGTATGAATGGGCGATATACAAGAAAGCACCCGATTTTTTTCGTATACACAAGCGACTCGGCCAAATCGTATGTATTAATAGAATTCGTTATTAAAATATTCGGTCCGAAACTAAATATGGTAATATTGTAATAGGTGTATATTAACCTATATAATGGATATAACGGAAGTAACTGAAGAAGCTTATAAATCGCAAATTTTCAATCGCGAGAATCGAGATCTGTCCATTTAGAGTATAAAAGTCTGTCCCGAAACCCCCTCTTGGGTTCTCGCTGTTAGATCTGGAAATCTTGTACTTTCGTGACCGACTTGTCGCTTATTTCGAACTGTTGACACTATACTACACGCACACTATCGCAAAAATAGACTATCATAAAATTAAACTCTCTCTCGATTTTTGCTTCCTCATAGAGGAAGATGTGTTTTCTTTTTCATCCGTATTGACTGCGTTAACATAAACGACGATCTAACATAGCGATGAACCCCCTGTGTCGAGCAGTGCCTTGTCCACGGAAATATTTGTTTAGAAAGAATTGGAAGAGAGAGCGTGATAGAGAGGAGAGGTATTGGAAGTAACGCGGAAAGCAAAGGAATGCAAGAAAATATGTAAAAAAAAAATCTTACGGAAACACGTTATTCAACTCCGAAAGCGGGATGGATTTTCTGAAAGGGTCCACGGAGTTGCTTCTTCGATGGCAGAGCTGCAGATTTAGGTACACAATTTAATGGTTTCATGATTTTTTTTTATTAACAAAAAATTTAAAGTGAAAACTGCATCGCCCAGTCACGAGGCTGCAACTCCCACGCAGATGCGTCCGCCTGCCAAGCCTTTTCCCATTTGGATATAGGCGCGTGATGTTTTAAACTGAATATAATATATATTATATATATAAAATGTAATGAGTAACTGGTACGATACAAAAAACTTATATGATTGTTACGTTTATCAATTTGATTTCTCATAGCATTAGATCGATGCCGTGAGGGCACATGTAATTGAATATACAGAAAGTAAATATAAATTGTAGATATACCTGTTATACATAAATGAATATATTGAGATATAAAATGAATCTATATATGAAGAAGACAAATCGTTGCACCGATCGAATATTTGTACGTATCCGTTGAATATATTAGAGCCTAAGGGTGCAAGCAGATGATTCATACACAAGCAAAATCGTAATACGCGTAAATATGTGCTATCAACGGTATTCTAAATAAATTTTAAAAAATACCTAAGGCGTTTTTGCGACAGGAAGAATACGTGGAAGGGTATCAGTGCGCGGTCAGGACGTGCCAAAGAGAAAGAGAGACGATTTATTATAAATTTAAAAAAAAGTTACTTTTATATTTTTATGCGTGCGACGTCTCTGTCTATACTCGTGCGTTTATGTTTATGTGTGCAAGCGTATCGGCACGAGCGCATACGCACTATTGCGTTAATATGTACGTGATATCATAAGTAGGGAAGAGCGGGGAAAAACGGCCTCGTGTCCTCCGTTTGCAATGGGACTTTTTCTTTTTATGTTCAACGAAAAAATGAAATAATAAAAAAAAATTGTGAAAATTGTCCGTTTTGCCTCGCTCTTCGCTATACCTTCGTGTATAAGTGTGTTATACACAATTATGTCACGTGATTAATGCTGGAAAAGTGTAAAGTCTAGTCGAGTTACACAGCGAATATGCCCTTATGACTTTAGTTACGAGGTGTTAACATGATAAGTCGCGATTTTGGGCAAATGTGGAGTATACATAAACTTAATTGTTTTCGTTTTTGTTTTTTTTTAATCACGTTCACTGTCTTCGGTGCACGTTTTCGTACGTTTCGGCCCTTATTGATTAAACCAACGATTACACTATACGTGGTCGAGTAAAAAAACAATTAAAATAAACACAGGAAAAAATATAGTAAACTCTCGATAAATGACCGATCTCGAGGGTGATTTTCTTTTCTCGTTTTTTCAAAATTAAAATATTCTCTTCAAGAGAATGAATCGGAAAGTTAACGAGAGCTGACTGAACAATTGGCAAGTCAGGGTCTGATAAATGAAGCCTGGACAATTTCCCAGGCGCCTCTTCGTCTTGCTACAAAAATAAATAAATAAAATAAATACAAGTAAAAAAGAAACATAAATAAATTGTCACGTATATAGATATATCGTTGAACTATATGATTAACTATAAACGCCGATCGAAACTTCACCTCGCGACAGCCATCCGTCCATCCTTTCGGCTGTCCGTGTTCACGCGGCTCCTCATACACCTCCCCCCTTTAAACGTTTTCTCTAGCGTTCGTATAAAAATCAACACGAAGACATAAACAATTACTCTACTGAATTGATATACTCTGAAATGTGCGAAAGCATGCATCGAGCCGCGACTCGTAGATAGGACAAGAAAGAAATCATAAATATATATATATATATATATACACGTATAACACTTATTTGGATTTCTAAAAAATAAGAGTGCGAAACAATTAGACTCGTATTATAATTACTCGCGGGCGAGATTTTTATTTCTTATTGAGTTTCGTTGATGTAGCCAAAGAATACTATATTATCGATAGATACCCAAGAAAAAAAATTATGCGTACAATATAATTTAATAGCATGAACGATTATGAATTATTAATTGATTACGTGAAAAGCGTTATTTATCAATGATTAAAAGAAGATTAATCCGCGATTCTGACTTTAAAAAAAATAACGAAGAAAAGCACAAGGCTTCGTTCTAAATTACAAAGATTTAATACAGTCACGTTGAACGTGACTGTTATTGTGTATAATGTCACTGAAACGTGTTTCTCGATGTATGCGTGTGGTATATATCACGAGTGAAATTTTATCGAACGAGTTTACGCCTTGTATATTCGGTGTGGGTGTATGTTTAATTACCGTATGCTTGTGTCTAATGCTCGGTCATTACAGCGAGACGGGCGTTCGACGTAATTCGTAATTTATTAATCGTGGCAGACGAGCCGATAGCGAGTAATAACGATTTTTAGTCAGACACACCATGATCGACGGCGGAATAGCTTGTAATTAATTCGCGAAGCGGCGATGTTTAATTGTAATAAAAAAATATATAAAAATTTAAAAAAATAAAATATAAGTAAAAGAAACAAGGCGAGCGATTGGAGAGTTTCTGATGCTCGTACAAAGCGGAACTCGTTCTCCTCGCATATTGTAATCGTGTTTCTCAGGTCTTTACCCGGGACATTAAATTATTTGTATATGTAACGTAGTAGGCGGAAAGCGGAGAAATTGTTAACCCATCTCGCGTTCTGCCTCGATGTCTACTCCGACACAATCGATTATCGTGTCGATCGACGATAGAGGCGATAAAAAAAAATGTGCCACTACTGATGTTGATGGCGCAGGCCCCGACTCGAAAGCCCCACCGTCTTATATCGACCTACGACACACCGCACATTACCGGGCGACTGAGCTATACGTTTTGTAAACAGTGTGATAATGATGATAACTGAAACACATTGGTACACGTTGTTGTAAATAATAAATAGGTTGTACGTTGTATTCACTACGGCTTCTATTAATTATTATTTATATTTCGTCCGATTGCTACGCAGTGCATTCTTTAAAATACATTTTAACGTACACTTCGTGTCAATTTTTTGTTTGTTTTTTTTTTACAATTTCATTTCTGTGAAACGATCAAATTTTTTACAAAAAAAAAAAGATAAAATTGACTAGACGTGATGGAAAATTAATGAGAAAAAAATTGTAGAAGTTTTGAGGACGTGAAATGTTTTTTATTGTAGAAAAGGTAAAAAACAGTAATCAACTTTTAATCGCACAGCTACCGATGGGTATAAACGAGGATACTCGGAGATTTATTTTTCAACCCTTACAACAAAAGTTTCACGGTGATGTAAGGCGAACAATGGGCCGGTTGAAATAATGAAGCCCGTACAGGATATCATTACGAGCTATTGAGGTAAATGGGTCGAGCGATCACTCGCCTATTATTTCTACGTTTCACGCTGCCTATTACGAAACGCATAGATATAGCATCAGATTGGGGCTTTTATTTGTAGATTCACAACACCATTCATATCAAAATGAAAATGGATCTTACCGAGCATTTATTCTTTCTCTAAAAAAAAAAGTCTCGCATGCGACTGATGGCTCAATCACTTCAGTGAACGGTATTTTAATCCCCCTCCGCCTCGTGTCTGTAGCGCGGCGCAATGTGGGTACACGATCTATAATTGCATTCATATTCGTATATCTCCAGGCTAAGTAGAAATCCGCAGAAACCTTTTCTGCCGCTAAGTTACCTACTGTCGGTAAAATGACGACATTCGATAACATTTAAAACCTCATTATCGAAAGTCATTACTTTTTGTATGCCTGCTTTACCATCTGTGGGTCAGATTATGCCTGCTTTACCGTCTGTGGGTCTCGTTAAAGCAGTGACCTGTTCTTTTTTTTTATACTTTCTTCAACACGCACAGAGCCTCGTACGGTTAACTACCGAAGGGAAGGTTGGTACATCTGGAGAAAGATGATAAGCTAGACAAATAAAAGGATAACCGAGGCCTGCCTCATGCACGAAGGATCTAATTATTTGCTCCCGGCCTCGTAAAACCCTCGATAGTTTGAGTCGTGTTTGTTACGATTGTTATTCGCCATCCGCTTAATAATTTCGTGCAGTTTCCCGGACGAAACTATTTTTCGAGCGATACGGCTTTGGTGAATCACACCTATCTTCGTGGGGAGTCCGTAGATAAAATTTTTCAAAAAATTTCGAACTAGTAAACACTTGACCTGCTCGGGTGCGAGTCGCCGGAGGGTCGTCGCGCCTCGAGTAACATCAGAATAACATTTTACCTGACCTTCGCGCTGCGAGAGATTACGCTTCTGTTGTTCCCATTGATCGAAACGAGTAAACACTGTACCAAGAGGATTTAAAGGGACCGCGAGTTTCGATTGTCCCCCGTGGATAAACTTGTTTTCGACTCGGTTCCCTACCACTTATTTACAGCCCGAATAAAATCTCGTGTAGGTATCTTCAAAGCCAATGTACATTGCCCATCAAGATATAATCGTATAGTGCGTACCCTTGTCGCATACTGCGTACGCTACAATAACAACGTTTTTATTCCGAGACTCGATAGTGCGGATAAAAAAAACAAATAATACATTTAGCGATTTCTCGTTCAGATAGTTAAAAAAATCGTTTCACGGAATTATCGTCGATAGTGCTTATCTGTCCGAGATCTCCCATCGGACTTTTATCATTGAATTTTGAGCGCACGAGAAACGTCTCGCAACGTTGCCATCATTATTATAATAATAAAAAAAAATTAAGTTAAGCAACGAAGGAGCGTGAAATCCTCTTGCATTATTGTTACATATTACACATGGGTGAGAGTGTAAGCGCGAGTTTGCAACTTATCGCAACACTGTGTAGAGCGAGTGCTACGTACACACCTTTTGCCAGGCGTTATGGCGGCTTCGCACGACGAGCTCGGCAGTGGCGCGGCGGTGAAAGGGGACAGCCGGTCCGAGGAGGGCGCGCGCAAAAGAAACGAAGTTCGCCTCCAGTGGGAATAACGCGCGATCGAGCGAGATGGAAAGAGTTAAAGCCCGTTGCCGCGGTTCAAACGCTCCCTCCACCAAGCGACGGTACGGTGAGGCGCATGCGCCGCCGATTTCCTAGTAGCGTGCGTCAAGGGGCCAATCGGCTGGCGGCAGTGACGCCACTGCCGGCCAATCGGAGCGCGAGTCTCTGACGCCATGGTTATTTTTAGTCTCCGTGAGTCACGGGATATAAGGCTGTACGTTTAGTTGGGTGTTCACAAGTTGTCGAGACACCGTGCCGTGCAGGCCTGCGATAGACGAGACTCGCTCGGTCTAGTTTGATACGTGCACGTCGAGTAAAGAAAAAAAAAGAAAACAGAGTGCGTGACACGCGCTTCTACTCCCACCGTGTGAGATAGGATAAAGAGAGAGAGACATCGTACGCGTGTGTTGTCGTGTGAGTCATTGTTGTGCATCGACACTCGAACCTTTCGGACCTCGTGCTGCGGGAGCGCACGCATTCGCCATACGTCATCGAGGAAATCTGACACGAGGAAGAATTTTCTTCGTGCATTTAAAAGAAGCGAATTCGGACTTGTCTCGCCGGACATAACCGAGTCGGTGATATCTACGCCCGTCGGCAAAGTCGGGCCAACTGCGCGCAACCGTCATTCGCTCGCGGTGAATATCCGCAAGTTTACGTCGGATAAGTGTCTTCGAGTACAAGTGCCGTAAAAACGTGAACGCCGAGTACCGCGATCCGGCGATCGTAAACCGATAACCCGTTCGCATTTTGTTTTACATACCGGACATTGTTATGTAACTGCACCAAACTGTAGACGCGAGAGAGACGTTTAACGACCGTTGAAGGGTACATCTCAGTACGTGCATCGATAAACTCGACAAGTGTCGTTGCCGGATGTCGTTCGGTTTCAATAACCTCGTATCTTGGCTCGCTTAAAAAAAAGATAAACAAAATAAACTAAAAAAAAACAAAAACACATATATCCCAGTGCTATTTTTTCTCTCCCAAATAAGAACAATAAGTGGAAGAAAATAAAATAAATTTAAAAAAGAAGAGAAGCAATCGTGTTGCCGGGATATCTCTCCAGCCTACGCAGTTCGGGGCGAGGCCTTTCGCCGAGTGCACGCGCGATTTCGCAAGCGAGCCGTAGCGGTCGGCCGAGCGAGAGAGAGAGAGGGAGAGAGAGAGCGACTGGTCCGTACAAACAACACGCGGTCCCCGTGCGAGTCCGCGCGCGCTCCGCGAGAGGGGGGTCGAGAGGGGGACGAGTAGGAGGGCGGTCGGAGGAGCTCGGACATTTTCCGGAAATCCGTGTCGCCAGCACCGATGGTGCGAAGCCTGACGATGGAGCAGACGTTTTACGAGGAGACGGGAATATACGGAGTGGGTAATCGCGAGAGTGTCGGGCAGCTCAAGAGAAATTTGACTCTCGATCTGAACGGCGGACAGAGGCAGGGTTCGCAGGCGAAGAGGCCGAGGCTGGGACCTCTGCCGCCGGCGCTGAACAACGCGCCGATTCTGAGCTCGCCGGATCTAAACATGCTGAAGCTCGGCTCGCCGGAGCTCGAGAAATTCATAATAGCCCAGCAGGACGGTCTCGTGACGACAATGCCGACGCCTACGAACCAGATACTCTTTCCGCGCACGGTCACCGAGGCACAGGAGCTTTACGCACGTGGCTTCGTCGAGGCGCTCAACGAGCTCCATCACTCGGACAGTTCGCAGGAGCCGGGAAGCATTCACGGTGCGACTTACACGAATCTCGAACCGCCCGGCAGCGTACAGAGCACCGAGTCCCTGTCCCAGAGCTTGATGCTTATAAAGGACGAGCCGCAGACAGTGCCGAGCGTTTCGAGTTCACCGCCGATGTCCCCGATCGACATGGAGAGCCAGGAGAGAATAAAACTCGAAAGAAAGAGGCAGAGAAACCGCGTCGCCGCGTCGAAATGTCGCAGGCGCAAACTCGAGAGGATCTCGAGACTGGAGGACAAGGTCAAACTGCTCAAGGGGGAGAACACCGAGCTTAGCGCCGTCGTCCACAGGCTCAAGGAACACGTGTGCCGCCTAAAGGAACAAGTTATGGATCACGTGCACTCGGGCTGCCAGATAATGACTGTTTCCGGACAATTTTGAGGATTCCGACGCAGGTACATCCGAACGATGATTAAGAACGTGCGACGAGGTGCGTTTGTCGTTTTTTTTTTGTTGTTGTTTTCACCGGCGAATCTCTGTCGAACGGTTGAGTGGTGCGCCGGGCGTCGGAACTGAGTGGTAACGGCAGGGACCGACGAGACCGGCCGAGTCGGTTCTCGGCGTCGAGCCGCTGGGTTGGATGGGAAAAGACAGAACGCAGGTCATGGACCACCTGCTGTCAACGAAAAAAAAAATTAAAACAATAAATGGAGAATCAAAAACTCTTTTTCCGGCAACGCGTTGCCTTCGGCGTGGCGGACGCGCGCGTTTCTGGACGAGATATAAAAAAAAATTACAACAAAAAAAAAATGGACTCCCTACACACGCGCATGCGCGGATCGTGCCTTAGCGGCACAGACGGAGAGCGTGTGGAATCTTGTGAACGCGAAAGAAAAGCGATTCGGAATGAAACGATGGGAGAAGGCAAGAGAGACGCAGCGACCGCTGCAGAGCGGCGACACAACCTCGTCCTTTGTTTTCACTCGGCCCTGACACGATTCCCGATCGCGCCGGGCGAGGCCGCACCGATCCGAGGATGCTGCGCGTTACAACTGGGCCCTGCCATATTAACTTCGATATTATACACCCAAGAGAGAAGCAAGTTGCAGATTCTACGGGACCGAAGGGGAACACTCGTCCCTCCCGCTCTTCGGGGACTTTGGAATCGATTTGTCGCCTCAGCGATCTAGTGACTTGTAGTATTTATATATATATTTTTTTTTATTAATTATTATTTCGACTCTGTTTCTCCGCCTTGCTGGCTGCGCAACGTTAAATTAACGAGGGGACGAGTCGAGGAGGAGAAATTGACATTGCAGAGGGGAAATATGGGAGAAGCTAGGGAGGGAGTGAGCAAGGTTTCGCGGGAAGAGTGCCTTCGAGTGCTGTGCAAAGAAGCGGCGAGGATATATAATATCGCAACGCGCGGGCTCCCTACGGAGCGCGCAAGCGACGATGCTATGTAACCGTTCTCTCGACGTTCTCGCGATCGCCGGGACACCGCGAGAGAGGGAGAGAGAGAGAGAGAGGGAGAGAGAGCGAGCGAGAGATGGCGGAGGAGAGAGGGGGGGGGTGATAGCTGCCCGGCACGCTGTTCGTCGCGGGGGCGGACGGGCGAGGGAGAAGTGAGAGGGAGAAAAACCCGCAGAGACCGGCATCGGCGCGCAGCCATTTTGGTGAACGTTTTGACAAACGCGCCAACGTAGGAAAAAAAAAATTATCACCGTTTACCTTCTCACTCTGGATGATCGCGTACGGCCGTTTTTGTTGTTCTCTCTGTCGCTTCTCGCCCGCATTGCGCAGTACGATATTATAACATATATCCACGTTCTTCTCTTCTATTGTACTATCGACATCGGTATACGCAATATTAACGAACGCCTGCGTGCGCGTTTCTATTTTTTTTTTTTTTTTTTTTTTTTTTTTACGTCATTTGTGCATCTAGTCTTGTCCAGTATGCCCTTGTTAACTTATGCACACTCAGACATACTAAACAGACATACAGCTACACACCGACACAGATACACAGCACTATGAATTTCGAAGACGCGGAGTCAATTTGTTTATTCGAGAGGAATGGTGGTCGAGAAAATAAAGTTAAAAAAAGAAAAAGCTCGGCTACCGTGTGGTAGCCAAGCATAGCCATACGATAGCGTCTAACAACACTAAGGTCGGGTACGCGTTTATCCGATAACCATTTTTCGACGGAGAGTAATGAACCCGCATTTTTTATATATACATATTTTTTTTTATCTCGTGCAATTTCCGTCGTCGTACGAGCGCAAATTGGAACAAATGTAATATCTGCGAGGCTGTTGCCACGAAATTTGTACGCGACATGTGAGAGACGTTCATGTGATAAAGAGTCGACCTCGTACGAAATATTTACGATTATTTCGCTCGACCGACTTGGCGATAAACGTCGGCGTGAAACTTTGTATTTTTTGTTCCTTTTTTTTTTTTTTTTGACAAACAAAACGAGAAGTTATTGTCGAATACGGACAAAACTCCGTTTTGTACGGTCATATCTGTACAAAACTGATGGGTATTGCAATGATTCGGGGTCTCTGGTCGCTCTTCACTTTCACCGCTCTCCTCTCCGATATTTTGTAATTATGCGCATGCGCCGTTTTGTTTTTTTACCATCATCTCGCCTTCGAAAAGCCGCGCGTGCAGCGTTCTACGAATAACTTAATTTATTTTTTATCTTTCGAGTATGATTGAGATTATATATATTATGGAACGAAAAAAAAAAAGCGAAGCGCGTGAAAGAGAGACGATGGTACGGCGATGACGACGATTTATTGTATTGTACGCTGTTCAGTGCCTCGAGCAGAGAAAAATTGTATGCCGGTACTTGAAACCAATATTTTCGACGGCAGCGACGGCTGATCGTTTTCTTCTTTTTTGTAAATTTTGCGATTCAAAGAACTCTCCTATCGAGTATGTAAGAATTGCCAGCTACTTTTGCAAACGTTGGAGCGTCCGTTCGATTTGTGCCTTTTTTCCGAAAAAAAAAAAAAAAAAAAAAAACACATGACGACGTTAGCAGGGGAGTATTTAAATGAAAATTTATGATCGACGGTTAAACGCTGCTGATAATAATTATTAACTGAGAGGCGACGACGGAGAGCGCGAGCGTGCGCGCGCAGTCGAGTGCGGGTATTATTACGAGCGCGGCTGCACAAACGTATGAAAGTAAATGAGAATAAAAACCACATGTGATTTAGACATTAAGCAAAAAAAAAAGAAAGAAAGAATAATTAAATAAAAACCCCATTAGGGTACTCGAGAGAATACGTATGGTGAGACAATTGCGAGAGTTACACCGTAACATAGTTTTACATAACCCTATACATAACGAGAGTACATATTGCTATATTATGTAATAATATTATATATATCGACAAAGTGGAGAGATCTTTTTTTACGAATAATTTTATTTTTCAATGAAATACAATGAAAATAAAATTCACTATATTACTCATAAAACGCCTATTGTCTTATTTATTTATTTATTTTTCTCTCGAAGTTCCACAAAATCCCATCCACGAAATTCGTTGTTTCGATGTGTACTGCGCGCACGCCCGGCAGTATAGATCGTTCGATCGAGCTCGTGAAAATGTTTCATCGCGGGGAGATTCACTTTGCCATATGCTGCGCTCAGCACTGCAGATGGACCCTCCTTTTTAATTACTGCAATTGGCTAATTGGCTCAATTGATGGATATATATATATATATATATATATATATATATATATATATATATATATATATATATATATGCACATATAAATATAAAGTACAATAGCAGAGGAAACAAGATCTATGTCAATGCACACAAAATGGACGTTCTTGCTGAGGATGAGGAGGAATGTATGCGAGGAAACGCGGATCCCACGGCCGTAGGTGACCGGATCATTTGCCAGTGTTTGCACGGATACACGCACGAGTAGCATGCGAGAACCGTGGAATGTCCGGATTGCGATTTGTAATCGCAATACAGCGGCGCACTGAGCACAACACTGTTAATGGTAATTGGAAACACTATTTTTAGCTATATTCTCTCGCTGTGCTGCTAGTACGTTCATTAGTTCTATGCACGCACGTATACATTAATGCATATTATGGATCTTCGGCAAAGATCTTCCATCTCTACGTGGAATGGATTGTGAATCGTTGAAATATATTTTTTTGTAAATACCAACTGGCCTGGAAAAAAAAAAGATTTACATCCCACAGGTGTAAACTACATAACTGCGGTCCGTGTAAAGCGCAAACCCGCCAATGCACGATTAACCGCTGCAATCGAGTGAAAAATTGGTAAGACACCGAGGAGATGACCAAATCTGTTGCAGACAGGTGTGCCAGTCCTTGATGTCGGGTTGAGGTCGACCGGTGTATTCTTCGATCGCACGGGCATCTGGTGAGGGGCACAGATTGAGCCGTTCCTAGTTTTTTTTTTCTTTTTTTTTCCATGCTCTCTCAGTTTGCCTTGGCTCCGGCGGAATGTATGAGAGAGATAAGTGGCTGCGTACGGGTGGCTTATACACTTCTACCAGTAACTAGTCGAACGCACCGATACATCCGATGATGGAGATATTTTGTTGAAACAGCTGTAATTTTTGTTTCCCCTCCAATTAACTAATTACTCGAGATTTGTCATTCAGTAATAATCGATGAGTAAAAAAATTTTGAGCTACGTTGGAAAACCGCGAAACACGGTTTTAACCCACGCAACACGAGAATCGGGCAACGCGAATAATCGAGTATCGAGTTGCGGAATAGAATAATAATATCCATATTTCTGTATACATTTTTATTGCCACACGAAATAACGCTCGTCATCTCGAATCCATCGTACGAGGATCTTTCGCACGTAAATAACACACTTTGTCGTTACAAAAAAAATACTCTTGGATCGTCCAATTATAAGGCGGATACATTATTTTTTTTGAATTTTTATTCCAGTCTCGTCAGTTCAAATATATTTATCCACTTTGACGGTGGCTCGATCAACGTTTGTATCTAATTGTATTATAATCGTCGCGATCGTTAGTCGCGAGAATCTCGTCGAGAGTGCCGGAGTGTTTTTCCTTTTAGCCTCTCCTCGTCGTGGCTCGTTGCTTCGTTTCTCCTAGCAGCACGAAATCCATGCGCCGCGAGCTTGTTATGTATGTGGATATTTTTTTTTTTTTGTTCGTACAGTAACACAGTTGGCGAGGGTTACCGCCCACAAAGCACACCCGTGGAACTTACACTCGTCGGCTGAGCCGGGTCCGATAAGCCGCCGGGCTCTCTCGCGCGCGCTACTGCCGTAACGTAAACCTCCGAGGAAGAAGGAAGGTCTTATGTAATCCTCAACAGAACTTCGATTCATCGATGGCCACGCGGCGTCCGGTGCGAGTGAGGCGTCCGGTTTCGTTTGCTCTTTGAAAAATTGACGCGAGACACGATGAAAAATCGTGCAAGCCAGACATTACGTGTCTTAATTTTTTTTTATTCAAATTTTACAACGCGCTTACTACTGACTCTTTACGAGAACGTAAAAAAGAACCGCGCGCCGTCGTCGACAAACGTCCGACGGAGCCGAAACGGAGCCACTCGAAGGTCTATTCCCACGACGGTTTTTATTTTATTTTATTTTTTTATATTCTCAGTCTTTCGCGCGAGAGTTCGAGGCTCGTACGGCTAGTAAAGCTTTCCGAAGGCCACGGGGCCTAGATCTCCTTAGCAGTTGCTTGTTGCTGCTGCCAACCGAGCGTCCTCCTCAGTAAATGAAGAAAAAATATATGCGAGGACGATCTACGATATCTACATTTGTTTGAACGAAGATGAAAAAATGGTTATTATTGTTATTATTGTTATTATTGTTATTATTGTTATTATTGTTATTATTGTTATTATTGTTATTATTGTTATTATTGTTATTATTGTTATTATTGTTATTATTGTTATTATTGTTATTATTGTTATTATTGTTATTATTGTTATTATTGTTATTATTGTTATTATTGTTATTATTGTTATTATTGTTATTGGCGATCGCGCCCGACGGTAGGTTCGGTTTGGCAGGTTCAACTGAGCAAAGTGTGGCTGTATCGTCGTGCAAATTACCACTTTCGAATGATCACGGACGGATAGTCAAAAACTCCGATATATTCGCAAACCTCTAATCCTTGCAGTCTTAAACCTCGTGGTCGTAATTATCGTTATAATAATCGTAATCGGTGTTGTATTTATAAATTGTATTTCTCGGGCGTCAACTCGCTTAGAGCTTGCGTGTGTTCCATAATTAACACGGTTCTCTCACTGGTTCCATTTGAGATATATTCCAGGAAAAAAAAAATTCTCTATAACGTCACTTACAGTTTGAAAATCTCATTTTCAAACCGGAAGTGACGTCACGCAGAAGAATATGAAAACTTTCTTTGTGACGTAACTTCGTGTTGAAAATCTCAGTTTTCAACCGGAAGTAACGTCATACGAGAACACGTCACTTCCGTTTTCGAAACCTCAGCTTTAGACCGGAAGTGACGGCAGACGAGGAAACGCCACTTCCAGTTTAAAAATCTCAGTTTTTAACCAGAAGTGACGTTTTACCGTATGACGTTACTTCCGGCCAAACACTGAGATTTCCAAACCGGAAGTGATGTTTTCCCATGAAACGTCAGTTACGGTCAAAAACTGGAATTTGCAGATAGGAAGTGACGTTTTCCCGTATGACGTCACCTCCGGCCAAAAACAGAGGTTTTCAAACCCGAAGGGACGCTTTAATACATATGCGATGGAATTTTTTAAATTTCACGTATGTCCATAATTGAAAAAAGTATTTATTGGGGATTATTCAAAAAAATATCATAAATATTTTATTTCCAAAAAGAAGATTCTAACGCGAATGAGAATATTCTAAGCTCTCCAGAATCGTAAACCGTAAGCAGAATATTTGACATGGCCAAGCACTGTCGAGGTGACATTGATAGACGACAGCTCGGAAAAACAATAGACTCTCAAAATCGAGCGGCGGTTCGGAGGTCATGGATGACCTTGAGAGTTATATATGGCATTATTATTATTACTATGGTAAAATTATATATAGGATACGGATATTTTTATCCGTAATTTTATCATTGCCAATATCGCGTCCGTATCCGTTATCTTATCACTCCCTTGCTTTCTACAGTCATACCTGACAGGGCACACCTGAGAAATGCTTTTTGATAGCTTCGAAATAATTTCAATGAATCAACGACATTTCGTCGGACAGATATTGTATCTGTATTCGACTGGATATTCGCGATCACGGGTCAAGCATGTCTAGGCTCGAGAACTTAATATAATGGATGGGAATGCGTGGGATATGTAGGCCAAGCCATACTGAAAGCGGCAAGCTCTTTGTGATGCAGATAATTCCGCTGGATACATCGTCGGCTCGAAGTCGTATTATGCGCGAATGCGGGTGAAGCACGTGCTGATATGCACGTACGGATTGATAGCTGTTTTGCGCTCGTGTGAATCGTACGATGTTTTTCAAAAATATCTTCGTAACTTTTCGTCGAATAAAATCTGGAATATTTTTCGAACGGTAATGAATCACGAAGAGAGCTTTAGAAACACAATTTCATCGTAAATTTAGGTTCAAAAATGTTTTAACTAATTCTTTCAAACACTACAATTTATAAAAATTTAATACAAAAAATTGAATTGCAATTGAATACAGTTGATTAAAACTGAATATTAAAAAATCTCATCACATTGTTTTTTTTTTTTTATGTTGAAGGACATTCTGACTTGAAGCGTTACAAATTTTTAAGTCCGAATGCCCTTTCACAGCGAAAAAAAATCTGATGAGTTTTTTAATAGTATTTTTATAATCTAATTCGTCGATTGTCAAACGAGAATAAAAATCGTTTTGAATCGGTCATAAACTTCTCAAGTGGTACGCTGTCTCGCAAGATTGCGCAAAAGTATCGGATAAAAGTTCGCGGGCTTGGCGGCGTGGCCCGCGGCCAAAGCTTGTTAAACGTACTTACGTGCGCATAACGATTCCACAGTGGCGATTTGCCAATGCGCTTAGGCACGTGATCGTTCGCGCGAGCCAATAGACGAACGAGAATGTCACGATCGGATTAAGCTCGGGCGAATAGCGGTCGTCCACGTATATCACGTGATTTATATTTAAAATCGTTCGATTCGCAACCGCCGAGCTAAGAAACTTTATTTGCAATCGACTCTGTAGAGCTTTTTCGAGGAGCTTCGATCATCGCTGGGAATTGATCGGACCGGCGACTAAAAACGAACGCTGATGTACTGCACGCTGCTGGGCAAAATTTTGGCCGATATTTTAGTAATGTCTTTTACGAGTCACTATAACGGACGTCCACTAAAACAATAGGAGGAAAGACGATTTAAAATGTACTCTGATTACTCTCGACGGAAGGGCTTCGAGGAAGCTTCAAAGTAACCGAGAAACGACCATTTTTTCCCCCGTTATTATTGTCGGTATATTGCGTAGCTTGTTCAACGAGAAAGCGGCGGAAGCGGGCCGCCCGCTATTTATGTTATGGTTTTCATGCCGGAAGAATTATTTCGACACCGCGATGCCAGATGGTGAATCGCTAGGCGAAATAGTCGACTCCTCGTAGATCCCTCTCTATCCCGCCTCGATCCACCAAACGTAGCCAGAAGAAAAAAGTTCTTACGCCGAACGAACATTTCTTTCGGAAAAAAAATGCCACAATTTCTTTTCTTACTGATTTTAACTTTTTTTTTGTAAAGTTTCCATATTTCTGAGTAACGAACGGATTTTAAATGTACAATTGACAAGAAAAAAGGAATCGGTCAAATTTGCAAGAAAACATTAATTGCGCAAGTTGTCGATATATTGATGTTTCTAATTTACTTGTAATTATTGCAATCCTATAATGACATGAAAACAGTAATCTGGCATGGTAAAAAAGTATGGGCGAAAAATATGCATTGAAAATATATTCAAAAATTTCATTCAAATTTATTCCGCTTATAAATTATATGCTTCTATAGATTTTTTAAAATAAATATTTGAATTGTATTTCTGAGACATATGTGGCGGATTCATCTTATAATCATAGTGTACGAATTGTGTACAACTTTTCGTGGAAAGTATATTTAATATATAAAAAATATATTTTGTCATATACTTTTTTCCATAGAACACAAAAAAAGTAATGTTGCAGAGTTGTAAAAGCGTCGGTAAAAATCGCTATTCACTCCAATCGGTTACTGCAAATTTTACGCATCCTTCACCGGAAGGTTAACGGAACAGTCTCTCGTCGGTCGCTCCCATTCGAGACGTAAAATAACAGGGAGACGCTCGTCGAACCAATCGCCACGAACATTTCGGAGCGTCCAGCTTATAGTGCAGGAACGACGTCGAGGCAGTTTGAACCGGAAAAGATTAGCACTTATCCGCGCGTATAAACTTTGCCGTGGTTGTACGGGGATTCGGTTTTGCAATCGGCTCTCCCTTGCTGCCAGCCCCGACTCGCACCGCGACAAAGAAACGTCAAACGTTTACGTTAGATAAGGAGCGGAGCCGGGAGAGCTCTCGCGTGCGTGCTCGCTAAGCCAAACAGAGATTTCGAACGTTCGTTCGCTTTGTTTAGAATCGCTGAGTAAGATCGAGATACTGCCTCGCCGGTTATAGTGCAGCTCGATCGCAGCCGCGGAGCTAACAGCCGAAGCTATGTTGCTCTCTGTGTAATTTGCTCCACTCGATAAGGCAACGGGTACGAAGGCCGTGTGCGATTCTCTGTGTGTCTATGCGTGTGTGTTTTCCGAGATTTGCAGCTAATAGAGGTAGAAGTACGTACAACAGTCTCGAATACTCAACAAAAATTAAACATCGAATGTACATTGGTGCGTATATTAATGCTATGAAATGTAAGGAAAAAGCACGGAAAAAAGTACGCGTAAAAAATATATTAACAATATCAAATTTCTCGCGCAAATATATATCTAATATTTGCTCATATATATCCGTTACATATGTATTATACACAATTTTTCGTGCAAAGCATATTTAATGTCTGAACCTTCGAAAAAAATGATATCTTTCGATAATGCAAGCAGTTATATAGTACAAACTCTATATAACACGTTATCGACGAGCCAAAGTAAAAAGGCTTATCGAGTAAAAAATCGAAAATCCCAAAAAAAAGTTCGCACAATTGACAAGCATTTATAGTCCGCGAAAGTTCACGAAACATTTGGTCGTTAGTTGTACCATTCTTTTAGTTCGCAAACGGTTCATTGAATAATTTTTTTTTTATTGTAACATCGACGGAAAGAAAAATATTTGGATCTCTGCGAAGATGTAATGTTTGATGAATGTACAAACAATTTTGGAGAGGCATGAACTGCCCGTCTGGTGATTGGGCAATCCATATAGTGCAATGTGTTAAAGTGTTGAACGGTTACTACGAAGTATCGCATCGGGAATCCCCGGCTCGGCTCGAAAATTCTCAGCTACTTACGAGAAATCGAGATAGGGAGAGGCTGCCGCATCCTGTACATATCCTTGTATACTAACACACGAGACGAGCGAGCACACGAGGGAGAGAACTCGAACAAGGTCAGCCGGAGCCTATCGGGCCCTCGAGGCTGAGGCGCGCGTGGAATGCCCGGTGGTGGTTATAACAGAAAAAGAGTAAAGAGAACTAAAATAAGAAAAAAATAAATAAAACGACGAGGGTCCGAAAAAAAATCACCGAATATCTTTCCGCGAACCACTTCCTAGTTTTTAACGGTGAGCCAGGTCAACTCGATCCGTCCCTTCGAATTCCTGCCCGGAATCTTCCTGTACCACAATCTACCGACATATTTTTTTTAACATATCTGATAAATCGTCTATTAAAAATGATAATCAAGTTTCATTGATTAAATTATTGTCTATTATATTAACAATTTTGTATGTACCTGATATTTTTTTCTGACGAAATACGGTCAAACACAATTACCGACTTATCTTTGCGATAATATCTTATCAGATATTATTAATCAGATTTATTAGATTTATTAATAGCCTATAGAAAAATGTTAAACAATTTTGACGAATAAACTCGTTGTTTCTTTGTATATCAAAAATGTTTGAATATAACCTTGATATTTTTATTTCTCGTCACGAAATGCGGGAAAGCGTGAGTGAAAGACGGAAATTCATGGATAAAGAGAGAGAAGTGCAGAAGTTCATTGTACCCGCGTCCCTTGTCTCGTGTCATTGTTCTCCGTCTCCGTTTCTCGATCGTTCATCCTCACCACTTCGTTTCGTTGCCGCCGACGACGACGACGACGACGACGACGAATGTGCATGTGCACGGTAGCAATTATTATTATCATCATCGCGACCGCGCGAAGTGCGTATATCAGAGATCGCTTTGTTTTCCGTTTATCTTTGGCCTATACGAAGCCAACCACCTTGTGTTGTTTATTCTCCACTCCCCTTCCCCTTTCCCACGCTCGTTCTCAATCGCTTCGTCCTCAGGTTCGTCTTGCACCTTTCCTTTTCGCAGTACAATTTTTTACCCCGTTGCCGACATGCGAATCCTAACTTTGTCGTGGATGCGCCATTTGGCGACGCCTCGACGCCTCGTTCTTCCGTCCCAATGTTTTTCTTTTCCTTTTCTTATCGCTAAAAAAAGAAAATAGAACAAAAAACACACGCAGAAGACCCGGACTCGCCCGAGCCGCGCACACACGTCTTCACGCTTCACTTTTAGCCCTTTCGTCTTATGCCACGGCTTCATCTGCGTCTTTGTCGTTTTGCTTGTAGGATTTTTTTTTATTTCACTTTGACTCCTCTTTTTAAGACTTTACACGACGACGACGATGCTGCGCAGTACAATGATGCGAACGACCCTTGGACCCTCGAGCATGGGTATATTCCGAGTAAGTCTCTCCCCCCCGTCCCCGGCCCCGTCACCAATACTGCTGAATAATAAACAGAGAATAAAAATTTTTATAAATGGAAAATTATTTTTTATAAACTTTTTTTGTATTAATTTGATATTTTGTGATGAATCAACTAATTGATAAGGTGAAAGTTATTGATAGGAAATTTTGGTCATATCGTAAATGAAACTTTTGTTATTGTTGCAATTGGCAGTCTTTCCCACGAGCTTATGTAATTATAAACATTTATATGTTTATAAATATTTTCCTATTAATTTTCCTAATTTTCCTAATTTTCCTAATTTTCCTAATTTTCCTAATTTAACTAATGCATGCACGTAAAATCAGGCTTCCGGTCCTGTGAAGTAGAGGAGAGCGGGGCAAAACGAGTCAGCGGGGCAGAACGGGACAGTGCGGAAAACGCAATTTTTCAATGAAAATTTGGACGACCCATTTTGCCCCTTCGATACATCTCGATTTTCTGCCCAGTTTTGCCTCACAGTGTCATCTAAAAATTATTGGAAAATTGCGTTTTGCCCCGCTGTCCCATTTTGCCCCACTCTCCCCTATCTTTCTGCGCCGACTTCCCAAAAACGAAAAGCGTGTTTTTCGTGAATTTGTTAGGAAAAATTATGTGAATGGCATGGGCGTAGAAAACGGACTTCGGACTCGTGTGGTATTTTCACACTAGTCAAGTCTCTTAATCTCAAACTCCCTCTCCACGCCCTTGCCGTACAAATAACTATTTTCATCGCCCTATAACGGCTCGAAAAAACACTTCTGAAATTCCGCCATGCACCCTTACCGTATAATTTTTCTCGTGGAGCACGACAGACTCCTTTGGTTTCAAAAGAAATCCCTCTTCAGAAACCACGACAACAGTAATTTCTCGAATAACAAAAAATTTTCTACCCAACAATTTTCGAGAAAAAAAAAAGAAAAAAAAAGAACGACTCATCCAAATAACTTCGAGACTTTATCCGACGTAATATTTCGCGCTGATTACGAATCTGCCGTCCGTCACTCCCAATCTGCCATCACATACGGAAACGTCGTCCAGAAGCAACAAAAAAAGATTTCTACTAAAATCCTTTCGGTGTATTTTGCTTAACGCCTTTTTGATCCGCATTTTCGCGCCCGACTCGATCTATCTTCCGGAAATCTACGTCGGAAACGATAAAAAAAAAAACATTTTCGGCGATTTTGAAAAAAAAAAGTTCCGCAGCTGAATCCCGTACCGCCAGTCTGAATAAATTAGAGCTTTGAAGATGCCGTGTACAATCCACCGAGTGCAGTAAGCCCCTGTTACCTATATTTGAACTCCCCGGTCGACACCAAACGGGATGCTGCGGCCCCTCTCGCGCCGTCATCCGTGCGGGGGATTACCCGACGTATTTTACTCCCGTATGCTCCCGGCTTTCGTTTCATTTGCATTCTCTTTTTATTCCCCCTCTCTCTCTCTATCTCTCCCCGTGCTTTCCCGGCTATCATTAGTCTCACAAGCACTGCCCCGCGACGCAGTAGTTGACCTAGGCACCACGTGTTCGCAATCTCCCCCTTTTTTTCTCGTTCCTCTCCATCTATTCTCTTTGGCTCTCGCACCCTCTCCGCCACCTTTTGTTTCCTTCTGCTCGTTTTTTTTTCCTCCGTCCTCTCCGCCCCTCCCGCGTCTTGCCGAGCTGTCTTTCTCATCGACCACGTGGCCGTTTCGCTTAGCAGTCCCGATTCTCTTATCTGCGACGCGGACGTAGGAGAGAGTCGAGATTAGCGTGGCTGCGCATCGGCTCGGCGCGCAGCCGGAATTCGTCTCTCGCGCATCGGACATCCTCGCGGCTTTGTACTCGAACATTGCGCGCAACATAAAGACGCACTGTTGCGCCGGATCGTGTCAAAATACATACTCGAGAGTCCACACCGACAAAAAATCTTAAAGTCTGTAGCGCGAACATCGAGAACACCGAGCACTCGGTGCATCCATCCGTTATATGCGATATATAGAGCTAACTATGTGTAACGTATGCGGTAGAAGTTAATGCCTACCAGCTGCGCCGACGACGCCGCACGGCCTCGGCCCAATGTAAAAGGAAAAGAGATACAAAGGAAATATATTTTTTTTGTGATTTTTTTTTTTTTTTGTTTAAGCTTTATATGAATTTCAACGAGAGGCGAATATTCATTTATAAATAATCAATGCTCGGTTAACTCGACCGGCTCGGTGTTCGGGACAAAATACAACTAATCCGGTACAGACCGAGGACAAGAATTCACGTATGAAAATTGAGTAGAATAAATTCTTTTGTTCGTTGTTTAATAACTTCCGCGGACAGATGGTATATTAGTGGGTTGAACTTCGGACGCATTGGGGCTCGTTGTTGCTATTGCTGTGGTGTTGCGTAAGGTCTTTTTTTTTCATGCATCAAGAGCACGGTAACTGTGTGAAATAGTATAATTGGAACCGGTGTCCGCTACCGTCGCCACGGGTGGAACGCGATTCGACCTTGTTCGTCGCGAACGACCGGCTGATCGTCCAGCGCGACAGACCGAATTTTTATTCCGACTGCGACGCTTCGCTGTGGAGCTTCCGAGCGTCCGTGCCATTTTCCTTAAAGCGCTTTAGTCCTGATGCGCAAAACTCATCGGCGCTGCTGCGGTGGACCAAAAGCTGCTAAACGAATTAAGAAAGTTCTGCCGAAACAGTGTTAACGGAAGGCAAAAGCGCAACGTCGAGCGTCGCAAAATGCGATGAAAACCCGCTTCGCGTCTTACAGTCGCGGCGCGACGGCGGCTGCAGCGCGGGGCGCAACGTTCAAGAACGTGACCTGGGTACACATAGACCTCTTTTCTTCGGATCGCGTACGTACTCTCGAGCGGCCGGTACGGGAGTCTCCGGCTTCACCGGACTTCGAGCACGCCTCGGAGAAGCAGTTGCCAGGCACTGGGTGATAAGCCCGCTTCTCGTCTTCGACTCCCGAGAAAACTCGTCTCGTTCAATTACGAGCGAAGGCTCGAGATCCAATGGAATTATTAACGTTGTACAAAAAACTATAATATTATTATCAAAATTGTGAATTGAATTTAATTGGATTACTGGAATTGTCACGAAATGGTAAAATTATTATTGAAATTGTGAATTGCACTGAATTGAATTAAATTATTAAAATTGCAAAGGAAAGAGTAATAGCGGACTGAGAGAAGGATCTGGTAAAAATGACTATATCGCTTGGGAAATATTACCATAGCACATAGTACTAGGGCACTAGGGCACGACCTATGGTAGGAAGTAGATAGATAGATTCGTTTATTTCGTGTTCTGAGGCCTAAGCCGCCTATGAACACCGTGTCACAAAGGTACAAACGGCTCAGTAACGATTTACACGACCGAAGTAACATCGAATAAACTATGAAAATAGTATAAAAATAATAATAAGAAAATATAAAAATAATAAGAAGAAAAAGAGAATATAAACCAAAGTACCGGATTTATAAGAATCTTTCAAAGATATTATGGCAAAAATTCTTGGAAAATCGGAGATTTTTCGCCATAGGCGCTCTAGTTCCCTACTACTATGTGCTAAGGTAATTTTTCTTAGATGACCGGCAGTTTTCACTAGATCTTTCATTCCGTTCAAACGAAAGTTGACACGATCTGCATGAAGCAGATCGTGTCAACCTTGATGACGACTGGCGCCGCGAGAGTGTTGGACGATTTGGTATTTAGTTATCGCGCGTTGGCACGTACAATTAATATACCATAGCCGTCGAGGCGAGCCGAGACCGTTCAGTGACACGCTGAGGACAGACCGCCGTCGTCGCTCCGTATTGGGATAATTATTCCGTGCGATGTTTCGAGCGCCGGACGAGCGGCTTAACCGCGCGAGGCTTTGCGAAAGTCATTGTGTCCCATTGTAGTCTTTCGTGACTGCCTGTAATTCGCGCAAAATGGAAATAAAACCGCGAAAGCGGGGATCACAAAGAAAAAGTGCACCACGGTGTTGCACTCGTTAACGTAACAGACGTGCCGCGCTATAGCTCAAGATCGAGTAGCTCGCGGCGAGGTGGTATACGAATAAGTTGCTTTGTTTTCCGCGACGGATAATTTTCCGCGACGATTAATAAATCGTTTACTCTGCCTGTTAATTTTATCCCGTATCTTTTTATCTTTTTTTTTTTTTTTAACATAATCGTTCGTTTTCCTTAACGACTCTTGTTTTGACGAATCCAGGCTGCGCGCGCAACACGAAGCTGAGCGAGAAGAGTTTTCTAGTGCCGATAAATCCGTCGATTCCTTACGGCGTACGACTGTTTACGCTGCGGTATACTGACGACGGCCGTCGCTATTGGTGAAGCAAATTTTGGAAGGCGGCCAAGCACCACCGGCGGGGCTCCGATATACCGCTTCTCCTCGGTTTCGCTGGACCAGTTTTCTTTACCCCCATCGTCGGGCCGCGCAAGCCCGACGGCAAGAGCGTATTTCGAAACAACCGGTTCGACTCGACCCGTGACCGTTCGAACGTTCGTCCGCGAATCTTTGAGCCTGCGAGCGTATGATACAGACGAGGAACTTTCGTTCCCGCTGTTGGCCGCAAGATAGAACGAGAAATCGTCCACTCCGGAATCGCGATTCGGAGCGCCGTCAAAAACGTTTTCGTACCAAACAATCTATTGATTTTAATGCGAGCGGAGAGTGAATTTCCGAATGTATGAGAGCCGGAAGTCTTTCTGCTGGAACCCGTAGAGCACTTTGCCAACCGGTCCATCTAGATATCCACGTTGTACATACTATGCAGACACGTTAATGATGCAGTAGTGCTCGATAGCGAAAAGGCCTTTGGTCTGTGCTCACTGCCCGACGCTAGTGAGAGACGTGCGTCTGGCTGACTTTCCGACGACGTACGTGGCCGATACCTACGTGCAGCGGTGCACGCGAGAGACCGAGTGTCGGCTCTTCGGCCACGTGTCTCTTGATCAAATTAAATACCGCAGCTGATTGATCGACTCCGCTACGATAGCACGTGTGAAAAAACTATCGTCTGCGATAGACTCGTGCTCTATCCTAGATAAACCCCTGCTCTATCTTAGATAGACTTCATATCGATTGCTACTTGGACCCGGCATAAAACCGAAGAAGGAAGAAGAAGAAGTCATATCTAACTCAAATGCACTTACTAATCCATTAAATAAATCGTTGAACTGTTGGACCATTGGACCATTGTTATACGACTATTAGACCATCGGACCACTGAACCATTGGACCATTGGACCATTTTTATTAGACTATTACACCATAAGACCATCGGACCATCGGACCATCGGACCATTGGATCATTGGAACATTGGACCATCGGACCATCGGACCATCGGACCATCGGACCATCGGACCATCGGACCATCGGACCATCGGACCATCGGACCATCGGACCATCGGACCATCGGACCATCGGACCATCGGACCATCGGACCATCGGACCATCGGACCATCGGACCATCGGACCATCGGACCATCGGACCATCGGACCATCGGACCATCGGACCATTGGACCATCGGGCCGTTGGCCCATTGGACTTTAGTCTATATAAACCGAAGTCTTAGTAGACAAGTATCAGACCTGACAGTTACTTACTTCGTTACTGACGGAAGATTTCCATTATTTTCGAAATCTACGTTGTACGTCTACAACTGTCCCACTACACGTACTTTCGGTAGATGCCACAATAGATCTATCGAAAGTTAATGATAGACCAGATATTTTTCATACGGCCTAGCCTAAGCGAAAGACGTATATTTAATTTGAGCATGATTATATAATCCTCTCTTTTACGTCCAAGGAGATTCTGTACAGAAATCCTCCTCCCGAGGGAGACAGATGGGAAAAAGAGGAAACAGATTTTACGTAGCGGCAGCAGCTATGATAACAGTCCGAGGGTACGAAACAAAGATTAGTATAAAGAGTTGAGAATCATTTTCGCGGGGAACGAGACCCACACATTGCACGCTCCAGTGTTGGTTCAGGTGTTCGAGCTGTGCTCGTCCATCCGCGCTCTATTCCTACATCGCTTTTCTCTTCTCTTTGTTCTCTCGGCACCTTCTCTCTTTCTCTTCGCGTTACATTCTCGCGTCTTTTTTTTTCTTTATCCTCTTCTCGCACCGCGATGTCTTATCCAAGCGACTTCTTTCTTCTTTTTTTTTTTACTTCGGCCTACACTTATTCTATATCGATCCTTTCTCTTTCTATCTAAATCCTTGACTGATTGTCATCCTTGAGTTTATAATCGTTGGCGGAATCTTGTAAGAAAAGAGGCGAGAGAGCGCGCGCGCGCGCGCAGTTAGCTATTCGCCAGCCTAAATAGGCGAGACGGCCGTGAATTCGTACAAAGACGATGTTCCCACAAGTGTGTGGTTTTTTCTTCATTTTTTTTTCTCTCCTCTTACATACGGTAAGACGTACGTGTATGTTGTATAGAAGCCAGTCGCGAACGAGCGAATGAGCTCGGTTTTACGAGCTCGTCGCCGGGGATACTATGGATTAATCACTCTTCCGAGCTCTTGTTGTTGTGATGGAGTTTTAATGGCTTCTGGGACCTTGGCCGGCTCTACGAGACAAGAAGTTTTCTTTCTCTGTTGTACACTGTAGAGCACTCGGACGCAGTGCGCGACTTAGTCGAGGTCCCACGTTATAGTCCTTAGTGAGTTAGCGTCCGAAAGACCCTTGCGCAAAGTTTTCTCTGCATAAGTCTTCGAGGAGTCTTCTTCATTAGATATACAAACTGAAGACATACCGAGGAGCGTATTTTTTCGAAGTGAAAAAATACAAATAGTCGCTCGAGAATCGCACCACGTAACCTTTGACTTCATTATCATTATCATTAACATTATAATCATGATTATCATTATTATCATTCACTGTAAAAAATGTCTGCATGAAAATTAATGTACTGGTATTGGAAGCTTTTATGCATAAACTAGTATATTAAATATAATATACGAATGTAAAATGACTGTGTGGTTAATTAAAAATGATAAAAAAGTGGTATTTTTAATAAAAGTTCTTTAATAATACTGAAAGTATTTTGAAAGTACTGTAATTTTACATCATACATGTACATTAAATTTACAATTGTTTTTTACAGTTTTGTTATCATTGCTATCATTGTTATCATTGTTATCATTGTTATCATTGTTATCATTGTTATTATTGTTATCATTGTTATCATTGTTATCATTGTTATCATTGTTATCATTGTTATCATTGTTATCATTGTTATCATTGTTATCATTGTTATCATTGTTATCATTGTTATCATTGTTATCATTGTTATCATTGTTATCATTGTTATCATTGTTATCATTGTTATCATTGTTATCATTGTTATCATTGTTATCATTGTTATCATTGTTATCATTGTTATCATTGTTATCATTGTTATCATTGTTATCATTGTTATCATTGTTATCATTGTTATCATTGTTATCATTGTTATCATTGTTATCATTGCTATCATTGCTATCATTGTTATCATTGTTATCATTGTTATCATTGTTATCATTGTTATCATTGTTATCATTATTATCATTGTTATCATTGTTATCATTATTATCATTGTTGTCATTGTTGTCATTGTTATCATTGTTATCATTATTATCATTGTTGTCATTGTTATCATTGTTATCATTGTTGTCATTGTTATCATTGTTATCATTGTTATCATTGTTATCATTTCTATCGACGCCTGAAAACAAACATCTGCAATAATGGTCCCATGTGTGAATCCTCTCGGTGTAGTGGATTTGAATAAACGGTCGAAAGACGAACAGTTTTAAAACGAAGGAAGATGAGAGAAGAGAGTATCGTGGAAACGAAGAGAGAAAAGAGTCCCCTCGGTACGCGTACACGAGGCCGTTGCGCCCGCACACCGACTCGCGAGTTTCACGAAGACGGGCAGCTAGGCAGCTTATCCCATTTGGACAATTGCCAGTGTACCAATCGCCCAACTTGCAAGAAACGCCTGAAATAACGAACGACGCCTCGTACAGTTGCGTCTGGAGTTCCCGAGATCTCTCCGGCGCACATTTCCTTCGGATTATAAATAACTTACTCGTACTTTCGCATTGTTATTGCCGAGGCGAGTGCGTATCGTCGTTTCCCGTGCGTTCCTTTTTCTTTTTTTCCACCGAATATAATGACAACACGAATTTTCCTTCCTCGTTAAATTTCGTGGGCTTCGAGTCCCCTTTGAAAAGCCTGCGTGTGTCAAATTCGATTGTTCGTACAGTCGGTTCCTTCGTTTAATTTTCGGGTCGAGAGAAATCGTTCGAAACGGATGTTCATTGTTCGATAATAAAAAACGCCCAAGACAAAGAGCGAAGTTTTACTCACTGTACATTGTAAACGGGCTGGCGACAATCTTCGCTGCGGTGTCGTGTGCTCGAGTCGGGCGAGCGTCGAAAAGTTTGACGTTGCGCGACGACATCGGCCAACGAAAATAAAGGTAGAGCTCGAGGCTTTTAGTCCGCTTCCTGTCCCACCGAGACCGAACGGCAGATACCGATAAGCGTGCGGTGCGTCCGTTAAATAATCTGGTCGCCAATACCATTCGTTTTTTTATTGTGGGGAATATTCTCAATGTAAAAAAAATATATATATATAAATATATATATATCTACATATAGCCCACGTATACAGTAACATTGTTATTCTCGTTTGGGTTACCCTACTAAAATGGTTTCAAGGTCGGGCGCCTCGTGCGCGAACGATAACTCGGTTCCCCGGAATGTCACGACTCGGTGATAGATCGCTCCGGTGCTCGCACATACGCGTAGCAAGTTGAATATGTATTTTTAAATCACACGATAAACCGTACTTTGTGACAAAGATATATTGTCCAAAAAAAGGTAAAAATTCGATTTGCAGCGTCGTTTCCGCATTTTTTTTAACGGTCGCGCGCTCAACTTTGTTCGCGTGACAACTCGTTAACTAATTTTGGTTTCTCAGCACGCAGGTAGCTGAGGCGTATTTTGCGCGGTCAAAATGCGAATTTTATTTAGTTCGAACAGCTCCACCGATTTCTTGCGTTCTAAATCGTACTTCGTACTGCGTACTTCGTTGCCTTACATCGTGTATTAAATTTCTACTCGATTGCTAGAGGCCCCTGAGTGTGATTTTCAGACGGTATTTTTTTTGTTTGTAAAATTAAAAAGAATCTCTGTTGGCCCATTGGCGTGCAAAATTTGAGCTTCATATCTCAGAGATTTTTAACGTTACTTTTTTAATGTTTCAGAACATTCTGACACGTGTATGTAAATAATAATAATAATAATAATAATAATAATAATAATAATAATAATAATAATAATAATAATAATAATAATAATAATAATAATAATAATAATAATAATAATAATAATAATAATAATAATAATAATAATAATAATAATAATAATAATAATAATAATAATAATAATAATAATAATAATAATAATAATAATATCCGTCCGTCCGACAAAATTGTCTCGATTGAATAACCGTTCGTACGGACCTTCGAATCGGGCAGATTTATCGCAACATTTTTCGTGCCCCGGACTCGTCCAAAACTTTGTCCATTGCGCTCGAAGCAACGGGCTTGGAAATCCGCGTTCCAGAACATCCGGAAAGTGTGAGGATACGCGCGAAGTTCTAAGAATAAAGTCGTTCGAGAGGTCTCGCCCGTCGAGGAGGAGGTTTCGCTCGATCGTCGAAGAAAACCTCGAGCCGTAGAGTATCCGAGTACGCCACGGGCGGGGATCAGCGCCGGCAGGATACACTGTATAGCGCAATATACATCGTCGAACGCAACGAGGAGTAGCCGGTCTTTCGCGGCTCATTTCGCGACGCGTGATTCACTTTGCGGCGCCAAACTTGTGGCCCTTATCTTTTTGTGTCACATCTCGCTTCCTCCATTTTCTCTGTCCTGTTAACTTTGTCTCATTCCCTCTTTTATACTTCGGCCTCGCCTACATTCTCCTTTTTTCCCCGTCGCGTTTCCTTCTTGGCTTCGAATGTATTTTTTACTTTACTTTTTTTCCACGTTCTTTTTTTTTTATTCGAGACGATAAATCCATGCTCGGTTCATACCGCGCGGGCAAATAAACCACCGCCGACGTGGCTCGCGATATATTTTTCTGTCGTTTGAGCGCTCTGTGCGGACCTTCCGAACTACGTCTCGTTCGTCTTTACGATTTTTTTTTCCTCTCAGTTGTTGTCACGTCGTGTGCGATCTTTCTGCTGACACGAGACTTGTTAAAAATTGGTTGTTTGCCGATGTACTGTGAAACAAACTACTGTACACAGAACTGCAATGCAAAGAGACGCACCGGAGTGGCCATCGCCGTTGTTAATCGTCAGCGTGAACACCTCCGTTGTGAATGGTTAACGCTTGTTAATGTGTAATAACCTTTCACATCGAGAAAAATCGCTTCCAACTGCAGAACGATTTTTTGGATCGAAATATGTAAAAAAAAGAAACTTGAAAAAATAATTTTTCGACTTTTACGATAAACGAAAACAAATTTCTGGGTGAAAAACTTTCTCTGGGATGGATTATGTAAAATTTCTACGCTCTTAATCGTTTTTCAGAATTTTTAGATTGTAATTTAAAAAGATATTTGTGAAAATATTTCACCACAATCGTCCATGCAGTTTTTTGGGGGAAAAAATACGAGTTGTTTTCCGTAGAGAATATATGCAACTTTATTTTAATTTTGTTTTAAGCTTCGCTTATCGATAAATGTTCCCGAAGTCGAAATCTGCGCGCTA
This sequence comes from Stenichneumon culpator, assembly GCA_964017025.1. Classification (NCBI taxonomy): domain Eukaryota; kingdom Metazoa; phylum Arthropoda; class Insecta; order Hymenoptera; family Ichneumonidae; genus Stenichneumon; species Stenichneumon culpator. The sequence goes on along the minus strand of OZ024781.1, from coordinate 3,934,302 downwards.
TTGTACTGCGCTCTTTTGGGGTCAGAATGACCGCGTGTGTACACGAATGCAACAAAGCCTTGCCTGTTCGGTGTGTCGCCGAAACGATGCAATGACCTCCACAAAGTATACTGTATCGGGCGGATCGACGATCCGCCCGCATGGGGTAAGATAAAGAAATATCGAGATAGAGAGACAGCATCAGGGTTGCGAGGGTGGTCGCTCGGCTAGCCGAGGGGACTACCCCAAATGCCGTTTCCGACTACAGTATAAATGTACATCGACGCTGCACGACTTCAATCATCGGTACCCCCTACGTCTGTAATATATTGCTGGATACTGCGAACGAACGAAAACTCGAAAAAATAAATAAAATAATAATTCAATGCATGCAAAATCTATTTAATATGCAAAAATACAAATATTGTATTGAATAAAAATAAAATACAATACGAAAATAAGGTTAAATTTCAATGTCCATATGTACATATTCTAGGGTGGTCTTTAAATTGACCATTTTTGAATTTTCTGGGGGGCACCCCGTATTATCGTGAGGGATAAAATAAAAATGTGATGTGCGAAGGATCTCCGAAAATAATGCATTTTTAGAGGTCGCTACCGGCTATATAAAAAAATTTTAAATTTGGACAATCTAAATTTAAGGTCAAAATGAAATATTCGAGATTTCGAAAAAAGAGTACTCTTGTTTCAGCTGTTATTACTACTGCAGGAATTTGTCGACTCCCTTTACCAGAAACAACAATTCTTCGTGTTTCTTTATGTAATTTTCGTTACAACAAACATATCTTATCAAATGAAATATTCGGTCATTTTTCCGCGGGGGATTTTCATCTTCTACAACTTTTTTTAAAAACTATTAGCTATATTTGTCGATAGCTTTTTTTTAATCCTCGGTAGCGACCTCTAAAAATGCTTCGATTTCATAGATATTTCGCAGAGTTCTTTCTTATTCGTCATTTATTTATTTATTCATTTATTTATCAACAGGCAATGCCCTTTTACGCATACAAATAATCTTAGAATTTGAAACATTCAGTATAAGTGCGTATATAATTCACACATATAAGTATTTGAAATTAGATAACATTCGATAGAAGTTATACTTTGGAAGTGCGGAGTGGCCCCAATGAAATCTCGAATATTTCATTTTGACTTTAAATTTAAAGGTTCCGAAGATTTTTATTTTTTAAATTGCCGGTAGCGACCTTTAAAAATGCATTATTTTCGGAGATCCTTCGCACATCGCATTTTTATTTTATACCTCACAAGGTAATACGGGGTTGCCCCCAGAAGATTCAAAAATTGTCCGTTGAAGATTTTTCCGAGAAAAATTTTACATTATTTCGATCCTAAAATATTTCCATGTGGGCACGCGGTCCGGTACAGTAGATACGCACCCACGTAACTATTCCTTCGCCGTGTAATACCATTACGGAGTACGGTGCTACGACACCGTGCTCCACGCACAGTTCGGACCCCTTCGAACTTATCGATTTCTCGAGCGGCATGTGCGAGGAGGGTTCCCCGTACGAGCAGCTAAATAGTGCGATGGCAACCCCCCTGGCGCTTCGAAGAATGGGGGGCTCGCCGAGCGGAAACTGCGCGACGACGAGACCAACCCTCCGAACGAACTGCACTCAACCAACGAGCTCTATCATCTCTTATTTTCTCTAGTTTTGCTGTTCCTTCGCTTCCGTTGTCTCGGTATCGACCGCCGTGAGCCCCCCTTTTCTTTATCTTCACTTTGTACCGTGTACCGTTTCGTGTGCGTACCGCCCTCGCTTTTATCTCCTTCGTTCTCTGTTATTGCCGAACGAACTTTCCGAATTTCGCGGAAGTCGAGATTTCGCTCGATCCACACATCTACGGTGGGCAATCGGGGATAGTTCGTATGGCAACCGATACTGAGGACGCAAACATCCAACCTTATTATGTTAGAATAAAATCGTACCGACAACAAATCCGTACTCAGAAAAAGTTGTAATGGGTAAGCGAAAAGAATATATATTTTTTTAAATATTAAATATATTCTTAAAAAAGGATATATAAAATATACATATACATATTTTTAATATCAATATACATATATATTTTTTTAATATAAATCTATATTTTGAAGATTCGTAAAAATATAATAATTCAGGGTGTACCATTTACAAAACTTTCCGCTAGTTACTGAAGCTACGTGTAAATAAAAAGTTAACGTTTGGACACTGCGGTCAAGATGGATTTTTGCCTACGTACATCCTAAGTGCAATTTCACGAGCATTAACAGTCAAGTGCGTGGCGATCTCCGAACTCGAGCTTTTTAAATCGCGCCTAACGAGGACTCGTTAATGCCCCGTGTTAATGGGTCTCTTTTCCTGATCCTCGACTCTCGTATCTGCCGCATTTGCGCTAATTGCGAAGGGATATCACGATTTCAAGCATACGTAAGTGAACGAGAGTCGGAAGTCGAAGATCGTATTGCTGGTTTGAAAAAAAAAGAAACGATTTACCCTACCGATAATAATAATGGGGTATTTCAGTAATAACGACTTCACTAATAACAAGAAAATAATTTGGTTGACGAGGATCCATCCGGACAAAACCCCGGGCAATAACGCGAGGAGCGAGGGATTGTTGAAGAAGTTTTCAACAGCCATAGTCGCAGAAATCCGGAGCATAAAAGACCCGCAAAGACTGCGCGATGAAGCGTCGGGCCACGTCGAAGAAAGGAAATAAATGGAAGACGAAGAGGAAAGTACATGAAGAGCGAAATTTTGAGCGTGCGCAAGCGAACGAGAGTTGGAATTCGAAGATCGTATTGCCAATTAAAAAAAAAACAAAAAAAAAACGATTTTCCCTACCGATAATAACAATGGGGAGCATTTCAGTAATTACGACTTCACTAACTCAGTACTTCAGTAATGACGACTTCACTAATAACATGAAAATAATTTGGTCGACGAGGATCCGTCCGGACAAAACTCCGTAGTGATAACTTGAGGGGCGAGGGAGTGTTGAAGAAATTTTCAACAGCCAAACTCTCAGAAACCTGGAGCATAACTAATTCAGTACTTCAGTAATGACGATTTCACTAATAACATGAAAATAATTTGGTCGACGAGGATCCGTCCGGACAAAACTCCGGAGTGATAACTCGAGGGGCGAGGGAGTGTTGAAGAAATTTTCAACAGCCAAACTCTTAGAAACCCGGAGCATAACTAATTCAGTACTTCAGTAATGACGATTTCACTAATAACATGAAAATAATTTGGTCGACGAGGATCCGTCCGGACAAAACTCCCGAGCGATAACTTGAGGGGCGAGGGAGTGTTGAAGAAATTTTCAACAGCCAAACTCTCAGAAACCCGGAGCATAACTACTCCAGTACTTCAGTAATGACCATTTCACTAATAACATGAAAATAATTTGGTCGACGAGAATCCGTCCGGAAAAAACTCCGGAGCGATAACTTGAGGGGCGAGGGAGTGTTGAAGAAATTTTCAACAGCCAAACTCTCAGAAACCCGGAGCATAAAAGACCCGAGAAGACTGCGCGATAGAGTTCGGGCCACGTCGGAGGGAATAAATGAAAGACGAGGAGGAAAGTACATGAAGAGCGAAAGTTCGGGTCTACGGGAGAGGGAGCGACGTACGAAACTCGCGCCCCCGTGCTTCTGGTTCACGGTCAACGTGCGTGCGGCCCCCGACAGTCTGGGCGTCGAGACGCTCGGCGCCACGTCTGCGCACCCCTGCGTCGCCCGTTCACCCCCGTCGACGTCCCTCCGGGTTACGTGCCGTTCCTCCAATGCGTTTCTGCTCGTCTCGCTGCTCTCCCCCTCGCTCTCGGGAGCAGCGAGCGCGCGTGGGGAACACACTCGTAAATTCGGTAACCGAGTACCGGGGTGATATCGTGCGCGTTCCTTTTATCTCTGTGCTCCGCGATTCCGGGCGAGAGACGCATTCGAAAGCATAATTTCGAGCACTTTAACCAATCGTCGATATCGTTTATTATATTGCCACGGATGTCAGATAAAATTTGAAAGCCAATATCTTTGAGGGGGGGGGGGGGGGGGGACGACGGAACATCGGGGTAAAATGGACCATTTTTCGCACAAGGTAAAAAGGCTTACGTCTCAAATGGACAACGTGAGTCCATTTTGCCCCACTGACCATTTTTACCAATCTTTTGTGCAATGTAAAAAGGCGTCTTATCTCAAATGGAGTATACGAGTCCATATCGCCCCACGCCCCGGGGCAATTTTTGCACTTTGTTTTTTGAAAAACGTACTATTTTTGCCAATTTTTTCACGGAGTACGAAAAATATTTCTCGTTTCAATTGGCGGACCGTTTTGTTCCATGACGGATCACCTTTCCATTGAGATAAGTTCGATCCCTTTCCAATAGTAAGGGTATGTTGTTTGGACCGCGATACGTTCTCAAAAACAAACGGCACAAAAAAATGGTACTTTATTCGTCAATCACCCGTTGTATTGCGGGCGAGAGTCTCGGGGAAGAGGGACTCGAGTCGACGCCAGGCAAAACGGGCTGTAAGCTACTTGTACTCACTTAGTAATGGCCGCCCGACTGGAGCCACAACGGCAATCATACGACATTAACGCTTTAACCTACTGGCTCTTCGGGTCTCTCTCTTTCTCTCTCTCTGGGCATTTTACACGCGAGGGCGGTAGCGGGAGAAGAAGGGAAAGGAAGATGTTATTCCGACCGCGCGTTAATGCCGCTCTCGCCTTACTGCCTCTGTGAACAATTTATGTACGTATGAGAATAAGAGCTTGCATTGTAGCGTTATACATGCGCACGCACACATCTTGTGTCTAAGGCTCGGCGGAAAAAAAAATGTACACCAAGTGTTGGGAATCACACAGATGCGAGTGGTCGATTGAGGGACAATTAACGAAACGAATTTAAGGCTCCGAAGGGGGGGCAGTATGGGAATGGGAATACTGTAGTGCAAGGGCTCGGTCGAGACCGTCAGGGCGGTCGCGCGGCGCCTTTGCCAGTTTTCTAGGCGGCGCGTTATTAAATGAAATTTAATATCAACGAGGGGAGGCCCGCAGTGGAGGGCACTCGAGAAAGTCCGAATAACTCGAAACTCCGTGTCTGAACGGGCTACACACCCTCGAGAGCCCCGTCTCTCTCGCTCCGTTGGAATTTACAATGAGACGAAGGAATTACAATTTTACGTTACTGCGATATTACACGTATTAAATTCCTCGCGAATGACGCGGAGTCCGAATGCGCTCATAGCTTTATTGTGATTATTTATGATTTTATTGCGAGGCGTTTCGGAGCTCGTAAAGTGCCAACGTTCTAACGGCGATATTTGCATTTTTTTACAGTAATTTTATTTGGACGATGTACAGAGTGCGTGGTAAAAAAAGGGCGTACGTTTAACAAACATCTCTCGTCCAAAAATCTCCACAAATTTTTTTTCTTTTAAATTTCGCAGTTTTTTTCCATTTTAATTAGACAATCTTTGGCTTCTTGATTTCATAATTATTTTCTCTTGTTGATCTTATCAGTTTTTTCTTGTTCATTTTACGATAATTTTTCTTCTTAATTTTACAATTTTGTCCTTGTTAATTTCACGATTTGTTCTCTTGTTAATTTTGCAATTTTGCTCTCGCTAATTTTACCATTCCTTGAAAGTAATAAATAATTTCGTTGAGGAAGAAAGTGGACTTCGACGGCCAATAAATGTTCGTCAAACGCACAAACTTTTCTTTTTCACCGTGTACTCGATCACCCTCGTCCCGTGCAATCCACCCATTCTCGATTAGGAAATTTACGGTCCCGATAGTCGTGCAATTAGCGAGTAGACGGCGTATATCCCTATGTCGGATGGAGGGAGGTGTTTGAGTGTGCAGCGAATGAGGGGGCGAACGAGGAAACGAGAGAAACAATGGGCTATCTCGGGACGTTCCGATAAATCTCATTCCCGACGCCGGCGAGCTCCTCGTAAGTGCGGCAAAGTTTATTAGAGCCTATTTCCCACACCGCTACTAACGTTGCTCGGTTCTCTATCGCGTGTACGCGGGAATCGAAGCGCTCGGCACGCGCGCATGCGCGCTCGCTCGGGGAAGAATGGACCAGCAGACTCCGAACTCGGCAATGGATGGTAAGCAAAAAAGTTATGCCGACCGCTGACTAGACTACTCCAATATTCGACTTTTCCCATTATCCGGTTCTCGTAACTCCCGGATTCTTTGCTGACGCGGGGGCAAACTTCTACTCTGACCGTAAACAAGCCCACGGAGTTGGCGCAGTCGTTTTCCCTAAGAGTTAGAGCAGTAGTTTGCGCAATACGCAAAATAAAAATTAAAAGAAGGTTGCAAAGTAATTTCCACATGGCTTCCTAATTTTTTACCGTTTTGCGCATAGCTTGCTCGACGAGAAAATTCGACGACGGATTTTGCGCTCCTTAACCCTTTGAGCCATATTTTGACACTATAAAAACAAAACCTCGGTATTTCATGTCAAGAAATTAGATTAAAAAATTGAAATCTGAGCGAAAGAAGGTGGCACAACTTTTGTCCTACCGTGATGCAAAGGGTATAGCGGAAGTTATGCTTACAATCTTAAATTTAAATGGTCGAAATTTCTCGCAACATTGTTTATTGTAGACAATGATTAAGTCAAATTTTGGTAACGGGATGTCTAGAGGACATTTCCAATGTATTTTTCTCCGCTGATTATAAATCTGTAACTAATTTTACTTCTAAAACGATATTTCATGCGGAAACTCGTTTCGGATGCGAAATACAAATTTGTCAAAAAATTCAAAAATTTCATTCAATGTAACTGTTTTGATAGATTTTGGACACATGTGGTACCAAAGATCCTTGATCCATATATTATGTTTGTGCATTTTTAAGATTATAGCTCTAAATTTACGCCAATGAGATATTCCACATGCAGGCACGCACGCACGCACGCACGCACGCACCGACGCACGCACGCACGCACGCACGCACGCACGCACCGACGCACACACACACGTACGCACGCATTCGGACACCAGCCAAAAATCACATTTGACAACGTTTTGGACTATTTTAAGTACGCTGACATTAAAATTTCGAGATTTTTTTTACGGTGTTTAAATTATCGAGCAAATTTTAAATCCTCGCGCAATCATAATTATGGCTCGTCTCGGCGCACAGACCAAAAGTAGCGATTATGGGGGCGCCAGGACGAAAAATGTATAAACTGCGTCTCACATCATACTCGGTCCACCCGACAAATTTCGGTGAGGTATCGGCTTTTTTCTCTCTGGGGACATTGAGTACTGTTAAAGGTATAGGAATAAATCAGTTTTCACAACTGGATTATACTGAATATAAACTGATTCTCTTTTATTGTTGCTTGCGTACAAAACAAAAACGCTGACGGCGTACCGGAAGAAAGCAAGATGGCGCAAAAAGAAAACGGAAACGGAAATATAGTTTTTCTTTTTGCCCCGAACATAAAATAAAAATAACTAGGCTTTTAGTGCCGGGCCTTTCGACCATGGGTGTCAATAGTTTTAATAAGTACGATGGACGCGTCACTGTACCAAGCAAGAAGGGACAAGGCGATAGCAAGGTGAACTCATATCCAATTCTTCTGATCGAGCGTGGCTGGCTGATCATTTCCAAAATATTCAATTCGCCTTCCATCAATTTCGCTGCAAACCTCAGAGTTGAAAAGAAAGACTCATCATTCGAAGATGAGTCTCGAGTTTTATTTTACATTGTACGATAGATCTACATATTATCTCCATTGTGGAAAATTGAAAGATTCGCTCAACACATTGTATTTCGGTCATTGTGATTGGTGTATTAGCGCGTGACTTGAGTGAGTGAGAACTATAATTGTATCGATTTATTATTATCGATTTGTGTTGATGCAATCAAATTTTATGGCCGAATAATCAAATAACTAATTGCAAACGCAATTTTATCAGACGATAGCTGAGAAAAAGTGAATAATAAAAGATTTTTGTTATTATTTTATTCCATTAAATTGCACTCAAAAAATCTTTCGTTGAATTTTGTCGTCTACAGACTTTTTTTCTGTCTTATTGCATTTCCTGGTCACGTTAATTTCCGGCTGTCGCGACATTAAATTGTTTCTTACAGGTCTAATCTTTGCGTGAGTCAGAGAACTTTTTTTAACTTCGCAACGGAAACAGCTTCCTCTATGAGGAAACAAATATTTAAAAAAAACCTTAATAATTTTATACTCGCAGACTGAATGACTCAAGATTCCCGATGGAACTACAGCTATAGAATCTCATTTCCCAGAGAGCCGATCGTAATTGCTCACACGCGACGGTGGAAGTTATAAACGTGGAAAAGCAGCATCTATTCTGATCGATACCGTCTCCCACGTGAAGATCGATGAAAAAAAAAAAAAAAATTACGATACACAGAGTTAAGTATACTAATATCGCGCGTGTGAGTCAGTATCGAGAGTCTCTCGAGTCTAAGATCGCGACGGCTCGCTGGTATTAATAAGCAATGGTCGATCCGCGGAGAGGCTGCGTGGAAAAAACTATATGCAGCTTCGCGGATCGTCACTCCCATCGCCGATAATGACGCCACGATCACAAATTTACGTATGCAAAGCGAGTTATTGAATTACACGTCGTTACGTCGAGCGAGCATGGACATTAAAATATATGTAATCTGGTTTTGATGTATCGTTCAATTTAATGCGAGTTATTCATGTTACGTTAAGTCACGGCCTTTCATCTCTCAAGATTTTTTTTTTGCGCGCATAACTTGGAGCTTTGAGGTATAGAAGGTCTAACCTGATTCCCGATCCCAGGTGCGCCCGTACAATACCGCGAAACGATGGACGGAATGCCCTCGACGATCGAGAGGCGCGTTAGGAGCGTTTCGAACGATCGTTTTTACCAAAGGCCGTCATATGCATAAAAACAACGTACGGGTACACATCGACGACTGATAATCAAAAGGGTGTAACTCTTGGACTTTAACGCGCGAGTTACGCCCTTTTGATTCTCCGCCGCATGATACGTACGGGTACACATCGACGACTGATAATCAAAAGGGTGTAATTCTCGGACTTTAACGCGCGAGTTACGCCCTTTTGATTCTCAGCCGCATGACATGTATGATTATCCTTGTAAATCGCAACAACCGTCGTTCCCTTTTATACACACATGTCGCCTATGCGCGTCGAAATGTTTTCGACGATTAGCCGCGATTGAAAAAAGCCGACCGAACGTACCGATCTGTGCGGAGAACGGCATCCATTCTCCCCCGTCCCCGGGCGATCGTGAAAATAGACATGAAACAATGAGACACTCATGCGCACCGCTCACCTATGCTAATTACGCGCGATCGCGCTCCTATGATCTATGGGAAAAGCGGTTTTTCATGTAGAGGCTGTAAACGTATATTTAAAGACAGACGGCCGCGTTCCTTCATTATTTTTCACTTGGTTATTTCATTTTATCCTTATTCTTATTTCTGGTTTTTTGTTTGCGTTATCTTTTGTTTACAGTTTTAGTTGGGTTTTCTACTCACTTTTCAGTTCTGTGTTCGCTGTGCTATTTTATTTTGATGTTCAGTTTTTATTTTTAGTTTATTTTTTTAGCATTTTTTCTCCACACTTCCGTTTCCCCAGATAGTATTTTGCCAACAACCCGCCAACAAATGGACAGAAAATGTCCGCACGGAATGGCGGCAAAATTGCGGTATGTGCGTCTGCACTTGTCTATGGTTTTGCCAGCATTCAGTGCCGAAAATTCTTAGGAGCATATTGTCAGCACGTTGTCAGCAAGGCTTGCTGATGCTTTGCGTCTCACTACGAAGATTAATTTGCACGAGTCATGGGTTATTTTGTGCGAAATAAAAAAGAAATCCTTTTTAAATAAAATTTAAGCGCCTTCATCGATTCTCCCAAAAATTCAGTTCCAAGGATTGCTAGTGCTAGTACATTTGTGTATCATATTTTAGAAATATATATCAACTCTAAGCGAACCCACAATTTGACCCAATTTTCGAACCAATTAAAAATTCAAAAACGCGCATTCTTTTTTATAGTTACAGAGGTTTAATTTCGGCGAGTTGCGTTACATAAATCCACTCGTCATTGAACTATAATTTACATCGTTCGTAGACCAATTAATTCATTTTTATAAAAAAAAAATTAATTGTAGAGTATCACAAGTAATCCAATAATTGCTGCGTTATTCATTATCATTCAAACATTACACTTAGGCAAACAAACTTTTAAATAACTCATTATGATGTAACGTAATTCATTATCAACCCATGATTGAACTCATTCATCGCACGACAAAAAAAAGCTTTCGTCATCGTTACCAATAACGCTGATTGAGGAAACGTGTGATCAGAGGTTGGCTTCTGGTTAGGCGGAATTTTGATCTCTTTCATCGCTGTTAAGAACAAGAAATCAGCTTATAGCAACCGTTGTTGCATTTTTGCTCCCAATATGATGTGATCTCTTGCTAGAAACTATTGTTGCAATATTGGTGGCAAGCGAACAGCAAAACTTGGTGGCAAGCAATTGTTCTTGTTTGCCTGAGCTACGGTTGGCAATGCGGGGTAGTTTCAGAAGCGTTTTCTATTAGTATTAATCACGGCTTTCGTCCTTTATTGTTATTTGTCAGCTGACCATCTAATTGATATTTAAAAAAAAATTTGTTGAATTTTCTGACTTTTTTCGGGTTATCCTTCGTTCACAGTTTTTCTTGGTTTCTCCATAGAAATTTACTTCCATGTTGGTCGCGATGCCTTCTTTTCATTTTTATCTTTTTAATTTATTTTCAATTAAGTTTTTTCTGTACTTACTTTTCGGCAGTTTCATTCTCTTGCGATATTCAACCACGCTCAATCCCTGCGTCTATCGTTACTTTCTTTTCTTCTCTCAGTTGCCTTATCTTTTTTTTGTGTACATTGCATTAGCATTTCATCAACATCGCATCTCTAATGCCCGGCACGTATCCCGCTATCTGTACAAGTCTGTAATATACCGCACGCTAAATACCCGCACGCAAATTCTCCGTAAACCTTTTACTATCTCTGTCGTACATCGATAATCTATTAATAATCGCCTCACCCAATGATCATCGGTCGCCACGCGGCAGGATTGTTTTCTCGTATCCTTGTACGCGATCGAGGAAGATTACGAACCTCGGGAATACACACTCGAATGACAAATTACGGATAAATTGTTTACAGAAAATTATTTCTATTTAGATCTCCCGGATATGCGGATGAAGACCGGATAAAGAGACTCGCCGAGTCGCTTACCAATGTCGCTGCAAACCCATGCCTCATTATTAATCTTTATTTTCATCTTTTTTTTTTCTCTTCGAAACACGTAGCCGCCGTTAACGGGTCGGTACCTCGGTGCGCGCAGCGGTACAGTGGAGCCCACCCGCACGCTTATTCGTCTAATTTTTCTTTTTTTTTTCGAGTAGGCTACGTGACAAAACGTTCGGCGACCTGACTCGGAGAAAGGGTTCGCGGTAAAGACCCCATCGAGGTTCCCAATAGCCGTCGAGAGGGACTCGTGTCCACGATATACATCAACGTGCTGCGCGCGGACCCTCGCCATAAAAATTACAATATGAATCGGGTCTCTTTTTTTTTCCTTTCGTTTTTTTTTTCTCTCCTCTCCACTCTCGAGCTTCTTCGGCGAAGGAATGAAAGCCTTCGGCGTGACACGGAAGGGAAACGAATTGCTTTCTCCTCTGTGTGAGTGTGTGTGTGTTTTTTCATTCCGAGAAAGATAAAGGAAAAAAAGCCTCGAGGGTTACATCGATTCGAGAATTAGCATAAATAAATGAGCTTACGTCCGCGACGCTGTGCGCATAATAAACGAATAGACAATTAAATTTTCAATTTTAGTCACGAATCGGAACATCATTGGGATCTTTACTTATAAACATACACAAATTATTTTTACCCGATCCAATTCTCGCCGAAGAGATTTTTTTTCCTCGGACAACTAACGGGTTTTCGAGGCTGTTGGCCGAGAGCATCGCGGATATTTCGCATTGGGACCGCACGCACACCCGGAGCAGCAGTTACTGGCACGTGGAGTAAATATTTAGGCTGTTCCCTGTTGGCGATGGTACGCGAGAGGCCGTACTCCGAGTTTTATATACGTACATATATAGATATACATATACACACATACATATGTATATACGTGTGTGTGTCTGCAATTTTCTCTCGGGCAACGCTCGAGACGAATTCGGTTGCATGCACGATCGGTCTCCGTAGAATCGTAAAACCTGTTTTCCCCATTGGTTCGAGGATGATTGGAGATGCTGGGTAATATGAAGGAACGAAGATCGACTCGTCAGCGCAGACGTGTTGATCTATGTTCCGTGAAAAGGATATAATGTGTGGGTATACGGAATGAAAAAAGAAATAGGATTAAATGGAGAATGAAAGAAAAGAGACGATGCAGGCGCAGGCCGTGGCCAAAAGAGGTAACTTTACCCACGTCACCATTCATCACCGGTGCGTATGAGATTAATGCACGGAGATCGATCAGCCGTCCGGCTTTTCAGACTTTCCGGAACGTCACGGTAAGATCGATTTCTCTATGAAACTGCGTTTATTGTTATCTGTAGGAATTAGGTACCTTAACGGTGTCACTATATTAACGATAGCAATTGTGTGGAGAGTAAAATTATGACACCGTTGCGTCACAGTCTCTGCGGTTAATTTTTCATCTGTACACATTAAAGTTCGTTCGTTTATAGAACGTTTCTCGTCGGGACCACAATCATAATTTATTTCTCGTTAATTTTACAGTTTACTTTTTAACGAACTGAATTTTTAACGAAAAAATGAAATTGTAACATTAACTAGAAATAAAGGTTGAAAAGTGAAATTTTCATATCGCTTCCTCATAAAAGTTGAAAATTGAAATTTTCGTATCGCTTTCTCATAAAAGTTGGAAATTGAAATTGTCATACACTGAGAGAAGGATCTAGTGAAAATTAGTATATCGCTTGAGAGATATTACCATAGCACATAGTAGGAGGGCGTTAGGGCATCACCTATGGTAGGAAGTACCCGATTTATAAGAATTTTTCTAAGATATTATGGTAAAAATTCTTGGAAATCTGAGACTTTCTACCATAGGTAGCGCCCTGACGCCGTACTACTATTTGCTATGGTAATTTTTCTTAGATGATCGGTAATTTTTACTAGATCCTTCTCTCAGTGTACCGTTTTCGCATGATGTTTCTTTAATCGTGAAATTTATTCTATGAGAAAGCATTTTCTGTATTGTTGGCCTCCTGAATTTTTTTTTCGCGATTTTTTACTCAAGAAATCCAAGTGATCCTTCTTTATCTAGCTTTTTCGACCTCGTCATGTCCATCGTCTTGTGTATGTCTTGCTGTAGATCACGATACCCACCTCGGTTTTTCCACGATGCCATCAGAAGGCAAATAAATCGCTGTTTAAAAATACCCGAAATCACTCGTTTTGGCAATTTATGCTATGAAAAACGCCCGATAAACTTTTTCATTAGTTGTCATGGCGTAACAAAAGAACGATTGAACAGTTTTGGATGAAATTTGCAGAAACATTGAGTATTAACCACACATGGTTCGTGTCAAATTTCAGCTTGATCGGTCGAGGTGTTCTCGAGTTGTAGCGATTTGAATTTTTCATGTCCGACGCACACCCGCACGCACGCGCATACACTTCCAGACATTTTTTCCAAATGTCATTTTTCGATGTTTCCGAACATTCTGAACACGTTTTCATTAAAATCTCGAATTTTTTTTTACTATAACAAAGCTTCCTCTATGAGGAAGCAAAAAATTGAGGACATCTGCCACCGATAGATGTTCATTGCACATAGGAACTTTCTTTAACAGTTAAGAAAAAGTTGTAAAATGTAAAAAAAAGGAACTTCGGGTACTAAAAATTTGTTTTAGAAAAAAAAATTGTCAAAACGAGCTCATGGAAAAAAAGTCGAAAAATGTTCAATCATATGAGCCAAGTAGTGACATACAGATTTATACATACGCGTATATGAGCAGTGAATATTCTAAAAAATTTGGAAAACTTAATGTATTCTTTTATTCGTATATATTACACAAAAATACAATAAGAGAGAAGAAAAAAACAATGAATTATTACGTCCTTCTTTCTGATGTAACAGACTAAATTTATTCTCTTTAGTTTATTTTCTTCTTTTTACTTATTTTATTTCCGAGTAATACAACGACGATAATAATCGATCAGGATTGAGCATGACAAAAAAAAAGCGTAATCGGAAATTTAGTCTGTTGCAACACGGTCCGTCGAGGGAACGATAAACAATTCCGCGTATTCGTCAGGTACATCGTAATATGTAGAGCGAGAGAGCCGAGATGATTAGCCGTGTCGTCGCGGTTGCTCCGTTCGCCTCTCTCTTAGTCACCGTTCCGGATTTGGAGTACTGGCCGGGCGCCAAATTTCCTGAAACTCATCGGGACCGAAGGGTTCGACGTTGCGGAGGAGCACACGGGCGACGATTGACATCCTCCCCGTCGTTTTCGTTGTGTCCTTCAACCCCTCGTTAAAATATAAGTGCAAACGGTGCAACGACGATATGAAAATCGAGCGGACCGGATCGGAAAAAAGAGTCTATGCGAAAATATATTTTTCATATATTAAATAATACATTTGACATGCAATAAACATAAATATAATATAAATAATAAATAAAATTATAAATTGTATTACATTATTATTATTATTATTATAACCAGTACGTTTTTATATTTAATAAATATGATTTAATATTAATGACATATTATTGAATATATTTTTAACATATATTTTTTCCTCGCGAGGATAGCGCGGGAATGTCAAGTGGCGTGAGATAACATTGGCGGGTATGGGGGAAAAACCGGAGCGAGGTGCAATAGAAAGACCGAGAGCGTTTGCGGACCGGTGGGAAACCGAGTTCGGTATTATCCTCGAGGGGAGAGGGTAAATCGACATTGACCACACGGATTCAAATGCCGGAGTCGCGAGACGCCGTGGCGGCGGCGACGGCGGTGGACCCCGAACGGGAATGCGAAAATACCTATTGCGACATTAAATAGTGCGCATAGTTTACAGTAGACAGTATCCAGTATCGCAGCGGCGGACTCTACGATAGACGGCGAAGGTTCCAACTAAAAGGGTCAGTGAGCCAGGGCCGCGCACGATTCAAATCGCCGCCATAATCCTTCCCTCGCGCACCTCTCTGTACTTTCGATATATTACGTTTATCGACTGTAACGATAAAAAAGACAATAATGTTTCACAGTTATCTCCCCGATATCATCGAAGAATTGTACATATGCAAATTATATATGCAAGGTGAATGTCATTATATCTATATATGCAACATACTATATTATATTATATTTTTATTATTATCACATAATACTTAATAATAATATTCATACTTAAAACTAAGAATTTAAGAAGAACTACTTTCTTTAAGCGAAGAATATTAAAGATGGGATTTTCGTATTTATTATGTTATGTTTTATAAATTATGTTATATACAGATTTTATGTTTATCGGATGTAGTATGTATGTTAGATTAGGGGATTGGAGGTCGCGAACAAGTTCTTAAGAGCTTATGCGACCAGCTCAAGGGGATCGTATTTATGAATTATTTTCAATCACATTAACTATATGTTCCTATATATTATTTTTGTAAAAAGAAAAAAAACAAACCAATGTATACTTGACCACTTGAGCAGCCACAATCGATACTATATTATTATTATTATTGTGTTTATATTATTATTATTATTAAGAAAGAATTTTTAATTTCGCTGAGGAAATAAAAGTTGATGAGGTCCAAGAGAATCGAGGGAAGCCAGTCTGGCCGGCTGGTTTCGTATTACGACGTCGAAGAGGAAAGAGAGCCCGGTGCGTTGACCCGTTCGTTTCACCCTGAGGAAGGCTCTACTCTTTTCACGGTGCCGCATAAGCCCCGGGTAGCGTGTGTACCCCCCGAACGCTATGGGACAGCTGGTCGCGTGCTGACCCCCATCGTGGTGCGTGCGGGCCCCATACTAACCACGTGCGTAACATTATCTACCGGGTGTCACGTTGTTCCATACCCGACGATAGGGTGAGTCCCATTAAAGTCCTAAAATTTGCATTATTCATGCGCGGAAAACAGCAGAAGCTTTCGAGTAATTCATCGTCGGTGCTGTTATTTATTGTTGGCTCTTGAATGTCAAATTTTCGCGTAGAGTGAGGGGTATGTACAAGAAATTCATTATCAATAGAGGTTGAAATCGAACATCGACGTTTCAAAATTTCATTATGTCTCGAAACTAGTTCGCTTCGATAAAATAGACTTTATGTGTATTATGCATTATTTTAACAGCCGGCAATGCCTTCGGTGAATGTTCGTGTGTAACATTTATTGGATGCAGTAATAATCGATCAATTACGTCCCAGACTGCTGCACCGATTCCCGCTGCGGGTTATCTCTCTCGGCCTGCGGACTGCGGAGCCTCGGACCGTCTCACGTGACACGAACTCGACATTCACCCACTTGACCTCATCGAAATATAGACACTAAAACGCAACTCTGCGATCCCTAGAATTTATTTCTTGCTTATTGCTTTATTAGCTCGATTAGCTTTCTGATTATTCGATTAATCGTAGCGTTATTATCAATGGCACCTACAACATTTTCTTACAACTCGACCAAGCCGACTTCCGGTATGTTAATTTATTTGTGAGCGCTTCACCCGTTACCGAATATTCTTCGAAATTTACAGATTCGTTTGAGGGCTCGCATGATGGAAGACAATTTTTTTTATTTTTCTTTTTATGCTAAAAATTGGTTGCGCGTTAAAAATAAAAATATGATACATTTTGCCTAAAATATGTTTACGTAAAAACGTAATGTTTGTATGAAACAGTCCAGAGTTTTAGGTTTCTGAAGTTTGTTCCTCATTTATTAGCTCGATTAGTTTTTCGGTAGTTTTATGAGTCCAATTTTATCTCAGTTTAATGGTATTCTCGTTCGAATAATGTGAGGAGGAAAAAAATGGAGACCTAAGCGAAGAGGCCTGAGAAAGGGCCGTTCTAGAAACTTTATGTGTACGAAAAAATAAAATAAATTGGAGGAATGCTTGTGTATACTCCAAAAGTTTAATAAATACGGTTGGGGCCAAGAGTTTATCTTTCGAGGCTATGGAGACTCGCAGAGGTTCGGGACTTACGCAAACGCAAATTACGAGACGCTTAACTGGCCTTAATGAGGTCCCTCGTAAACTCGGTAACGTGTTACCATTCATTGTCCGTCCAGTCGGCTCGGCGCAACGGACAGTATACGGAGAGCTGCTGCTGCTGTACCGTGGAACCGACAAAACTTGAAATACCAATCCAAGCGCGGAGTCAAATCGGCTTTCTTACCGAACGACAACAGCGTATAAATGTTGCCACTCGGTTATTTATCGCCGTTACGAGCCGAAAGGGCAGCAATGTGCGGCCTCCTAGGTGCCCCGCATTCTTTGCAATTATTTTTTTACTCTCGCAGCACATACAACGTAAGAACAGAAATTATTTTAATCGAAAAAAAAAATTGCGGTCCGATTATGGTCTCAAAACATGCTTTCATATACCCAGAAAAATTATTTATCTGTCGGGCACCCGGAAATATATATTTATTTTGCTTAAACCAAATAACAATTTATTTGCGGGTGCCCGACAAATAAATTATTTTTCTGGGTGTCCGCTAGGATAAGGCAAATAGCATTTTCCGTTTCCGTCTGTTTGCCTTGTTTGTGCTTGGTCTTAAATGTGAAAAATTCAAAAAAAAAAAATGTTAAAAGTATCAAATGGCCATGAAGATGTACAAAATAAGAAAGTACAAAAATTCGTTACAAAACGTGGAAAAAAGTAAAGAGATTTCAAATAGTGCGATAAAAGGTTTATGTTTCATTCGCGGACGGACTTACATCCAAGTAGCCAGCAGAGGATTAATTAGGTCACAGCGTTGCCTTCGTTATCTTATGTCGGCTTATGTATGAGATAAAGAGGAAACATTCGGTTAAAAAAAAGAGGCTTCAAGTGAAATATGGATGTTGTTCGCATGGATATACACCCAGAAAGAAATGTATTTGACGGCCACTGTTTATTTGGTTTAAGTAAAATATTTATTTGATTTAAATAAATATTTATTTCATTTAAGTAACTATTTATATAAACCAAATAAATATGTAACGTCAACCAAATAAACGGTGGCCGTCAAATACATTTTTTTTCTGGGTGGCAAAATGCCCCTCGATGAGCGAAACCTTTGACGCAGTGAACGCCAAACTCGAATCATTGGAAGAATTATTATAATTTTTTTTTTTATCGCAACATCGAACTGACACGTTTTCCCCTCTGCAGCTTTACCCGGGTCGAGGGAACATCCGCGAGGAAGACTTTACGCTCGATAAAATGTTGTGAGCGGACAGTTTCGCTCTTCCAGATAATTTGGCACACGGCGGGCAGACGAGCGGGCTCTCGTTCGTTTGTACCGTAGAATAGACAAGTATAAATACAGCTGTATACCGAGTAGCGGCCGTGCAATATATAGTTATACAGTGTGTGCACTCGGGAACGTCGCGAGGGATTTATGAAGATGCGTGGGCCATACACCACCGAGCAGGAATCGCTTTGCAAACTGATTCGTATTGCTGGCCGACGGTAATTGGTGGATCTCCGCCCGATCATCGGGTTGAGCCATAGTGCAACGTGCATTCAAGCCGCAGTCTGAGGCTCAGAAAAAGCTGACTTCTCATATCATTATCCCAGATTAACGATGCGGGAGTCGTTTGTTTATTTGTTTATTTGTTTATTTGTTTATTTGTTTATTTGTTTATTTGTTTATTTGTTTATTTGTTTATTTGTTTATTTGTTTATTTGTTTATTTGTTTATTTGTTTATTTGTTTATTTGTTTATTTGTTTATTTGTTTATTTGTTTATTTGTTTATTTGTTTATTTGTTTATTTGTTTATTTGTTTATTTGTTTATTTGTTTATTTGTTTATTTGTTTATTTGTTTATTTGTTTATTTGTTTATTTGTTTATTTGTTTATTTGTTTATTTGTTTATTTGTTTATTTGTTTATTTGTTTATTTGTTTATTTGTTTATTTGTTTATTTGTTTATTTGTTTATTTGTTTATTTGTTTATTTGTTTATTTGTTTATTTGTTTATTTGTTTATTTGTTTATTTGTTTCGAAAACTGAAAGACAGAAAATCGCGCTGCAGTAGATTAAGCAACGTACACGAGTCTCTCACTATGTCGACAATTGAGATCTTGCGCGAGGCAAAACGTGGGCGGGATAATTCGTCTCAGTCAAGTCCCGACGGCCAAACATATTTTCGTATAATTTTCTCAAAGGAAGCATCTTTTCGAATTTGCGTTACTAAGTTAAAAAAAAGACTGTCTAGACTTCTGCCGGTTCTCCTCTACGCGGTTCGTTAATTAGTGGCGAGAGATACGAGATAAGAGAAAAGTATGATTGTCGGTGGAATACGTTGAAAAGGTCGTCCCGACGTACGACTATGTGCGCAATACTGGATCCGCACGAAGCGTCGAGGATATACGCATGTATGGGACAGGCCGAGGCCCGGTAACGACCGAGAGGCGACAGCAGGATACTACTGAATAATATTCTAGCCACGTGCGTCGGACGAATAAGCGTATGCTTATCCTCCGTCGGGAATAACAATATCTAACTCTATGGAATACAGCCTTTTGATGAGCGCGCCCAGCGCGCCAACCCTATCCTTGCAATATATGGGCCAAAGATTGTATTACCTTGGTAAAAAAAAAGTATATATATTGTTTGGTAATCATACTCATTACCAGTATCCAGCTTGACCTTAGGGCATAACTACCCTCGGTTTGGCGTTTGGTGTCAGAAAATACATGGAAATATGTTACTATTATTATTAAACTTTACAGAAAGAAAGTGCAATACTTATAAAATCTGTATGTCATTAACTGAATACATTTTTTGATATAAATTCTTGTAAATTCCTCTAAATTCAACTTATTCTAAATTTTGATGTCATCAAGAAGATTTTCTTTAACCCTCCATTGAAAATCGACACTTTTGGGAAAACGAGTTAGACAAATTTTTATCTTGTTCTATTTTTTTACTCTGCTATATACAACGTATTTTTCGTACCAATCACGATAATGGAAAAAAAAAGTCTGCTATAGGATTCGTGTTCGGCGCGAAGAAATACGTGAAAATACATGGTCCAGTATATTTTTTTGTCTAACATTTTTTTTCTGGTATGATATTTTTGGCGATTACCATATTCATAACATCCGGGAGGGTGCCGAAGGACGCCGACGCTGATAATGCTGTCATAAAAATGCAACTTCGCGCATGGCCGGATGCGTTCGCCACGTGTCCAACTACGTCTATCGCTTCTTCGATCTTTTGTTTCCTTCTGTCCTTCGCCTACAGCTTCTTCGTTTTTGCAACTTTCATAACCCTCGTCATATATATATATATTGTTACGGCCGGGCGAATGAATAACGCGCGTATTTAGTTTGGGGGCGGATATTATTAGTACAATTCCATCTAAATATCCCGAGCATGAACTGTCACACGTCTGTTCGGTCAGACGTCTTAGTCCAGACTATCTAATATGACGATCGATCTCGTATCGATCGTCCGTTCGTTCGTCTAATGTCAAACCTAACTAATATCGTGTGTCTCCACGAATAGTCAGCTACATATTCGTAACAATATATATATATATACTCGTCGCTCGTGAAACAGCTCGAACAGGGGGCGTACGTTAGTTTGGGGATTGTACCACACGGGTATTGATTTTCGTCTCCGTGCCGCTCTCTGTTTTTCGCATTCTTTCGATCTCTTTCTAGCTACCCTCGAACAGTGTTTCGCGTGACAACGAAACACCCCCTCACGAAAAACGCAAAATACTATACTATCTAGGAAGTGTTCACCCTTCGCGGTCGAGAGGGGCACCGTTCTGTAGCCATTTGCTCACTTTGCGGAATTAGTCGCGCAGTCGGAATCCCGATGAAGGATTACGAGCTTTTTCCATTTGGTATTCCACTATACAATTTTTTTTTGTATACTTTAATGCATTATTCAACAATTGTTTCGGTAGTTTTAAGGCGGAGTTCGACGATGTGATGCCAAGAGAACCAGTTACATATATTTTTATCGCTAAAAAATCATTCAAAAAATCCCACGAGATGGAATTGCATACATTGTTAGAAACGGTGTTCGGTTCATGTAACGAAATGCCCAGTTTCGCGAATTGCAGGAGGATTTAAATATTTCGTCAATATAATTTATTTTTATTTTTATTTTTCAATAATTCAACTCCCACAATATATATATTTTTTTTCATCACGGATCGGGCAATTTGTTTTGGACGGTCGCGACCCCATTACCAAAAAACGTCCGCACGTGATCGTCCACACGATTCTTTATTTTTATTTTATTACGTAACATAAATAATGACAGAAAACCCTTGCTCGGCCGAACTCGTCGTCGAGATATTCTTTATTCATCATTGCAGTTTGATTCACGTATTCGCGAGTCGGCGATCGGTTTTCTATGCGTGGGTAGAGAGGATCGAGTCACCGGGCGAGTTCTACGATTCGACCAATCTCCTGGTTCGAGGAACACGGAGACCCGCTTGTGTGCTCGCTCTCGCGCTCTTTCGGTCGTAGTGAATCGGTGAGACAGCCAACGAGTTTCATTGGACCCGCACGTGTGCCCGATGTCCCCTCGGCTCCACCGAATACGATGGAGAAAGACGGCAGCGGAGCTCGAGATGAGGAGTAAAAAAAAAAAAAAACGAAAGCGAAAGAAGCAGGAGACATAAAACGTCTGCGGTCTCCCTGGCTAATTTACGATTCGCGGCTAAAAGTCAAGGATTTCTCTTCCTGCCTCCGCCTCGACCGCCCCCGCGAGCTCGCACTCTTTGGTTCCCTTAGAGAGTGAACATCGAGATAGAAACTCGTGTTGTATCTCAAACTTCGTTGTCGGTTGGTAACTAGCAACAAAATTAATCCATCCGAAAGCTTCGAGGCGGATTGAAAGTGTAGCGCGACCGGTTTCGATAGTTGCAGTCGAACGGATCGAGTGCGCGGATTAAATTGCGTATTTGTAGGTGCGCAGCCATCGGAGGTTTTACAGAGAAACGATAGCTTGGCACTTGGATTATGTAGGCCGATACACGAGGAGCGCCAGCGCCTCTGAGAATCGCTCGAGTCTCGGTGCCAAAGAGATCAAATTCTGCGAACCGCGACGCTTCGAGGAGAGACGCAAAAGTACGACGGAGTGCGACGTTCCTCTTTTCGTCGATCATCGATCGATTCGATTCTGATTCGATCGGTACGCAACTTTTTATACTCGATTTCGATGTGCCCTTGCGTACCGTGTCCATCGGCGGCCAAGCAAGGGTCACGGTGACGGAAACTGTCTGTCGTAGGATCCAAGCTCGTAGGATAGGAGATTAGAATTTGTCCATCTGCAACGCGAATGATCGTCTGCGCACAAATAAACGCCGAGTGGGGGAGGAGGCGTCGCTCGGTCGGTACATTCGAAGATCGCAGTCGTCGATCTATCTCGAATTTTTTATGACTTCTGGCTCACGGTAACTACCCAAGTGGGGCCGCGTGCAAGGCCTCGGGCCTATTGGCCCGAGGCTAGAGGGTTGGCACAATACTCACTTTTTCCTGCACATCAATCCATAATCGTAGATAAGACTTCAAGTGTGAATACCTAAATATAAAATAACTAATAAAAATGTCTAACCACCCTAATTGGTAGTGCCCGAAGGCTGACACTGGGCGGCCGAGAATCGGTACGTTGTCTTTCGGACTAAACGATCTTGCGGGGATACACGCTGGAAAATTTTTGTAAATTTTGTAAATTTTGTAAATTTTGTAAATTTTGTAAATTTTGTAAATTTTGTAAATTTTGTAAATTTTGTAAATTTTGTAAATTTTGTAAATTTTGTAAATTTTGTAAATTTTGTAAATTTTGTAAATTTTGTAAATTTTGTAAATTTTGTAAATTTTGTAAATTTTGTAAATTTTGTAAATTTTGTAAATTTTGTAAATTTTGTAAATTTTGTAAATTTTGTAAATTTTGTAAATTTTGTAAATTTTGTAAATTTTGTAAATTTTGTAAATTTTGTAAATTTTGTAAATTTTGTAAATTTTGTAAATTTTGTAAATTTTGTAAATTTTGTAAATTTTGTAAATTTTGTAAATTTTGTAAATTTTGTAAATTTTGTAAATTTTGTAAATTTTGTAAATTTTGTAAATTTTGTAAATTTTTTTGTTGTATCGTTGAAGCGTGTAAACGATTACACGTATAAATGAACGTCAAATTCCTGTATCCGAATCCATACCTACGATTGGTCCAGCAAGGCGAAGCCTACAGATGTATTTCAATTTTTTTTCAAACTTTACCGCGAGTAGGCGTCGAATCGATAACGGATCTTTTATACTTAACGGGGCGCGTCGTTGAATGCAAAAACATTCGAGAATCCCCCCGGAGTTGTTTGCTCGAATCTTCCTCGTATACTTATTAGCAGAAGCTTTCGCGACTCGGTCGGGCAACCGGTTCGAGTGGGCGAACTCCAGCCGCGGCCCACGGTCATATTCGGTATAGCGTGTACATTTCCACATGGGCGTACCGTCGACGTCACGACCGTGACGTCGATGGTCATTCTGCCAGATGCAAAGCGAAACAAACTTGGTCGATATAGAAAACTTTCTCATGAACTGTTTTTGATAGCGCAATTTTTTCCGAGAAAAAAAGCATATTCGAGCCGACCACGCATGAAAATGACGCGGCCGAAATAGCTTTTCCCAAAGAAAAAAAAAACAACAAAAAATACCACTTTAAAAAAAAGTTCACTGGAAAATTGAAGCTACCTCCATGGCACTCGCAATCGTTTTACTTCACCTCAGAGGCATGGACGATGCCGCGGTTGATAAAAAGTCTTCGAAACTGTTAATATTTCGGCGACAAGGAAATTAGGTTTTCCGCCTCTCTCTGTCGCCTACAAAAGATCAATTTGTTTTCGGCCAGAATATCGACAGTCTCGAAGATAATTGGACAGGCGATTTGTTACCGACTGAGCGCGGTGACGATGATCGAGACGTTGATTTGAATGCCCTTAAAATCGCGCAAAACTAACCGCACGAAACGAACCAGTGCTTCGCCGTGTATTCGGCTCCACACGCGCAAGTTAACATGCAGCGAAACGCGTACACATATACATACAGGGATTTATGGTCGTACACCCGCGCCCGCTCACTGCCCGTTCTCCGGAGAGAGCTCGATAAATAACTCGCGCGAAATAGCTTAGCGGCTCTATTTCGTTTCGTATCATTGACTACACGCTTTTTTCCCCCACAGTACGCGTATACGTATACAGGCGAACACAGACGAACTATAAAACGATCCGGAGTTACCTGCGTTACGAAAGCACCGGGGGAATGTTCCATTACCGTATTCGGATAAGCTCGTAGACACACGAGCAGAGCCTATGTGGACACGGTAATCGGCGATCTGGTATAAAAGCCGTATTTCCAGCGATAAGCGATATTCCTTCGAGACCCGCGAAACCCGGATGCGTGCTCGTGTGGCAAACAATCGGGTTTCTCGTGGAAGATATGTCCCGACGCGTAGACTTGTAACTTCGAGGAATCGACAGTGGCGTTTTTACCGCAGCTATAATAACGCTAGTGGACTATCGAGTGGATCTTCCGATACTCGTGATAATGATATAATATCGAGGACTGTGTATAATAATTTGAATGATTCTCTAATTATCATCCTGCGATAATATCTGGCAGAGTTCCTCGCACACTCATCGGCATCGGCATGCGTTGTTTTCGTCGCTATTATCCCTTCCCGACGAGTTCCAACTTTTTCTGCGTGTCTTTTTTTCCTTCCAATTAGCATAGAAATGTTTGTACGGAGAAGGAGCTGGAAACGAGGCGCGCGGGAAAACTGGTTTGCTCTTCTACCGATCGGCCGCCGATTATCTCCGCTAACGATTGCGCTGATCTCTAAGCCATCTCTACGACAATTGTTGCCGCGCAACAAAAAATCAAGCTCGATGAAGATGAGATTAAGTATCGAATGAGAGAAAAATAAAAGAACCGGAAAGATAAGAAAACTACAAAGAAGATTATCCCTGGGGAGTTGAAAAAATACGATGTACTTCGTTTACTTATTAACGACCGACGGCGAAGCAGAAGTTACGGTACGCAGGTATTATACGTTGGACTTTGAAGCAAATATCCCGCTTTGTCGTCAGTATGGTGACAAAAAAATGTTCATCTAAAGATCCTCCGACTAAAAAATAGTTGATTTACGAAAACGTAAATCGACTATTCTTTAGTTGGAGGTTTTTCTTTCACAAAAATTTCATTTTTTCAGTCGCTGTCACTGTCGCTGTCGCTGTCGCTGTCGCCGTCGCTGTCGCTGTCGCTGTCGCCGTCGCCGTCGCTGTGATCCCGGATACTTGTAACAGTGAGCGCATAGCTGAATCGGAACTGGAGACCCAAGTTATGCATGTTTCTTTAAGTACGGTCGGTCGAGCGCACGCGTGAATATTTTGCACGCATCGGCGATCGTGACTCACGACGAGATTGAGAGAGGCATCGCGCGCGCGTACTGGAAAGTATATCCCAGCGGTGACGTAGCGGTTACTACGTATGCTACCAGGTACCGTGCCATACGTAATACCGAGCGAGACGTTATAGAAACTCCGGCTCGAACGAGCGAGACGGAAAGAACGAGCGAAGTGAGGAACGCGCACGATCGAGACGGAGAACGAGAACAGGAAAAACCCACGCGATACTTCTCAGAGGCGGGGCGGCAGACGGCGGTGGGAGATCGCGCCGAGAGTACGAGGAAGTTCGAAGTCGCGGCTAACCGAGGGAGAGGCAGATACGCCGAGATGGCGAAGGAAACGAGCGGGAAACGATTATGGGACAGACGTCGATAGGAGAGAGAACGAGAGAAAAGGAAAGGCGCGAGGCGGAATGAGCAGCGAGAGCGCGACAGAAGAGGCAGAAGGGACAAGAAACCCGTGCGTCGGAGGCGGAGAGAGAAACCGCGAAGCCGCGACAGGGAAAAGTGATGACGACGCTCCCACCGCTTCTGTTTACCGCAATGACGTAGAAGAACTCGCGAGACGGCCGCTTATCCGATTTGCCGGAATTTGTACTGACATAACACGCAAATCCGCCGATCTACTCTTTACTCATTACGGGTTGCGCACTTAACATACGTGTGTGTGTACATATATATACGTATTTCATCTTTTATTCGCTGTATTCTTTATAATTATAACGAGTGCTCTCCCGGTGCGGGACACGCGACGTTACACATTGCGTGGATGCTTCCTAGGCGCGCTGTTACTGTCTACCGCGGCGTCGCACGCGGATATAATTAAATAATTGCAGGTAACGAGCGCTTGGGGAAAAACACGAAGGGAGAGCACGAGGGACGATAGTGAGAGGATAGTTGAAGTTTTAGTTCCGGTGTGTGTGGAGATTCCAAGGCATCGGAATCTGTCGCGGACACGAGGCGCGGTATTCTTGAAACTACGCGTTCAATCGCGAGGTAGACAACGTGACGATCTTTATCCACGGAGAGCTTCGATTGTTTCGAGTGCTGTACGGCAGAGTACTTACGCGCTCCGCGTTTTCCGCGGACCCGCAGATTAATCCGAATACACTTGGGATTACGAGAGGCTCCATTCCGATTGAACAAAAATATGTTCTCATCGATTTTTCGTAAAAGAAACATGATTTATTCACATACAATTGAACTTATCGGCTCAATAACGTGCGATTGTAAAATCTAAGTCTGTCTAAGTTTAACTTTGAGTTAACGTTTAAGTTCAAGTTGAACTTTAAAGTTTAACTAAAACTTTACAGTTAAACTTAAACTTTACGTTGAACTTTAAGTTAAACTTTGTAAGAAACAGTAGACCGTGAAGAATATAAAATCGTACATTGGTTGACAAAATCTAATTTTGCATACAAGTTCGAATATTGAGACGAGTTGTGCAAGTTTTGAGGACTCTTCGTAGAATGCCTCGCTAGCTCGGCGACGCGAGGCGTTTCCTCCTAGTACTTGAGATCGGTGGGTCCTCCGTCTGAGGCCCACAAAGGGTCTTCTATGTCCATGTTATAAACAAAGGAGTCGATAAGGCATCGATAGGCTGACTGCTGGCTCGGCAGCACGCGCTGGAGAGACCAGTTGCTTTCAACTTTAAGTTTATTTCACTGATTTATCTGCACGCTTCGAAGAAACCCGTCGAAACGACTATTGGGAAAGAACATTCGAGCGATTGTAGTGTATTTTGCTCTCTACGTGCTGCAGCTTGAATTAACTTATTGCCGGTCGGTACGGAGATGCGTGTTTGCACTTTGCAATTCGAGTCCATCGAAGAATCATCGATCGCTACGCGAGATTCCCGATCAGATCGCCAACAGGTGTTCGCGAGCTGCATGGCACGGTGAAATCGATACAACTCGATACTCCCTCGAGAGAGCCACACACAACCGACACGTGTGTAGAAATGCGATCGAGCCGGTTAGAAAATATTTTCATCGCAACATTATCGAAAAGACATTATCGGTGTCGGATAGCTGTTTATTGCTTTTTTTTGTTGTGTTTTTTTTTTTCGTAAGCTTTAACAAACTTTGTTTCCATTTATCTCCGGCAAAACTCGGTCACGCGCTAGCGTTTCGCCAGTGCGTGTTCGGTGTCGCCTCGCGAACACACCAAGAGTGAGTCATCGGTTTTCAGATAGGAATCGCGCAAAGTTGGCACGAGAGAGCGAGATGGGCTATCCCCGGTCTCACCGCGGGGACTTTGAGCATTTAATTTTATTTCAAGTTTCTTTTTTTTATTTCTTTTTCATTAAGCGGAGCGAAGAGGGTGACTAATAGAATTTTTTTAAAAATTGAGTTAATTCATTGGTTGCTCTACTGAATATTAATCGGTAATTATCGGAAATTAACTTCTGCCGGAAGTCGTAAATCGCCGGGATAATGCATCATTCGCGCGGCGAGACAGGAAAAAGTGAATGAAGCTTCTCGGAAGCGATACTACAGAGTTTTATGAAGACGGGAGGATACACGAGTGTTTCAGGTGCTCGTGGCGATGGTTATAAGTACGCAATACCATTCCAGTACGTGTGTCATCGCCCAATTATGCATGCTGAGTCACGAAATTGACAGAAGACAATTTTCTTTTTTTTATCTACGCAAATTTGTTTCTTCCATTCATTTGGTACCATTTTTTTTATCCTCAACGAACCGTACCTTTAATGGAAATAAAAGGTAAAATAAAAAGGGAAAAATCGCGGGCGTCCGTGGGCAAGAAAAATTCGTCAAATCCATACCATTTTTTTTAGTATAAGTCGGGGTAATATGGGCATGATTTTTTAAACAATGAAAATTGGAGGAAAAAAAAAGCTTTAAAGTTTGGTCATAACCAACTCTAGAAACATCGAACTAAATTAATTCACTCGGAACTTTCGATATTTTCGATGCGGGATTTAATTGCAGCTCTATAAATAAATATTTGGGATCAGCCATATCACCCAGACGCTACGGATAATATGTCCATAATAATAATAAGTGTAGTCGATTAGGCCTAGAGAAGCATAGACGGATCGCACAAAACATGTCTTAGTATATTCTATTTTGTCTGCATGAACTACACAGTAAAAAAAAAGTCTGTACTTTTTACAACAATTTATTGTCCACAAACGTCCACAATTTTTTATTTGTTAGTTTTCTAATCGCACTATCCAGCTTCAAGTTTTGCAAACGAAAGTTCAAACTAAAATTGTTAATAACATGGGAAATAAAAGGACAAGTTTGCATATTCAAGCCTAAACAAACGAATCTGTCATTTGTATGACAAAATTACTTTTACTAAACTTCGTATTCCGATTTGACGAAATTATTTTTTACTGTGTACAGAAAAACAATAATTACATCCGTCAAATGTTTCAGATGCCAAACTAGAAAGGAAACGGTTTTACTGGCCATATCACCCGGAAATTGCGGGGGACATGGCCTCGCGGCATATCGTAATGACCCTTGCCCATACAATCTTAAAATTTTCGGTGCAATCATATTGTATCCACATATATACTAAAAACTGTGCAAACGGCAGCGTCATTTGTTTGTTACGTTAAAAGATATTACGGGTAGCCATATCACCCGCGTGACCATATCACCCTGACTGACCGTACGGAAGCTGTTTATTTGATTCGAGACCATTTCTACGAAGCAAATAAAATGTGTCTCACGCCCAGCTGGACGATTCGGCAGGCCCGGGTGAGGCAATCAAATGCATTTATTTGAATTCAACGAATCTCGTCTGCAATTGAATAGTCCAGCGTGTAACCATTCGTCTAGCGGTATTGAAAAAATAATTCTGCCATACAAATATAAAAATATATATATTGATGAACCATAATATACTAGCAAGTTGACGGAGAGCTGCTTTTAGGGAGAAAACTAAAAAACGGACCGAAAAACGGACACGTCCGCTGGGGTACGAAACGGACCGCAAGAGCGGTGAAACTGACGGTACGTTTTTGGATTGGTCCTTTTTCGGTTGCGGAAACCGGGGAAGGCCCGAAAGTTTTCTATTAAAATTTTTGGCCAAGCTTTTGAATTCTTTTTCGTTTTGCTTTGGATTCTATTTTTAATGAAAGG
Organism: Stenichneumon culpator; assembly: GCA_964017025.1. Lineage (NCBI taxonomy): Eukaryota > Metazoa > Arthropoda > Insecta > Hymenoptera > Ichneumonidae > Stenichneumon > Stenichneumon culpator. Next base: position 3,904,510 of record OZ024781.1, on the reverse strand, counting down.
ACAGAATAAAACTACGATCTTGGTCCTTTTTCGGTTGCGGGAACCGAAAACGGACCAAAGCAAATTTTTCGAAAAAAAATGTTCCGTCCATTTTCGGTTTCCTCAACCGAAAAAATACCAAACGCCAACAAAAAATGTACAGTCCGTTTTGTCGTTTTTTACGGTCCGATTCATTCCCCAACCGACGTGTCCGTTTTTCGGTCGGTTTGCAGTCCGTCAACTTGCTAGGGTATAATGGTAGTAGCTCCAAAAAGTACCTCCGAAATAAGTTCCGAAAAATCTTCTACGAAAAAAAAAAAAAAAAAAAAAAAAAAAAAAAAAAACACCAATAGTTGATAACAGGGCAAGCGCGACATTGTTCGCGCGTCAAGAGTTCGCGCAACGAGGTCGTGTAGAGACGGCGCGCCCGACGAGGTACACCGTACACTCGGATGCAACAGGTGCCGAACAGGTAGGGGACCACGGGGGATGACGACCCGGGTGACTCACGGGGTTGCTCCGAGAATGTTGATCGTTTTCTCGACTCCCACCTCCGGTGCACCTCCCGACTGTTCGCATCCCTCGCGTCCGCTGCTATACCAGCTCGTTCGGCACAGTTTACCACCTCTCTCCTCAACGGCGATTCCGCGACCCTTTCGCGGGCGCGCGTTCCCGCCACGAGGTTCCTCGCCTTCCCCGTGCGCCGTCGCTCCCGGTTACTTACCTGCAACGACCGAGCCGATGACTCACGAGCCACACACGCGCTTTCTTACGCCCGAGAAGACACGGCCGATCGTGCAGGTCGATTCTCGCAGGCGACTGGGAAGGCCCGGATGCCCCCTCTTCGCTCCCCACACTCTCCGTTACCTATTCAATGAAGTCGGACGAGGAAAAAAAGGAAGAAGAAAAGCTGAAAGGGAGCCTCTTGGCGCGAGATGCTCGTAATATTCCACGGATGCATCTCATGGGAGCATCGCGGCTCACCTGCCCTCCGACCCGAAATCGTACCGTTCGGCCCCCGTGAAAAATGATCTCGCATTTGTAAACGTGAATATTAATGCCCGAGTGTCAGGTACATTATCCACGGGACGTAAATCAAGTGCTCGATTTTCACGCGAGCACAATGGAGTGCCACGATAAACCCTGCGGGTCTGCGATGCGATAAACTTGGACCACAGAAAAAAATTGCCGGCTTCGTCACGCTGACGCCGCTACCGATTTATACGTAATTTTAAATCGCTCGAACGATTTCACGCTGTTTAAAACGGACGTATCGATGACACTGCATTCTAGAATTTTTGTTAGCCTCATCGAATGAATTATTCATGTCCGTATAATGAAAATTATGGTAATACACATTTTTTTCTGTGAAATTGACGTAAGAATTTATGGCCTGCGTTGAAATTTCTTATTACAAGTCTGGTCAACGATCAATGTCACGAAATTCATTCATGATACACGGTAAAAATATATATGAAGATATATATTAAGGAGGGTCAACTGTTTCTTTGGAGTCAGACATGTGATTGAAAAAAAATGCATCACAGCTGTCTCGAATTGCATGCAATATTGCTAACGTGAATTATGCATTCCATTTATGAGGCATATTTTGCAAAAATGTTTCGTGTATCGAAGATTATAAGAAAAATATGTAGTAAAGTTTGAGAGTCGCAACGACTTCGGAATCGTCGTCACGTAGCCAACTTTGCGAAACGAAGAACGAAAACACAAACCATTTCCCAAAACTTGCATGAACAATTCTTAAAGAATATTTCAGACATCGAATGACTGATAGATTGATAATTTTATGTCGTGGATTCGTGATGTGTGAGAAAACACTCAGAATCGAATTTGTATTAAAATAAACCTGAAGTGAAATTATGTTTGGTTCTCTGAACACGTCATCTTTCGACCGGGAAGGTTGTTGACCTTGGCACTGATATTTCGGTAAATTGATAGACTGCGATGACGAAATGAACTTCGCATCGTTAAATCATTGAGTTTCCACGGTAAAGTGCGGATTTCGCATTTTTTTTACATCATCTCTGATGCTTCGTCTACTCGAAGGTAGTTTTTCAAAGCTCCAAGCTGGCTTGATAATTAGTAGTAAATTAGTGATCTCTTATCCCGAAACCGAGCGACTCCACTGTTAGAATATAGGATGATACGGTCAAGTAGCCAACTTCTAAATTATATTACAAATAAACTGTACGGAAAAAATTGCTCGGACTTCGGAAGTCGATGTGTAAAATTTCATGTAGTACATATTAAAAAATTGTGGCCTTAAGTTGGATTTCGTCTGATAGTCGAGCCTCCTTAAATAATGATCGTGTCTACGATTATCAATAATTGTTTTACCTCATCAATTGTACCATTTTATTCGATAAAAATAGATTTTAAGAACATAGATTTAGAGAAAAAGATTGTGAAATCAACGAGAATAAAAAAACAAATTGTCCAGTCCCGTGGACATAACAACTTGATATGTGAACACTGTAAAAAAATAAATCGTATGAAATTTAATGGACCGGACAAGAAGTCTTTATGCAAAAACTGGTACATTAAATTACATGTACAATTGTGATGAGAAATTAATCTTCAGTGTATTAAAAACATTGGAAATACGTTAGTTTTAATCATCTACATTCATTTCACTATACAAGTACTTTAATTTCAATGAAAAAGTATATTAATTTATCATCACAATTGTACATTACATTTAAGGTAACACTTTATGCATAAAAACTTCTATTCCGGTATATTAAATTTACAATTCTTTTACACTGTTAAATGTAACTTTCTTTTGTCTTTATCTTCCATGTATAATATATGATCTGACACATACCGCGCAGAGTAAACAATTTTCTATTTATCTATCTCACTGCCATTAAGCTGCTTTCGCGAGGATGCGCGGCGGCGCATGCGCGATAACACCGGAGGACAATTGCACGGTATCGCTGAAGCCGGGTGGGCGGATCGGCGACCTTGGCTCTCCTCGGAGCTCCTACCGACGGGTGACTCACTGCGGCACTCGCTACATACCTCGAGAGAGTCGCGTGAGGGGGTCGGAGCCTCCGTACCCGCGAAATTTCCAGGAACGAGTTTTCCGGAAGTGGCAATCGATGCGCGCCTCCCGACCCGCGCGCTGAATTGGGGCGGGGGGGGGGGGAACTACCGCTCGTACGGGTTGATCTCGAACAGCTTCCAAGAATCGAGGATCCCTGGCTCGTAACTCTCCTGACTCATACGTATCCTACCGCCGCGCTGTGTCTCTCTTTTCCACTTGCCACGCTACAGCGGCGACGTGCCCGCCATAACGAAATTTGGCACGAGATCGGGGACAGGTGCTTCCCGAGGCTTTTTCACGTAAACACGTCGCCCGAAGATCCTCTCTCACTCGGACACACGCCTCGAAGAGAGACGTTATTTACTGGGCTCAAAGTCAACGAGGCAGAAAAAAAGATGAAAAAGAGAAACACGCGAAACACGAACCGGGAGTTAGAGACCCGCAAATTTTCGCGCGTGTCGGATGACATTATTCGCAGCAGCAACATCGGATTCTAATGCTTTTGCAAAAGAGAGTAAAATTAAAGCGTCCTAGAAAAAAAAATTACTTTTTTACTGCCGCGTGATTTATATTTATATTTATATTTATATTTATATTTATATTTATATTTATATTTATATTTATATTTATATTTATATTTATATTTATATTTATATTTATATTTATATTTATATTTATATTTATATTTATATTTATATTTATATTTATATTTATATTTATATTTATATTTATATTTATATTACATAAATCCACTAAATTGGTAATTAATAATCGTAAATCATTTTTTAAAAAGCGCGTCGAAAGGTCAGTGGGATGAACCAGCGGGTCAATGGTCTCGAAAACGATTTTACAGAGGGTCCTGTTTATTTTACAATGAGGACGAAATCCGAGAGTGAGGGAAGGTCCAGGCGAGGAACGAACTTCCCAGCGGGAATTCCTTCGGAGTTTTCTGGTGTTCAATTTTTTCAACGAAGCGTGAAAGAAGCCTCGGTATGCCATGGGTGCCAGACGGAGCGTCGACTTTTCCGCCGTCACTTGCCGCCACGACCGCGAGTCGACACGCGGGCCCTCTATTCAATAGGCCCGTGTTTGCTTAAGCAGATAAGCGATCGTAGCGGTACAAGAGTACGCGGACTCGTCGTTCTTACGTGAGAGCGCGCGGTCTCGTCGAATCTCGCGGAATGCTTTTGTGTCCGTTGAAACTCGAACTTTGAACACTTCACAACGTCATTCACCGGCCCATGTGCGTCCCTCGAGATAGCCGAGAAGAAGGTATTGAGGAGTACCGGATGATCGCCAATACCTATCGTTCCCTGTCCTCTCTCTGACGAGTCGAAAGCCGAAGTACAAAGCTTTTTGACAGCAACGAAAAGGAAGATTAACCCTTTGAAATTGAAAAAAAGTGTTAAAAATATTTTTTTTTCGACTGCTCGACACTTTTCTAATTCAAAATATTTTTAAAATTTCACTTTAGGAAGATTGACTTTAAACATTTTTGCCACCCTATTGACGATTTTATGATGAAATTGTGTCTGAAAAGCCTTCGTTAAAATCTTATAATACTCCTCAAATTTTTGTCACAATTTTTGGACTAAAGTTGACGAAGATATTTTTGAAAATAATTTTTCCTCTGATATTAAACGGGTTCAGGCGATATGAAATACCGAGGTCGGTAATAGAACCTGTGATTAATATTTTTCAACCATGTCGACCATTTACGTCCAAAAGCGAATTCTTAGATGGACCTACATTGACATCCGCTTCGTCTAAGAATTTTCTTTCAACCGGAAAAGGTCGGCATCGGTGAAAAAAAAATTAATTACAGTTTGCGTTACCGACCGAGCCCGGGTTGGGCGGGGATGAAGGAGTGTCCAATGGCCTTAATGGAATTGATCGATCGACCTATCGACTCGAAGCAACTATTTCTCGAGGTCCTCACTCTTCAAGGTCGTCGACGATTCTATTTCCGTTCGATCTCCGGATGAATAGCCGCGCTGTTCACACGGAAGAACGAATCCTAGCTATTTCAAGGTAATATTCTCGATAAACCGATCTGGGATCGAATAAACAATGACCCGCTTGTATTTTATCACAGTAACCTGTATTTACTAGTTATATATATAATAATACAATTAACTCGCCCCGAGGATTATTTGCGAGCCAGCTGTCGTCTTGGACAAATTCGAAGTCGTTGAGAAGCGGCCGAAAAAGTAGCAGCGAACAGTGTGTACTAGGTGTGTACCAGCTGCGGAGATTCTCGTTCGTGTACGCTCCGCGGATATTGTGTTACCGCGGGACGCGGCAATGTTTGCCAAAACTTTCGAGGAGGCCTTCCGAGAAGCGAAACCGCGGCCCCGCCAAAGCTTTACAATTTATTCTTGGTCGATTAAGAGGACCGCGCAACGAACGTCGATTCGCTCTTAGTATGCTAAACTATGCTGCGGTGAGTCGGCTTCTAGTCCAAGTTTTCGAGTGGGTCTAGGTAGGTTTTATGTAGATTTAACCGTACGTACCGTTGTCCAGCGAGGTTCTCTCAAAAACACTCTCGTAGCTCGCGTAGTATTTAATAGTAAAAAAATAATAAACTTTCGATCGAAATACCGAAACTTTAATATAACTTTTTTTGTTGGCTCTATTAATAAAGTCAAAAGTAATATAAAACCGTCCGGCTTGACTCCGCTCCGATAATAAATTATACGGCTTGTCACGGATTGAGAGTTATCATAATATTTCATCGCTCTTGTTTGTCCTCGGGTGTGTTGACCTTACCGAAAACCTGGACATTCTCCAAAACGTGTGGCAGACCTATTATGTATCGTATATCTTCGTTTTCATGAGTATCCCGTATACGAGTGAAAGGCAAATCGAAGATATTTTGTTTCGTGCAATAAGAGGAAGTGTTGTATAAGGTCAAGAGAAGCTGCACTTGGAATTTTCAGAGAATCGTCAAACGACCAATTCATACTTGTGAATTTTTTTCCTCGATGCTTCGGCAAGGTTGAATGGGAGAGAAGAATCTATAGACGATTGTAAAAAAGAGATTTTATTTGTGAGAAACGTTGTATCGATAAGTTGTTGACGGTTTATCAGTCGAGGCGGAAGCAAAGACACTAAGAAACTTGTGGAATTTGTCGCATAACTCGCTTTGACTTTGTTCTCGTAATTCTTTTTCTCATCTTCGGATCTCGACACGGAGGTCGGGAACTCCGTTTTTCTGTTCACCGACAAAGACTTAAACTGCTTCGTATATCACCAATAGTCGTTTTTTTAATTTACTTACGACCAGACCAGATGACGAAATTAAACGACGAGATATCAGATTTTGATACGTATCGTGACACAGCAAATTTTCGCCGGGCGGATAACGAATTGTAATCCATAGGTCCTTTGGCCTCGCTCAGCCATAAAAAAATGCAAATTTCGACAAGGTATCATTGGCTATAGAGTTTGTCCTCGCATCTTGATCTCCGATGACCTTTAGGCACTCTTCCTTCTTTAGAAAATCATGCCGCATCAACCCCAGCCTAACGCACCTACAGTAGAACCCGGTTTATCCGAGTTAATGTGGGGAGAGCGCTCGTCGCATAAGTGAAATCTCGGATAACACGGATAACATACTCAATTCAAACTTGTACTACTATTATATATTTTTAAAAATAACTCCACTTCATATAAACATTAACTTTGTAATTAATTTAGTTATTTTTTGTTGAAGAGAGCGACAGATCGGAGGCAATGCGTGAACGATCGTTACATGAATGTTCCACCGAATGCAATTGTTCTTGACGAAGATATTCAAGTTTTATAAATAGTCGTCATTACGTCTGAGTACCTTGTGTGATAAAGTCACGTTCTTTATATCTGTTCGTATCGTCTTCAATATTTATGTTAAATAATTATTATTTCATTAATTAAAATTAACTTCATATAAACATAAACCAATGACTCTAAAATCGGGTCTGTTGTATTTACAGCCCGCAAGGTCAAGCAAACTTGTAGAAGTTTAGGCGCGTATGCAACAAAATTGCCTTCACTGCCTAATCGGCTTGTGTGCATTGTTGCTTTATCGGTTCTATTCGAGTTTTCCCTATCATCCGAGACTACATCTCGGTTACCGCAGAGGGCCTGAATGAGACGGCTGCTTCGGATAACGCGGAGGCTCGGTTAATCGAAGGTCGTATGAGCGAGGTTCTACTGTTTTTTTTTTTTCTATACGTGTCGGGCACATCGGGATCTCGGGAAGCAGACGCAGTACTTTCCTCGTAACTGCAAGTAAAGTGAACATGTGTAAGGTCGTTTTCATTTTAATCGATCGAGAATCGATCAAGCAACGCGTCTGCGAGAGACAATGTCGATAGAATGAAGGATCTCCAAGATAGACGGACTAAAATAAAAGAAAATTTGGGAACGCGAGAAATCGGTATTTTTCACATTGGTGCGTTTCTGAGATGCCAGTCTGTCAGTCGGAGGGTAATCTGCGAGCCAAGAGAATGCAACCTGCGAACAATGTACGACAGAACAAATGAGTGCCGAACAAATAAAATCGTCTATGCGTATATATGATCGAAACAAATTTTCGAACACGACCCGGATACTCGGAGTATTCCTCAGCGGTAAATCGAAAGTTCTCCTATGCAAAGAGTGTTTTGCGAAATAACGCGCTCAGAGCTAGATCAACTTCGGACAACGAAAGTTAATACATATATATATATATATATATATATATATATATATATATATATATAAGCGGTCGCCTCGGGCTTATAATATCCGCTCTCCCTTCTTGGGTCTTTTCCTCTCATTTGCTCTCGTGCCAAATCGCACTGCAGCTGACACAGCGTACAAAGTATCAAGCGGTAGAGCACCGTACACACAGCCGTATGCGTTCAACTTCGCAAGGATAAACTTTTTTTATTTTTATTTTTATTGTCCATATAAAGATCCTCTTTGCTGTGGCCTCGATTCGGCTCGTTTAGGGATATAGCGCACGTGTTCATGGAACGTGTTGCGAACGAATGGCCTGCTTGGACAACGAAACCTCTTAGCGCTGGCTGTATCTCTAAGCTAAATTCTAGCAGTTACTCGCAACAAGATTACACGGAGATCAAAGGCCTGGACAATGGTACAGAAATAAACAATTTCTCGTAAGTACAATATCCTTATCGTTACGCAAGCAGTATCGGCTGTATCGAAGACTGGGTGACCTACAAAATTAACATAAAACATAATAATTGTATAATGAACTGTTTTACGTAATGTAAGACATAGCAAATTAAAAGTGGTGAATATAGTCCGGTCCATGTATCAGTGGTTTTCGTGCCGATCGGGGCGGGCCATATTCGACACTCTTACTTTTCTCTCTATACAGTAGAACCTCGATTATCCAAACCCGTCGAGACCGCGTCTAGTTCGGATAATCGGAACGCATATTTTTTTATGGCATTATAATACGTACTTAAACAAGATGTATATATATGAAATAACAGTAGGTGAGAGCGGGGCAATAACAGTAAATGGGACAGTGGGGCAAAACCGAACAGTGGGGCGAATTTTAATGTTCCAATAATTACTGGATGCCCCATTTCGTCCCAACGCCATCATCCGAAAGTCATTGGAAAATTGAGTTTCGCCCCATTATCTCGTTTTGCCCGACTGCCCATTTTGCCCAGCTCTCTCCTATATATCAAACTTCAAAACGTATTTTTAACATGTTTCCAACATCGAAGTCTTATTCCAAGGGTTCTGCGAACCCAGGGTGTCTATTTAAAAAATTGCCGCACACTAGTTACGGGTTTTTGATAACTGCGCATGTAAGGCGGTTCAAACGACTTGGTATTCAAATTCGTCTCTGATGCGCGCTGTCCGACTCAGCCGGGGTGGGTGAAACTGGTCCGAGAAAGCCGGTATGCGAGTGCATTGACGATGAAAGAGGAAAAGCGCGCTTCAACGCGCTTGAACACGGGCAGCTCTTGCCGCGGCGAGCAACAATGTGTTTAATGTTTGGCGTTAACGTTTTGATAACCGAGCGTTCGGATAAACGGAGTCATGGTACGGATAATTGATGACTCGGATGATCGAGGTTCTACTGTATAATATATAGAAGTTTCGTGTCAAAAATCGAGAAGGGGAGGGGGCTTCGCTACACGGAACGGAGGACCCTTTTTATGAAGCTGACCGTTTTCTCTCGTATCGTAACTGAAAAAGATCAGCTTCATTGTACACGGAGCCTCTCCCCGTTCGGTGAAGCTGACCCCCCCCACCCCCCCCCCCCCCCCCCCAATACTGAAATATTCTAAGTCCCCCTGTACGGCCCCTCAGTCCAAAATATTCTAAGACCTCTTATAGAGGGGGAGGGGGGTGAGAAGCGAAGTGGGATGGATCGAGGGATGGGTGTTTGGCCCCTGCCCAGGCCCTAATTATTCCAAATGTCTTTGGTCTCCTGGTCAGGCTTTGATTATTTTAAGACCATATGAAACACCTCCCTCCCCGCCCATTGCGGGCTCAGTCAGTATCAAAAACTGTAATCAACTTTTCTCATAGGTTCTCGCATATACGGTCAAAAGAAAAGTCTCATCCGGAAGCAGGCATGATCTCGCCTTTCGATGAGACTTTTCTTTTGACCGCACATACCAGAATCCGTGAGAAAAGTTGATTACAGATTTTTATAACTGACCCCGGTATTGCATATGCTCTTAAGAGTACACTGAAAAAAAATATCATTGATTCAAGAAAAATTACCTTGCGGGCCGCCAAAGAAAAAAAATTGTTATTTCAATTCTACTTTTAATTCTTACAATTTCATACGGGATTGAAACGATAACATGTCACCTTGACAGTCTTGCCGTCGTTGTTTCAATATCATATGGAATTGTAAGAATTGAAAGTAGAATCGAAATGACAATTTTTTTTTGGCGGGCCGTAAGCGAATTTTCTTTTTAGTGTACGTGGAAGTCCTTCTCCCCCACCCGTTCCGTGCCTCATTGGTATCAAAAAATGTAATCATCTTTTTTTACGGATTCTAGCGTCTACGATCAAAACAAAAGTGCCATCGAAAGCTGCAACAGTGAAAAAAAAATTTAGTTTGAAAATTAATGAACGGTATTGGAAGAATTTTTACATAAACAGTTTCTGAAATTTCAAACACATGTACAGTGCAATTTTACAGTAAAATTTATATATTTAATGGGAATTTTGGTAATTTTGTAGCAAAAGATTTGTATTTTTCATATGTGGCATTTTTATTTTACAAAAAAGTACATAAATGTACACTGTAAGTAGTGTAAGCAAATTTCAATTTCCAGTACATTAAATTTACATTTTATTTTTACCGTGCATCTGTGGTCCGTCTTCGATGACACTTTTCTTTTGATCTTAGATATCACCTTCCATAAAAAAATTGATTACAGTTTTTATTACCGACGGTGGTAGTTCACCTGCTCTTATGTCCTTTGAAGACTCTTCAGGCGAGCGCGCGTAAAATGTAATATATAATTTAAGATTATATATAAATATAATTATTGTCATTATTTATATAATAACAAAAAATGCAATATATAAATTAGATATCGCGCAATAAACATGTGAAATCGAATAGCAATACGAGGGACGACCACGCGATGTAATTATCTCAATAAATTTTAAGCTCAAAGATAAGACAATAAATTCTCGCGCGATTTGATGTCTAGGCGAATTTACAAATTCAAACAGAGATAATATTTGACTAACAAGTCACTATCCCCGGGTTGCGTCCGTGACTCGAGTACAGGCGCGTTGCTCCGTTGTTCGATCTCGGATGTGCTGATAACTCGTATCGGATACAATTATGTCACGTGCGCGTGGATATATTTTATCACCCGATCTCGGCGTCTCCGTTTACCCGGAATGAGAAGTCTCTAAAGTGCCGCTTCGTTGTTACTATACAGTGTACTGAAAAAAAAGTCAATAAAGATAGAAAATAAGTTCCGGGAGCCCGTCGAGGGTCACCCGACGATACCTATCGATTTCTGGGTAAATCGATACCCGCGCTCAATAGTATCGAGCTTCGGTCTGCGGCTCGAACGAGGCAGGAGCCGATAGATAGGGGGACGAAGCTCCAATGGCAAAGCCTCGATGGACCCAGCGACATTCTCATTTTAAGGTAGTACTTGCGCGTTAGCTAGTTAAATGAGAGTTATATTACGAAAATTTTGAAGTATCACTATTTAAGTTTTGAAAAAATAGTGTTATTATTATTATTATTAAATTTTACAGAAAGGAAGGGAATCACTTACAAAATCTGCATCTCGACAACGGAATTCCAATTTTCTTTTTTCTTATAAATTCTTGTAAATTCCTATATGCTCTTATAAATTTGGTGTGAATATATATAATTTCGTGTGTCCATGTCTAAATTTCCATATATAAATTTCATGCGAACATATGTGAATATATACAGGCCCAGCCTGTTCCTAAATTTTTTATTATTATTATGTTTTAATTAAAATTTAATTAAATAAAAATGATAAAGTGTTATTTAACATTATTATGACACTACCTGATAACATTCCTTGGGACCTGTCAAATATTAATTCAGGTCGAATTTTGGCTCACATAGTTTGACCGCGAGAAAAATTTGACACGTGAACATAATCTACAAGGTATGTATATAAACAGAAAGTTTGTCACTACAATTTCACGGTCGACCATAAATTTGCAAATTATTGATTCCTACACAAATTTGACGTATTTACATATGCGTGCAGGCTAGCGGATTAAACTAATAGCTTTAATCCTTGAAATCTCCCTGATCACATAACGGTTATGGTTCCTATATGCATCTAATCGCTAAATACAAATAAAACAGAATAAATGCGCTATCGTGACCATTTTCCCACAAGTATCTATGCTAAATCTGTCGACTTTGGATTTATTTATTTAATGTAAATAGCCCGCAACCTCCCTGGAATTTTTGCAGACGCGATCCTCGATGCATTACTTCTAACATATAAAAAAAATTGCATTGCATCTAATAATCAAGTTCGTGCTCATACTACCTTAAGGTAGTCCTTGCGAATAGTGTTCACTTCACATAAGTTTCAGAGAAATGAGACGGAATTGCAAACACTTCCGGGTGGTATAAAAATCTGAAAAAAATCAAGCATATTAAAAGTGCTGAAAAGATTAATTTTGCATAATAATAATTTCGAACTGTTATTAACAAGTTGAATAAAAAATGAAATTATTCAACAAGTCTCCCGGAAACCTAATTTTATTTTTTATGAAAATCGTTTACTTTTCTGAATATGCATGAATTTTTTCAAATTTTTAAATTCACATCAAATTTTTTTTTATGGAAAAAATGTGTAGAAAGTCACAAACTTTGAAGTGAATTTAAAAATGTGAAAAAATTCATGCGTACTCAGAAAAATGAACGCATGATTTTTATTTTTGAAAAAGTTAGGTTTCCGGGAGATTTATTGAACAATTTTATTTTTCATCAATTTGTTAATAACATTTTGGAATTATTATTGTGCAAAATTAATCTTTTCAGCATCTTTAATACTCTTGATTTTCTTCAGATTTCTATACCATCGAGAGGTGTTTGCAGCTCCCTCTCATTTCTCTGAAACATATGTGAAATGAACACTATTCACAAGGACCACCTAAAGAGCATGTGAAATGCCGCGGTCGATAATAATAACAGTAATACTATTTTTTAAGGGTGCTGAAATTAGCTTTGTGAGCACCCTAGAAACAATACTATTACAGTTTTTATTACCAATTGGGCGCGGTATGAGCCGGAGGGAGGGCGTTTTACATCACCTTAATAGCGTAACAATTAACTCGCCGGTGCGGTGGCTCGGATCGTGCCTGTTACTACTAGCGCCATCGGTAGGGGAAGATCTAAATGAACGTTGCGTGAAAACAGACTTATCGATGGTCGGCACATGTTCGCCTGCCGGTAATGCCACATTGAGATCTAGTTCGGTGCACCTACAGCAAGTGTCTTCGCTCTAATAGACAACTTCGACTACGCAAGAGGGTAAACGATGCGGACTACTTGCCGCAGGTCATGTCGTATAGGAGCAATACCCGTACCGACTCTTACCGACAACTTTTCTTATCCTCGGGTCACTGCTAGTGCAGTGTCGTCAGAGCAGGATCAACTTGCACCGAGGCAATAGGCATTGCCAAATGCAGGTAAGTCGGAGACGATAAGAGCTTCACGGTAAAAAAGAAGGTTTGTATCTTTAAGAAACATTTCTTCTCGACAATGATCGTAAATGCTTTTCTTGAGAATTGCATTATTTTTTGCTTTTGGCTTAATTTAAAAATAAATTAATGTTAACCCCTTGAATGCTAAAGAGGTATGTGTTTGCTATATTGGAAAAAAATCGAAGCCTGCATTTTTCAAAAACACTTAGATTTTTAGGTACACTAAAGTTTTAAGTCGTTGAGACTAATTTTCTCAAAGGGACACAGCTGTGCCTCCCAAAGGTCGAAATTAAGTTTTTTCCTGTTAATCTTACAATTTTTCCGTTGAAGTCCTATTTATTGACATAAAGAAAAACAAACTATAAAATTAACAAGACAACTGAGGACTTTTCTGGACGAGAAAATGCTGTTACATGTACAAACCTTGTTTTATGACTGTATAAACGAACGCTGTCAAGCCTAACAAATTATAAGTATACTAATAAACCGATGTTCATGATGATTTTTCAGGCACCCACATGAATATCTTACCATCCAAGATACATCGAGCAGCCGTAAATAAAAATCGATGCCTACCGAACGAAGGCTCTTTGGTAGAATCTGAATGGGATATCCGGTTGTTACCGTCGTATATATATCGAAGCGGTCCACAAATAACTTTCTTTTCGCACGCGCCGTTTTGCCTCGGTTCATCGTCACGAGGCGCAGGCTTTAAAAACATGTGTACGGGCTGCTGAGTAACAGACAGGCCTAACCGACGTAATACGACATGGAAAAGTGGTGCAAGTTACTGCTGTCTGATGTTGGGCAGTCGATACGGTACAATGGGCTCGAGAAACGCGTAGCATCGCCACAAGTCGAATTTCCTCGAGCATATCCGGATTTCTGCATCCTGCGGTCTGGAATCGGCATGTCCGCCGCTCGATCGGTCCAGGATCTGCTCATCCTGTCCCCTTCCGCATACGTATCTCGGAATCGCACAGTGTTCGAGCTGCCCGTTCGCATACGCACTTGCACGATGGTGCAAATCGTTATGTAAATCAAGAGTGCGAGTCCCGCTAACTGCCCACGGTTATCTGTGTCGAATAGCTGTAACAGCACTCTTCCACTCAGCTGCGCGCGAAGGTTTCGTTCGTGAGTCGATCGGTATGAGCTCGGATGCGAGAAATACCTGGGCCACAGTTATAACGACAAATACGAAGAGGAAGGAGACGAAGAAGAGGAAGGCGGAGAAGGAGGCCGAGCTGATGCAGCATAGGACGATGTCCTTCGTGGCACCTTCCGCTTGAGGAGAGCTGCCGCCAGGCAAAAAAAAACAATAACAACAACGAGGGAGGGAAGCGAAGGAAAGAACTAAGGCAATCCAGCACGATGCCGCGATGGCTGGAAGAAGCTTGTACGTTAAGAAGATTAAAGTCCTCGGTTCTCGTCTCCCATCGCTCTTGATGTTTATATTTGTAAAACCTGTTTCTAGCTCGTTACACGAAACTATGAGCATATTCATTCGATCCCTTCTCTCCATCATTCTAATTTCAATCTGGAAGTGTACGAGATCGTGTAAGCGAAGCAATGTTACGATGTCAGGTGCCGTTTTGTCGCTATCGCTGTCGCTGTCGCTGGCGCTGTCGCTGGCGCTGCCGCTGTCGCTGTCGCTGTCGCTGTCGCTGTCGCTGTCGCTGTCGCTGTCGCTGTCGCTGTCGCTGTCGCTGTCGCTGTCGCTGTCGCTGTCGCTGTCGCTGTCGCTGTCGCTGTCGCTGTCGCTGTCGCTGTCGCTGTCGCTGTCGCTGTCGCTGTCGCTGTCGCTGTCGCTTAATATTTATGAATAATAACATTCATAAATAAATAATTAAAAAATATGTTGGTAATTTTCGTACGCTAAAACGTCCAAAAATTTCGTCGCTGTGACTTCATTGTGTTTGTTTTTACTTTTATGAGGGCGCGCATCGAGCCAGGACAACCTCATTTTCATGCTTCGATGAGTCGGCATTGTTTATCCAGGGCGATGAGTTAATCTCCCGAAGATTTTTTCGCGCCGCACGACGTACGCGCCGCGACACGGAGAGGCGAGCACGTGCCAAATCTGCAGCGCGCGCGGTTCGCCGCACGGCGAATGACAATTCTCGTTTTCGTGCCGGCTTTGTTCGACCGCCGATCTCCTCTGCGCGTTCCTTTCACGATGCTCGTCGCGCGCTGCAAACGCGTTCTTGGCTTACGGAGTGTGTCAGCGTAATGTGTCAACGTACATTTTGGTAGTACGTCCGTGCGTTCGGGTCGTCCGGGTGCAGAGAACGATGGTAGTTCGCATTGCGTGTACGCGTTACGGACATGGAGCAAGCACCGCTCGCGTTGTACACAAAGGCCGGGCGAATCGACGCGCGACCCACGCGAATCGACGTTTTAGGAAAGTAATTTAAGAAGCCTAGAAACTCACTTGCCCATCCGCCAAACAGAAGCAGGTCGTACTTTGTGGAACAAGCCATACCAGAAAAATATGCGTTATTATTTCCAATATACACGTATTACCGTTTACATTTGTAACCATCGACGGACGGATTGACATGCCTGAGTTACGAGCCCCAAGCCTGAGGACCGTGAAAAGTCTCCTTCATCCGTACAGGTGAAAAGGTGAAAGAATCCTGATAAAGGGATAATTACCATTTTCGGGCTGCAAAATGAGAGGATTGCAAAAAATGTTTCGGTTAATACGAACTCATTCATTTGTTCGACGAATAAGGCGAAGGGCTCAATTATTGACCACCTAAGCTCTAGAAGCCATTGAAAATGAAAGAAGATTGCTAAAAATAGTGGAGGTATTGAAATAACTCGTATTACGGAAACGTCTTTAATCATTAATACAAGTATTATTTTATTATTTTTGACCACTTTAAAAACAATAAACTCAAAATATACTCTCTGTTGTAAATGACCCGATTAGGGTCATACAATTTTGTCGTGTAGCCCACATGGTGACCTATCTAAAGCCTAATCACTGCCCTACAATTTTGTCATATAGCCTATATACTGACCTATCAAAGGCCTAATCACTGACGTATGCCGCCTTGCATCTATGCCCAATTAGTGACCAAACATAACTCACCAGCGCGCTCATCACGTTGACCGAACTATGCGGACAGTAATGGGAGCTAACGACGTCTTTATAGACTTAATTCTGACCCACGTATTTTCCGGCGAAATTGTAATCTCTCATTCTTTTCTTGAACACTACAGTTGTAATTGGCCTTTATTTATACAGTACAACTTCAATTTATCATTTTATTCGCTTCTGATAAAGAAAACGAACCGATTTTAGAAATGTAACCGCTTAACGAAATTGACAAGAAAATGGCCTGCACGAGCTTGTTTTTGTCAGGTATTCAGAGATAAAATTCTGAAAGTCGAAGATTTAATAACATTTTGTCCCGATGTTTATCCAATGAGATGATGCACAATATAGAGAATGTTCAAAAAAATGTGACCTTGCCGGACATAAATAGTATTTTCTATCGTAGATAATAATATCATTAACGGATATAAATTGGGCCACGGTCAACAATTGGGGCCTTCGCCTTAATAGAATATAATCTTTTTTTCCCCTAACGACAAGCTGGAGATTGGTGATCGACTACACATATAAAATCTCCGCTTCCGACGGGAGTTAAGTTGACGGCGTGATCGCACGATTCTATTATAAATCGAACGCGATACTTTCGATTATTTCGATGCGTTTTGAGTTACGAATTTTTTTCACGCAGCAGCTACGTTATTAACGAACGGTACGATTATCATAAATTATAATATTATCGAGACTCACCTATGCTTCGCTTCGATCGACCCGCATTTACCGATAATCCGCAAACACCTGACGATTACCGACCGCTGTTCTATCAACGTGCCGTACGGTATTCGGTGCATCGGATTACCGCTATGCGTTAGAATCGTTGGGTATCTGCATGCCTCTGTTGCTCGGTGTGCACCGAACATGCTGCGTGGCCTTTCCGAAGTAACCGGACCATCTTCGGAGTGCGCGATGTTGCTGCTTACAAAGAACCACCGTACATGGACTCTGTTTGAAATTTTTCAACGTTCTATCAGGCCCTGATGAGTTCCGGAAAAGGCCTGACAAGGCCTTCGCAGGCCCTCATCAGGCCCCGATGTAATGCCCTAAGATGTTTACGCGGATAACGACATTCTGTAATATGTAGCAGGGAATTCATAAGGCCCTGACACAGCCCTTTTAAGGTCTTATAAGGCCCCGATATAACGCTCAAAAATGTCTACTCGTGTAACAGCAGCGTCCTGTAATCAACCGTGAAAACATAAGATCCTGGAAAGGCTTTCGCAGGGCCTTATCAGGCCCCGATTTAATACCCTAAAATGTTTACTCGGGTATCGACATTCTGTAACTGGATATGAATACATAAGGCCTTGACGAAGCCCTTTTAAGGTCTTATAAGGCCCCGTTATAACGCTTAAAAATGTTTACTCGTGTAACAGCAGCGTCCTGTAATCAACAGTAAAACATACGGCCCTGGTGAGGCCTTCGCAGGGCCTTAACACGCCCCGATGTAATGCCCTAAAATTGTTACTCGGGTAACGACATTCTGTAACTGGCTATGAATACATAAGGCCCTGACAAAGCCCTTTTAAGGTCTTACAAGGCTCCGATATAACGCTTCAAAATTTCTACTCGTGTAACAGCAGCGTCCTGTAATCAACCGTGAAAACATAAGATCCTGGAAAGGCTTTCGCAGGACCTTATCAGGCCCCGATTTAATACCCTAAAATGTTTACTCGGGTATCGACATTCTGTAACTGGCTATGAATACATAAGGCCTTGACGAAGCCCTTTTAAGGTCTTATAAGGCTCCGATATAACGCTTCAAAATGTTTACTCGTGTAACAGCAGCGTCCTGTAATCAACAGTAAAACATAAGGCCCTGATGAGGCCTTCGCAGGGTCTTAACACGCCCCGATGTAATGCCCTAAAATTGTTACTCGGGTAACGACATTCTGTAACTGGCTATGAATACATAAGGCCCTGACGAAGCCCTTTTAAGGTCTTACAAGGCCCCGATATAACGCTCAAAAATTTCTACTCGTGTAACAGCAGCGTCCTGTAATCAAACGTGAAAACATAAGGCCCTGGCAAGGCGTTCGCAGGGCCTTATCAGGCCCCGATTTAATACCCTAAAATGTTTACTCGGGTATCGACATTCTGTAACTGGATATGAATACATAAGGCCTTGACGAAGCCCTTTTAAGGTCTTATAAGGCCCCGTTATAACGCTTAAAAATGTTTACTCGTGTAACAGCAGCGTCCTGTAATCAACAGTAAAACATAAGGCCCTGGTGAGGCCTTCGCCGGGCCTTAACACGCCCCGATGTAATGCCCTAAAATTGTTACTCGGGTAACGACATTCTGTAACTGGCTATGAATACATAAGGCCGTGACAAAGCCCTTTTAAGGTCTTATAAGGCCCCGATATAACGCTTCAAAATGTCTACTCGTGTAACAGCAGCGTCCTGTAATCACACGTGAAAACATAAGGCCCTGGCAAGGCGTTCGCAGGGCCTTATCAGGCGCCGATGTAAAGCCCTACAATTTTTACTCGGGTAGCGATTTTCAGTGCCCAGTCGTGAAGACTTACCAGGCTCCGATATAAGGCCCTACAATGTTTACTCGGGTAACGATGTTCAGTACACAGCCCTAAAGACGTAAGCCGCTGACAACACCTTGGGAGGGACTTATCACGCCTCGATGTAAGGACCAATTTTTACTCGGATCGCGATGTCCAATACCCAGCCGCGACGACATCTGCCGTGTGTCACGAACTCGATTGGCGGGATCCTCGACATGCAGCATTTAGTGTGCGGAAGGTCGGGCACGCAGCATCCCACCAGGCACTACTCCGCAAGATGTAACGACATCGTGTAGCTGTGTACCGTTACCTTTGAATCGATAGGTACCCGCACGCATCGCCCTGAACACGAACGTCCCGAGTTACCGAGTGCGCAACTCGCAAGACGAACGGTCCGGCGACTGTCCCGTAGAGTAGTGGTCCACCGCAGCATCTTTCAGCGATGAGAAGTCCGCGCGGTGAGGCCCGGGCGACGAGTTATCGGCACGGCGAGACTCTCCGCACCGGCGATTAGCCGGATCCTCCTAATAAGAAGAGCGCATACCGCATCCCGCTACTGAAACAGTTATGATGAATCGCGCTCCTTCCTCGTCTTGCAGGCGGAGGTCGTCAGCGCCGTTCTGTCCGACTACCGATGCACCTTTAAGACTCAACGACCACGGTTTATGATAAGATACAAAAAAAACAACGAAAAAAATAAAAGTACGAAGAGGAGATTGGATTGCAAAAAAAAAAATCGCGAAGAAGAGCCCAGCATAAGTAACTGGAAAAAAGCTACAAGCTTGCAGAGAGCAGATCTAGCGGCAACGACTCGGCGGAACCTTGCGGAGTCCTTAATGGCTCACGCCGACGGAGCGTGCAACAGGTAGATAATCACCGAGGGGCGCGAGGTTACACTATGCGGATAAAAAGGCCTACCCCACTTACTCGAACGAGATAAATTATTCAACGATTTTTTTTTTTTTTTTTTTTACGTTGTTTTTGACCTTAGGAGTCGATACTAATCTTCCGGCGCTGGGACAAACGATTACTATGAAAATAGAACCTTGTACCAATTCGATTTTTTTTCCCAGTGTGGCAAGTGTCGAGGACATTCCGGAAGTTGAATGACGACCGGAGGGGGGGATTTTGGCTCCGGCGTTCGGTCACCGTCCAGGGATCCCGATAAGGTGGTTTCGGACTCTGCGCCGCCATGTGCAATTTTCTGTGGTATGAAAAAGGCCGTTGCGCTTGAGGTCCAACGATGGGCGCACCACGGAGAACATCGCTCCTCGGCGGTTATCCGCATTGTTTACCGCGAACGGCACGCGAAGAAAAGAAAGTAAAGCGAGACCCGACCAAGATTCTCTGCAATTCGCTGAAGAAAGGCGGTGCGCGTTTAGTAATTAATTCGCGGATGAAGAAACGTTCTATTCTTCCATTGTACCTCAGGGCCGTGACATTGACGAAAGAGCAGCGGAGAACGAGGCAAAACGGACTACTTTTACCTATTCTTTCGCACGACGTAAAGAAAACCTCGTTTCGATTAATATTCATTGAATTATTATTATTAATCAAATATATAATCGTTCATAGAATAATAACGATATTACCGTAGTCCGTACGTCATGTCTGCGGCCGCCTGAGTTTTAGAGAGGAATAAGAGAGAATTACGAACACTTCCCGATTGGATAAAAATCTGAAAAAATCAAACCTATGAAAGGTGCGAAAAGGATCGTTTGTGCATAATAATAATTCCAAAATGTTATCAACAAATTACTGAAATAAAAAATTATGCAACGAATTACTTGACAACCTAATTTTTTTTCTCATGAAAATGATTTGTTCTTTTCTGTGAATACGGACGATTTTTTAAAGAATTTTATGTAATGTTTGAAAAGTGGGTTTTCTTTGTGTTAAAATTAATTTAAAATCGCAATTTTCAAACATTACATAATATTCCTAAAGTATTCATGCGTATTCAGAAAAGTTGAAAAATAATTTTCGTAACAAAAAAAAAATTAGGTTGCCGGGTAATTCGTTGCACAATTTTTATTTTTCAGTAATTTATTAAAAACAATTCGGAATTATAGTTTTGCAAAAACAATCCTTTCAGCAGCTACGATATGCCCGATGTTTTTCAGATTTTTATTCCATCGAAAAGTGTTGGTAATCTTTCTGATTCCTCTCTCGAACGTAGGTGACGTCAGATATGACGCAAGGGCTACCTCAATACACTAAAAGAAGAATCTGATAGAAACTACCATAAATCTGGTAAAAATCCACAGAACTTTCAGGTACATAAGAACTGCAGCGGCATTCTGGCAAACATTCGTATTAAACTTGACACATTCTACTAGAAAATATGGTAATTTTCGTTATCGCAGATATTACCCGAATGGCCCGTAATTTTTGCAACAAGTACTTCATACTAGAAAATACAGTAATCGGTGGCGCCGCGATCGTGAATCGTTTGTTTTAGGTTTGTAGGTTGTACCGGCATAGCGTGTCGATCTAATTTTTTTTATGTTCTCGTACATAATCAAATTTGATCGACAAACATCTCAGGATTTATCTTTATTTATTTATCATTTAAAAAATCTTAGCCAGATTCGCAAAATTTTGCCCAAACCGTCTTCTGTAAAAAAAAAAATGAAAATGATATGTGAAAATGTCACATATCACTAGTGGTGGCGCTGGTGTACCATATTGCCTGGTCGAAATTTGCCATAGGCCTTGGTAGTTTTTCCGAGATCTCAGTGTAGGGTAAAAGTGGTGAATATGGCCCACCTCGATTAACACGTAAATCAATGATATATGGACCGGTCCATATTCCCCACTTTTACCCTACATGAATAATAATTTCCCCTTAAAAATGTCGTTCTTTTATCAGAAACTTTTTTTTTTTAATCACGTATTTAAAATGAGACATTTCGTTTTTTCAATTACGGGCCACACGATTCATGACAATTTCCTTAATTATTATAACTTTTGACTTTCCATGTACGAGTCCGTGTTGCCCCGCTCCTGCAACAGATTCAATAAATCGAATGAAAAAGTTTGTGACAAAATTGTGGAAGGTCATCTCCAGGTACAACTGCAGCACGAGTGTTTTTGGAGAAACTGTGTTTCTCCGTCCGAGCCATCAACCCTCCGAAAATACTTGCGCAAGAGGCGAAGAACTTTAATCCGGCGCTGCGCGAGTGTAACACTTGTTGCAGTCGACGGGCGCACGACCGGCCGCAACCTTACACCTCGTACCCTAAATTCGTCCGATATATGTAGCGCGTGAAAAATACACCGGTACACCAGAGAGGAGGAAGAGGAAAAATAACACTTGGGAACAACCGCGTAATACGCGATGTACATGGCCTCCTCCTTTCTTTTCGGAAACGGTATGTAATTGATCGCGTCGATCGGGAACAGGACAACCAACGGGATTACCGTGACGAAATATGGCCGACATTCTCGTTACTGGATCAATTTTTTGTTTTCATCTTTTCACTAATTTATACGACATTCTACAATGTTAATGAATTTAAAAAAAATATCTTTATAATTTTTAACGAAAAAAATTCTTCATAAGATTCGACGAATGGTAAATGCACCGCAGCAAAAGTTTCGCGATCATAAGTTCGTCATAACACATTCATTTTCATTCAGGTGCAAAATTTTAATACACATTTTTTAAAAATTCCGATTCCGAAAACTCGATCAGTTGAGAAAAAAATATATGTATTTTTTCACAGGAAAAACCCTTCGGACATGAAGATTCAATTTGGATCCAAGTGGCATTCCATCGATGAGAGAAAATCTTAATAATCGTCGAAGATTTTATCAGAAAAAAAATGCATTCCGAAGAATCTTCAGACTCACCGTAGGCAATTATCTCTCTGGCCCGAAAGAAACGGCAGCGGCTTGTGGAAACAACAACAAAAAATAGTGAATAGAAAAAAATATGCTCAAAGTAGACTTTACGAGGTTCCGCGATAGCCGGCAAGACGAAGAGCTCGCCGAAGAGGAGTCGAAGGGATTGGCCGGTTCCACTGAACATAGTACCAAAGCCCGATGGTCATTGGCGGTGCGTTTACCCCCACGTCGGGCTGCAGGCTATATAGAAGACCCCACGAGGAATTTCATCTTCAGAACTGAGAGTCAGTGTCACGGAAGTCTACCTGGAAATAACTGAGTGAGTAAGAAAGTTTTCTCTCGGTTCTTTTGGGGTGTGTTAGGATCCATTAAAATTTTTAATAAAAAAAAAAATCGTCGGGCGCACCCTCGATTTGCAATAATTATCATCTGTTAATGTAATAACTGACAGCGGGTCGTCAGTTTCAAGACATTTTTCACCATCGATGTACTAAGTTTTAAAAAATCATAGTTCGCATTGATCGAAAGAAACTAAACCTTTATTCACTTTAATTTACAATCGCGCTCGCGTCTATCGTGAAACTTAAAAAAAAATCCCCAGTGAACGTATTATTCGAGAAACTTGCGTTAGTGGAAAACCGAAAAAGGGTACACTGAGAAAAAGAAATGATTGGATTAAGAAAATACGCGGTGACATACGTTCAAAGGTGTATTTGGTTGGCACGACAAAAATGTTTGTTTCAATCGAAAAATTTTGAATAAATTGAAGCAAATAATCGTTTAACAAAACAGTGCTTTATTTGTACCAAACGAATATCAGCTTTGAACGTATGTCACCGCGACTTTTCGTTAATCGAACTAATGTTTTTTCTCAGTGTAGAGAGATTTTTGGGCGAGGCTGCCTTACGCAGGTAGCGGCAGCCAACCTTAGAAACAAGTGTAAAACAGCGTACAGTTAGAGAGACATTAACGATTTTGTTCCCGAGCTGCATGTACCGTTTTGCGAAAGGTCGGTCGCCTATCGCGGCTTTGCGTACGAAGCTTCGAGATGGTAAACTACGATTTGTCCTAATTGCATGATCGGTATTTCAGATTTGACTAATTTAAACATTGCGTATCGTTTGTGATGTACGGTTATCGCAATAAAAAAAATATATACATTTAAATGCATTTAATCGGCGAGTGCAGCGAAGAAGTATTTTTAAATCTTTAACCCGGTGGTCGAGTGAGACGCCGGGGCGACAGTAGGTCGCGACCCCCTTCGTGACTAACGGTACCGCTCTCGGGTTCAACAAACCTCGGACTGATCGGAAGTGGGCTAACTATGTGATCGCCGGCGCTCACGGCCTTAACCACGCTGACCCACTTTCATGGTCAAGGCTCGCTTGGCTCTCGTCGATCCCCCCTTCCTACCTGCCCCCCCCCCCTGCGGCGCGATCTCTATAGCCGGTTACGATCTCCTCTCAAATCTCTACGGATATCGTCACAATATTTAGTTTCTTCGTAATGATAATAATAAGCTCAATAATAATAATGATTATTATTATGACAATAATATTTACGATTATTGTTATCTTTATTTAAAAAATTGTGAACTATGTAATGCGAATAGTAACGCGACTTTCTTCCTCCACAAAATATCTATCGCCGTTAAATGAAACACTGAAAGTTTCACGTTTTGTAATATTGCTCGTAGCGAAAGGATAAAAAAATTCCGAACATGCCCGGTTATCCGGTATCCCTAAGTGGGTCATTTTCACTCGTTCGTGTATCCCACAGCGAGTGTGCGACTAATTTTCACACAGCGAGTACGCTGGTCATTAAAAATCCCTCGCGCTTTGGAAAAGATGGAAGAAAGTTCTTCCACTCCGTTGCTTCGGGAATCCCACCGTCGTGACGCATATCGCCCTCAAGAGTGACGCAATTGATTCCGAGGATGGCGGATATCCTCTACACTTTCACATCCGGTTTAACGATTTTTTAAAAATGATCTTATTTTTATTAAATTTTTTTTTTTTGATCTTCGCTTTTCAGAACAATGAAATACAACAAATTTATGGCGCTGTGCCTGGTGGCCTTGACCCTGAGTCAGGCGGTGGCGTTGCCACAGCCTGCCCAGTACTCGCCCCAATACCATCCGGAGCAGTACCCCGAACAGGTCAGGGACGAGAGGAAATTCGCAGAGAAACCGAACACCATGAAGAAAGTCGCTCTCGACGATCTCGATGACATCGGTAACAACTCCATTCAGGTGAGGTGGCTCAAGCTCAAAACCGAATGTTCACCAATTTAATTTAATTTTCTAAATTAATTAATATTCAAATTATAGATATTAATATTTAATGCCTAAATTAATCAATTAATTTCTATATTAATTAATTAATAATATTTCAACCGAAAAAAATGTATTTACTTGTTACAAAATTTTTAATTCTTTAAATTAATTAACAATATGTTTTAATTGTTTTCTGTTCAATTAGTTGATTTCGAAATTGAATTTATTGTTGATCGATTAGTAACATTGTTTATTATTTGTCATTCTCGATAGGAGGGAGGACCGACGAGCTTCTCATGGGGCAGTATGCTGACCATGCTCATGCAGATGCTTCTCGGTCAGGGCGGAACCGGTACAGTAGGACCCAGCAAGAACGACGTTGACGACAGTGCCCAATCGAGCCCCTGGTCGAACATCTTCTCCGTTGGCCTGAGACTCCTGAGCGCGATCCTCGGTGGGACTCAACAGCCCGTCGACGGTATCGACAAAGTCGACAATCAGAGCAGTCCCATGCAGGTGAGCACACGCCCCACTATCATGTTCACGCTCCACGACGATATGTCTCCTGTACTTTCCATTGGTCGATTATCTTACTACATTAGTTTTGCTCTTTCGCTTGTTTTTTCTTTCGTTTTCCTTCACTCGTAACGAATTATTATATACATACTTGTGTAAAATATTTACAAAGACACTGAGAAATTGCTTTCACAGGAGCTCCGCTTTTACACTATATATTTATACATATATATATATATATATATACCAATGTATATTATAATACTAGAACACTTGTGAGACGTGGGTTCCGAGTAACGCTCCCTACCGTCGAGACGACTTTCGAAAAGCCTCCCCTCCACCTCGGCAGGAAAAGGCTCGCTATAATATTTAGCTGATTAGCGATTAGTCATTGCCACTCTCTTCTTTACATGCCTATTGTACATTTAAAAAAATCTAATTTTAATTTTTTTTTTACTATCTGCTCCAATGACTCCATCAAGTTTCGCAATTTCTGTGACGTAGCGCATTGGTTCGTTCACTTCCGGTCACGAGCACATAATATTGTATCTTATACATTGTTGCTTTAATTGACGAGTCACGACGGTCCGGACGAAACTGGTTCACTCCTATGTAAATAATAATCTAGATAACGGACTTAGAACACAACGCTGGTGTCGGTTGTTTAGGGCATATTGACTGCTGTGCTGGGCGCGTTTCTAGGACAGGGCAGAGATCCCAGTCGGGTCGCTGAAATGGCTGGACAGGCTTCCCAGGTTAGTGTTTATCCTGTGTATCTCGCCCCCTCACCTCAGAATAATTCTATTCGTAACTCGTATTGTTTAATTTTGTACAAATACAATCTCGTATAAGCCTCGATAATCGTTTAAAAAAATTGTATAGAAACTATAGATTACTTGGAATATCTTGAGCTCATTTTTTTATTAATTTGGTTTTGTTATATATTTTTTTTCGCTGGGGTAGAATTTACTTGTATTATATACGGTGTAGACAAAAAGGGCTTGCCGATTCCCGGTTAGACGTTCGCAACTAAAAACGAGCGTTTCATTTTTTTCGTTTCGTTGAACAGTTCATCAACATCGTAATGAACCTGCTGGAAGCTCTTAAGACCTCGTTCTCTCACCGTTCGCTCGCCGCTCGTTCCCTGGGAAGACACGACACGATCGCCGAGGCAGCAGTGGCTTCCATCTCCATGCTCAAGGTACAGTAATCGTCGCAGAGCCGAAACGAGAGGAGAGGAAAAATCATTTGCACATGGCTTCCTCATTTATTACAATTTTGCGCAATGCTTTCTCTACGAGAAAGTTCGTTGATCGATTTTGGCTTCTTTATTGAGGAAGCTAGATGCAAAATTGTAATAGATGAGGAAGGCATGTGCAAATTACTTTGCCACTTTTTCGGTAACATTAAACAATTTCTAGATCTCTTAAAATTGAAACGCACGAAAGTTACCGCAAAATTTATTGTAGAACTAACTGAAATTCAATAACTGAAATTTGCATAATTCGTCGTTTTCGGGCCGTGTCTTATGATTTTTCCTCACTGATAACGAATCTACAAATTCTTTTACTCCTAGAGCGACATTTGATGCAGAAACTCTCATCGGACGTAAGATACAAGTTTTACGAAAAATTCTAAAATTTCGAGTATTTATTTCTCAATTTTGGGTTTCTCGACGATTTCGATTATTTTAAGTACTTTGGCATTACAATCGCGATTTTTTTTTCACGTAAACATAGCTTCCTCCATGAGGAGGCAATTATTCGATTGGTAAAGAATCACGATCAATTGATATTTTTTAAGGGATACGTGAGAACGATGAAATCGTCGCTCAGCAACTTCGGCTCGGCCGACGACTCGGCGACGCACGACTGCGCTGCGCGCGCACTTTGCGAGGCGAGCGCCGAATGCACGGCTGAGACTCAGGGTTCGTCGTCGATCTTCTGCCAACTTGGAACGTAAGTAAATTTACCCATGCGTTTACAAAACAAAACCGAGAAACGAAAAACAATCGTCAGAGGCATTGTTTAATTTTTAATTTTTAATTTTTAATTTTTAATTTTTAATTTTTAATTTTTAATTTTTAATTTTTAATTTTTAATTTTTAATTTTTAATTTTTAATTTTTAATTTTTAATTTTTAATTTTTAATTTTTAATTTTTAATTTTTAATTTTTAATTTTTAATTTTTAATTTTTAATTTTTAATTTTTAATTTTTAATTTTTAATTTTTAATTTTTAATTTTTAATTTTTAATTTTTAATTTTTAATTTTTAATTTTTAATTTTTAATTTTTAATTTTTAATTTTTAATTTTTAATTTTTAATTTTTAATTTTTAATTTTTAATTTTTAATTTTTAATTTTTAATTTTTAATTTTTAATTTTTAATTTTTAATTTTTAATTTTTAATTTTTAATTTTTAATTTTTAATTTTTAATTTTTAATTTTCAATTTTTAATTTTTAATTCTTGCAGGGCCGCTACCAGCTTTGTTCTACACTTGCGAAGCGGCGTGCCAGTTGAGGCGCTGTACGAGGCCGGGAGACGCGGACGTTTCGGCGAGGACTGCCGGACGCATTTCATGGACTGTAACACCGTTTGAAGAATGACATCCGATGAGGCTCTTGACGCGAGAGAGTAACCGTACGAAAAACGTGAAAATGTGATAAATCGAGAGGAAAAAGAAAAAAAAACAAAAAAATATTGCGATACGATTCATCGGCGTTACGCTTCGAGACGACCGTGAAGAAAGTTTTCGATGCAGCGTGGAAAAAAAATTTAATCCTAGCGTGATTTTCGTACAGGGAAAGATAATTATCAAAAATCGTTGTCGGAAGAGGAGAATTACGAAATTTCTTTATAATTATTTTTTTTTTTACCAAACGAACGAGACTCGAAGACGAAACTTAAACAGCGGTACTCGAGCCGATCCAAGCGTCGCCGTGGCGTTTCAAGCTATTTATTTTTATTATTTATTTTCAACGATGCGCGTGCACCGCGACGCGAGAGACGATACTTCGTTCCATATATATGTATATGTGTATCTGGACTGTCGGCTTGAAAAATTACCCGTGTGAGGAATCGCGAAAATCGCGCGCAATCGTATAATCGAGTCTCGTAGCAAGCTTGTGTACTTAAGGGTTATTTATTACTTCGCTGGGAGGAGGACGAGCTTAGAGTTGCTGGCTATGGACAAACGGCAGGAGACACATGACGATCGGAGGCGTTTACGTTCGTCAGTTTCTGGGCGACCGGATCGAGGATGATCGAACAACGAGACTAACCGGACACGGTCACGCCCGCCCCGTTACCGACGGAAGTAAACGCCTAAGGATAAGCCCTCCCGAAATTCGTTAAGAGTTAATGTCTCAGGATGTTGTTTATCATTTCTTTTTTTTTTTTCTTCGTCGAAATTCAATGTTTTCTGTATATATATCATATTATATCGATCGGGTAAAAGCCCTCCATCGCACCACCGAGCCGACGCACACACACGAAAAAAAGCGCCCGGCTCGAATTTTCGTCACGCATCCAGAAAAGTTATTTATTGCCGGACGCCCCAAAAACAAATGTTTATTCAATTCAAATAAATATTTATTTTGTTTCAAACAAATATTTATTCAATTGGAACGATTATTTTCTTTTGGTGAAAAATAAATTTTCTTTTCTGGGTGTGTACCATTCGGCTATAAATTATTCTTTAGCTCGCTAGTTATTAATCCGGTAGTCACTTAAGTTGTATGCATGTGCAGTATGGTATTTTACGATCATTAAATAAACGATCTTACTGATTATTATTTAACTGTCGCTGTTCCTTTTTTTTCTAATTCACCGAATACCCTAAGATCCCTTGAACTCATCCTTTGAATTTCATTGTTTATAATTAAAAAAAAAAACAAAAATAAAACTTTAAAGAGCAACTGTGAAATACGGGTTTCGTGACTTCGCTCGACGGAAATGAATCTCGAGTACTGCGCATTCGTGCCGTGACGAACCTCGATCATCGCACCGATACGAGGCGACGAACAACGAATCCAGCCCGACACTTTGAGGAATCGGGTGCTGTGAACGAAAAAATTCACGGCTCCCGAGTGTCCAACGAGCGTTAAGGAAATTCCGTGCGTGACGCACGGCGGAGACAAACGAGGGAACGACAGGCGCGCGAGAGAGTTACGAAACCAGTCGACTCTCGAATCTCGGGGAAACGAGTGATCGCTGTGAAAAATTGTGAAATCGCGACGACGGGGAAACCTCCTGCAATCCTTCGCTCGGAGGCTCGTCGCGTGGCTTCAGATATATCTCGCGGGTAATTGAGAAGCGAGAATCAGCGGGAGGTATGCAATTAATCGTTGCCGGGTTGCGGAACAGTCGGTATTCGCGAGGCGGCAATTTTCGACTTATCGGACTTTCGAAGAGCCGATAACCGAAAAGAATGTCTCGTTCAATCGATTAATTTAGCGTAGGGTGGAAATTAATGATTATCGTCACAGATGACCTTGGGATCGTTAGCTGGCTGGGGCGGCTTTGGCAAAGGTCCATCCGCCCATCCGATCGAACGCTATCACAGCGGGCATGGGGGCTACTGGGACCATAAGTCGCATGGACACAGGTAATTGATTCGATCAATAAATCGTCGAACAATTAATCTTGTCATCACATTAATCTTGTGAAATTTGTAATAATCATTCCGAACGTCCGGGACAGGGATTGGGTTCGGGGCAAAATGGTATACCTCACGATATTTTTGTAATTCACTCAGATTATTGGGGTACGGGGCAAAATGGTATACCTCACCATATTTTTGTAATTCACTCAGATTATTGGGGTACGGGGCAAAATGGTGTACAGCGAGATATTTTTGTAAATCACTCAGATTATTGTACGGGGCAGAATGGGGAACCTCACATTTTTGTAATTCACTTTGATTATTGAGGTTCGCGGCAAAATGGGGTACTTGATGACATTTTTATTTATTTGAAAATTTTTATAAATAATTATTTGTAAATTACATTGTAATTTACTTGGATTATTGGGATTCAGGGCAAAATGGTATACTTGAAGAAATTCTTCGAATTCTTCCCGATTTAGAAACTACCCCATCTACCCATTATGTCCAGAGGCACTTTTGTCCCGGCCTCTCCGAGACAGGCAATGAATTTTTCGAAAAATTTCGCGGCAGACCATTTTGCCCCACATCCGCAATTCGCCGCCACCCCATTTTACCCCGGCCTTCCCTGTTTATCTCTATGACGTCCAATATATTCAGCCACAGCAAAAGTCACGGCAAGGGAATAGGAGGCGGAAGCGGGAGCGGAGCGGCCCTTAGTGCACTCACGCTGCTGGCGTTTCTTTTCCTCATCAACGTCATGCAGGTAAGCGTGAACAAATAAAAATATGGATATTAAAAAAAATTAATTATTCAAAAAAAAAATTAATTGTAAAAAAAAAATCAAATCCTTTTTTAGTATATGTAAATAAAAAAAAATGCTGTTTTAAGATGACTTAAAAAAATTGTTCTCATTAACTGTTCGGATAAAAATTATTTGGTTCGTCAAGCAATCGATGCAGGACAACAATTCAACGATGACGGCGGGAACGGGTACGATGGCTGTACTGTTGCGCGACTCGCAGCAGCAACTGTCCCCGGACGCGAGAGAGGAAACAGGCCAGAAACTTAAGACTAACCGCGAGCTGGAAACATCGATTTCGTCGAATGGAGCTGCAAAGTCAAAGCCGAAGAAGGGTGACACATTTAGCAGTTCCTTCGATGCTCCGATATACGTAGTACCAGTACCGTAATCTGGTACTAACCAGTACCGTAGTCTTTACTCATACACGTACTAACGTTCAATCAAAAGATATATCTAATTTTCTTTAAATCAATATATATTTATATATGTTCGGGGTAATAATAAATCGTCCGAGGTCAAAACACATAAACATTTTATTTCTTCGAACGTGATGTCTCGATGAGCGCTCTTCACCGGCGCTCAATGTGTTATATCGGTATGTCTGAAAATGTGACCTTTTTTTACCCCCTTTTCTTTTCTCCCTTCCGATAGTCTTATTTACATAACATTAGAAACATTCAAATATTCTTAACTTCCTCATAGTCTTAGATGTCGAAAATAATCATGAACGTTCGCGTATTGCTATTTGTCGCGTATAAGGATATTTGTCTTCGAATTTGTGACCGATATCTTTTTCGTGGTTTTGATTTTTTTTTTAAATTTCCGTACGTTTGTGTTCTGAGCGAGAAAGTGTGTTTCACGAAGGAAAAACCAAAAAATCTCGTTCACAAACACGAAGACTCGTAGAGAGCCCGACGAGGCCGACTCTCCGGGTTTCTTTCACGCCTATGCTTATAAGTTATTAAATAAATCAATACAAACTCGTATCATCCACTCTAGATGCATATTTTTTGCTTCTTTTTTTACCGACATTCACTGCGACTAAGCGAGTGCTCATGTCCGATATTGAATTACATTCCAATAGGGATGTGTAATGAAAAAACAATATCGATATAAAAAAGAAAATAAAACGATGACGAGAGCGAGTAAATGGTATTTCTCGAGTAGGGGAAAAACGTGTAGAGATATTACGTACGAGAGATAGATAACAGCGAGCCGTATATTCGTGGGCTCGAATTTTATTTTCTTCCTTTTTTTAAATATAATGTATCGCATATATACAATGGAGTCCCGCACAATTAACTCACCAAGCAACACTTTTCAGCTCAACTTGTTCGTAGCTCGAAAAATGTATGCAGGACTCCTGTGTATCCTGAATCTTTTTTTTTCGTCATTTATCTAGACATCAAAATTCTATTTAAAAAAACAAAAAACATTATTTCTCTTCACTTGTCCGTTTTTGTCAATCAGTCATAGCACGCGCCGCCTGCAGTTAAGAAGGTCAAGAGTTTTCTCGTTCGAGTAATCTCTCCGATGGCCCGAATCACGATTCACAATATATAATCTCATTCTATCTTTCTTTCGCTAATCAGTTAGTATTTTTTTATTTTGCAATTTTTATATTTTTTATTTTTATTATTCCTTCTTGGTACGAACTGACGAGGAACGAATCGTTCGTGCAACGACAGGTACGATTTGAACGTTGAATAATTTTTTTGCCCCACAAAATCGGTGGATAATCTCGAAATTATTAACTACCGCGATAGGAGCTCTATGGGGACGAAAAGGCGGAGACACGAAATTTGTCGTTGACAATCGTATCACCGGACCTGAGGTGTGGGCGGGAGGAAGCGGAGTGGCGACTCATCGAGATTTTCTTTTTTTGTCAATCAATTCCAGTACGCACTTTTACTCGGAACGTCGAAGCACTCTTCATCCTGGTTACCGGACGATCGTGCGTTATTCGAATAACGAGAATAAAAAATATTAAACTCCTCGTAACGTACGATCCTCCGATATACTTATATTCAAGAAGAGCCCTTTATAGCTTCTATCTATCGTAACTTCACATACCATGTTAGTACGTAGCATTATACAATATATTTATATTTATTTATATATATATATATAATAATTTGATGAATTAATCATTCGTTTGAACACAGTATAGTTTTTCTTTATCTTCTCGTATAGAAAATACGTCTAGTTGGGAGTCTGGGCGAGGTCGAGGGTTGGCGCTGGGCATGGGATCGACGACGGAGCGAAAAACTAATCACGATTACATAAACGCAAAGATATAATTTTTTTCCATTTTTTTCTTCTTCTCTTCTTTTCATACTTGAGCAGAGAGAACGAGCTCGGGTATATCGTGAGGAACAATCATTACTGCATTGGATATATCGCATCGGGACATGCTATGTTACCTTTTTCTTTTTTTTTTATCTATTTGCTTCTTCACATTTTTAAAATTGCTTATCCTTTGATTAGTCTTATCGCAGCGATCGTGCGTAATCTCTACTGTGACCGTTCCGAATAAGAGAGGAACGCGAATCCAGCACCCCCGTCTGACCCGGCTCGCTTCCGAATTCTAACGGCCCGATATTTACCATCGCTTGGACACTCGGCTGTTCGCGAGATCGACGTTTCTTGCACCGAAGCGACAAATTGTCTTTCCGCTCCGTCGAATTAACGAGCCGGGTCAAATGTCGCATCCGTCTTACACTCGACACATACAGTTATGTGATAAACATTCTCGAACGACCCGCGTTTCTTTTTCACTATCCGCTATTTGTCCCTCGCGCTGCTTATTCGCGCGCTACCGCAGTAATTATAATCCAGCCTCTTCTCTCGCTCGATTGCGCGAAAAGGATCGATAGCCTAGGCGCGGCAACTCTAACATTAACAAGATATCCCGTTATATATATATATATATGTATATATATATATTTGCTTTTTTGTCATCTCAAAAGTGCATGGTTACACGCGTTGCATTCACGATAGATTTGATTATGAAGTTGAAAATTGATTGACAAGGGTTTACAAAAACGCAATGACCCTCTCGGTAAGTGTATGGTATTTTTAGTATTTTTCGTTTTTTTTTTATGAAAAAAAAATCGTGTCTTTCTCACTGGAATGTTTCCGCGGCGAATCCTGCGACTCTTCCACGCTGCTCGTTAAATAAGGAAGCACGGATTGGCGAAGTTAATTCAACGTATCTGATCTCGCGCAAACGGAATCGCGTTTCGACTGCCCGTGAGTTATTATTATTTTTTCTATATTTTCATATTCGTATTCGAGGCATAAAAACCGCAGGTGTAATCGACAGGGCTCGAGAGAGAGCGAAATTTCCGTGGCAGTTTCCGCGATGCACGAGGAGTTTGTTTTTTTTTTTATTACGCGAATGTCGTGACCGTGGATACGTTTCTAGTTTGCCGAGTTGAAGGACGAAACGCTATAGTTCGCAGAGCCCGGGCTCCGATCCAATTAGTCGGTCAAAGTTTAACCTCGGCGAAACAAAATTGTTTTCAACTAGGTACGCGTCATCGCAAAGCCACTGATCCGCGGGTGTTCGCATTGTGAAATAATTCGGCGTTTCCCTCGCGCCCGTGTTTCGCGTGCCCGCCACCGCGTCGAACAGGGTCAAATTGTTATGAGTGATACGTATCGTACCGCGGCGGATGTAGATGAAATGCGGTTGAGTTTAGCATTGATGGAACTAGCTTTGAGACGAGCTCGATGGCTTTAAAAAAAAAAAAAATAGTTAAAGTAGCTAGTCCGAATAATGCAATGTAGTAACAATAAAATGTACCGCAGAAACGATTTCGGCTCCCTTACGTGCCGGAAACATATCGTAAGAAAAATAAAAAAAATTGAAATCGAAACGGCTCGCACATCTCCCGGTCGATAAACTAAGTTTGATGAACATCGTCCGATTCCTCTTGCGATATGACGCTCGATCTGTTCGAGCCCATGTCGAGATCCATCGCGAATGGCTTCATCGGTCCCAGTAGTCCCTGGTTCCCGTTCTCCTCGATGCTCAGGCTGCACTCCAGCGAGCTGTCACTGAAAATACAGAAAGAGACTTCTACCAATCAACAGGTTAAACGAGTCGCGCTTTGAGAGTTCTTGGCGCGTTCCGTCGTCGGTTAAATCGTACCCCAATGCGTTTACCTGACGATGCTGGCGCGATCGCCGGAGCCCGTTGGCACCGTACAGTTTTCGCCGTTGCACGGACGTTCGCCGTTGCTGCTGCAAGTGGACGATGTCCTGGTGCCTGAAACCGTCGTCGTCACTGTGGCAGCGCTCGATACCGTACCGCTAGTTTCCCTCGTCGACGACGTGGGATTTCTTCTAGACTCCTCATGACACTCGCATCTGCACTCCTCGGGCTGAACGTAGCTGTAGCCGCTCTTCGAGTCCTCTTCCGTTCGCGGTATCGTCTGAATTCTCTTCGGTGGCTTTCTTCGCTCGGGTATCTCCTCGAAGTTGATCCAATTGGTGGGTCGGGTTGCTGGAGCCCTCGGCGGCAAGGGTGGGGGACTCGGCGACTTCGCTGGGACTCTTCGACTTCCATCGGGCACGACCCGCCCGGCGAACTCAGTGAAGGTGTTGGTCGGATGCTTGCGTGGGCTTTTCAGTTTGAAGCTATCCTCTCGAGGCAGCGAGATCTTCATGCGGTCGGTGCGTTTTTCGTCATGGGCAGTTTGCAGGACGAACTCGTCGAGGAGAGTCGGATTTATCGGTGTGGTCGATCGAGGTCTCTCGATTGGTATCGTCCTTCAATAGCAAGCTTTATAAGATAGCTACTCCAGCTACGAGAGCGGCGATAGTTTGGAACTAATAAAAAAAAAGATTACTTACCTGACTTCCTGAAGCCGCTGTTTCACCGGCAGTATCGGCATGGCGACGCTCTTCTCCATGGGCAAGGTCGTCGGCACGTAAGGAAGATCTTCTTCGAAGCTCTCCTCGTAGCACAGTCCCTTGCGCTCGTCGGGCAGCTCCTCGGCAGCTTTCTCGGCTTTGTTGCGTATGAAATCGATCTCGGAGTCCCTCTCGGATTCCGAACTGTTGTGATCGAGATCCGACACGACGCTCGGAGTTTTTACGAGGGTCTCCTGAGGTGGTCTCATCAGACCGTCGTCCGGATATTTCTCGCTCTTGGTCGCGTTTTGCCGAACACTACCGGATCCCTCCGACACGCTCGCGTCACTTTTTCTTCGCGCTTCGCGTTCCGTCGCATCGCTCTGTTCGACCGGTATGTGATACACCTCTTGCTGAACCTCCTTGCTCCTACGTTTCGGCTTTACCATTTGCTCCGTTGGCTTCTTCCCCACCGTCGGATCTTTGGTGCTAATGGCCGTTGACGATCTCGCGTCGGCAGTGGATTTCGCAGCTTCGATCGATCCCGGAGTGGATACCGTTCCATGCTCCGTCAGCATCGCCGTCTGCACGCTTATCTTCGAGTCCCTCGACGAGCTCTTAGTCATTTGCGAGTCCTTCGAGGCACTCGGTCGCATAGGGCTAAGTGTCTCCCTGCTCGTCGGCGAGGTATTCTCGATCTTCGCTTCCGTTCTTATCCTCGAGATCGACGCCTGATGCTCGATCGAGACCTCGGTGACGATGCTCCCGCTCCTCGGCTCGTTGTCGTATTCGTCAAGCAGCTTCGTCGGCGTTTCCAGAGGTATCGACACGCTCTCGGATGGCAGTGCCTCCTCGTAGTTTCTCGAATCGGCGTGGAGACTTATGAATATAGAATCCTCTTTGTTTCTGCTCGCTCTGTCGCTGTCGAACGTAAATTCTACATTACCTATGCTCTCCAGAGAGCGGTCGGGAGCGTCGGTCTCCGGTGTGCTTATACCATCGTCGATGCTCTTTTTTCTCTCGCGTTTCTTGAAGAGACTCAGCGTCGAGGTGAAGACGTTCTTGTTCTTCGAATCCTTCTTCAGGTTGGAAGCCTTTTCTCCGGAGACCCGCTCGCGGGACTTTGACCGGCTGCGCAGACTCTCCGTCGTGTCTCTTATCTTCGAGGTCAAACTTCTTCGAGGCTTCGAACTCGGCGTCGGTGACTCCGGACTCATCAAGTTTCCGTCGGCCTTCGCCTGAAATATATCGATTAAAAACAGTTCGGTGAATACAGTCGTGGGGATAAGTCAACAATGCCGGACTTTGGAGCTTACCTTGAAGAGAGAAGCGAAACTACTCTTTCGAGACACCGAGGAAGGACTCGGTGTTCTCGAGCCCTCGAGATCGCGAATCTTCTGATGCCTCGGCAATTTTGGACTTCCGGTGATGCTTCCGATCGTCGGTGTGGTCTGGACGATCTCCTTGAAGTTCTGGGACTTTTTCCTCTTGTCGTTGAGGTCGAGGGTCGCCGGCTTCTGGACCTCAGGGACTTCCGGCTTCGTGGACTCTTCGGCATCCCTGTGATGCGTCGCTACATGCTTCTTTATCACGATGGGAACCTGCAGTAAAATGGTAAACGATATCGGTATATAATTTTTTTTTTTTTTCACTTCTACATCGACGATGGTGCAGTTATCGGGTGTTGACAAACGGGTGGGGTGTAAAATGATGAGGTTTAACAGTCGGGTTTGAAAACTAAAAAAAAATTCAATACAATCGTACGATGACATCGATACTTGTGGTGCGAACCCTCGGTATTATACACATAGTAGTAGTACCCCCAAATAACTCAATAACACTTCAAACACTGTTTTATAAACACGATTACGATAATTATTGTTGTTATGAGGAAACGTATGACTTTTTCGACTTTGTATGTTCTACGAACCTCGAATCTTAACGAAGACGGAAGAATACTCCCTCACATCTACAAATACAAAGACTGATGTGATTTAGGCACCCAATCGTTCAAAATTTTTTAATATGCATATTTTTGTTTTCTCTCTTTATTTCGTCGTATTTCTTCCTGCAATGTTATCCTGCCATTTTTTTTGTATAATACTCCACTATACACGTTGCCAACTTTTTCGACGGGAACGCGCAAAAAAAGTGGCCGATTACTCGAATGTATTCATGACTGGACCTCGAATTCTACAAATAAAGCTGGACTCCAATGCGGGCTTCTAAAGTCTCTATCGGGGAGGCGGAAGGCTTTATGGCTTCGGGACACATACCTCTATGTTGACTCTCTCGAGGACCTTTTTCGTGATCTCTACCTCCCGCTTGAATATCTCTTTTCTCTCCTCCCGGCCTCGTCTTCTCGGCTTGTCCAGAGGATCTGGCTTCAGATTGCCACCGACAATGGGAACCTTTATGCTGTCCGGAATTAGCGCCCTGGTCGTGTCGGCTTCGCGCTTCAGTAGGATCTTCTCGAGATCGTCGGTCTCGGGCTTCGACGGCTCTATCAAGTTGTCGGCCAACGTTGGCTTGCTCCCGCAGAAGGACGTCTCCAGCAGGCACTTGTGCGGACTCGGTGACCTACAAAAGAAAAAGAAAAAAGAATCAACAACTGGACTCGTTCGATATTTCAATTACTCGAAAGTACGTGCATCGAATAATTCTGTACCTGGAAGACGTAGCTGAAACGACCGAGAGTTTGCCGGATACCCCCGAGCCCTGACTACCCACGGAAGACAATCTCGATGTCCTGCCGCTGATATTAAGAAGTATGATTTCCGAACAATTACTGTCCTTGCGCTCGCGATCCTGAAGCCTCGAGCTCGACGCTCCGCACTCCGATTGCGTTCCACCCTCCTTTCTTCTTCTCGCTTTCTTTGCATCCCGTTTGAGATCTTGCTCGTGAATGGGATCGTGAAGATCCAATTCCTCCGTAGAGGAGCGGAGATCCTGGGCATCTTCCTTGTAACCCAGCGATAACTTGCAGCCGGGTGGAGGTTCGCCGCCTGAAAGAAATAAGAACACGATATACTTTCTCGATCGATCATACATTTTTTTAATTAATAAAAACCAAACTAAGTCTGCTCCGAATTAATCGGGGTTAAAAAAATATGAGATTACAACCTTTCACAAAGTTTTTGGACGAAAATGTGCTTCGACTCTCGAATCTTTATTCCCGTTTATTAAAAATACCTGGTACGCGAAAATGAGAATTTATTATTTGAATTTTGACTCGACACTAATACAAGTTTATTACGGTTCCCTTATTTTGCTGACGATTTACTGATTCCCTGACATTCCCAGGATCTCCAAATTTTCTCTGACCGTTGGCCCTCATTTACACAGTGAAAAAATGTTATACTTTTTACAACAACTTATTGTTCACAAACGTTCCCAATTTTTTATTTACTAAATATCCGATCGCACCATCCGGCTTTACTTTTACAAACAGAAGTGCAAACTTAATTTGTCATTGACACGGGATATAAAAGGACAGGTTT
This sequence comes from Stenichneumon culpator, assembly GCA_964017025.1. Taxonomy (NCBI): domain Eukaryota; kingdom Metazoa; phylum Arthropoda; class Insecta; order Hymenoptera; family Ichneumonidae; genus Stenichneumon; species Stenichneumon culpator. The sequence goes on along the minus strand of OZ024781.1, from coordinate 3,865,221 downwards.
GTATATTCAAACCCGAACAAACGAGTTTGTCACTTATTTAACAGAATTATTTTTACGTAACTACGTACTCCCATTTTACGACATTATTTTTTACTGTGTAAAGATTAGGGTGGTCCTTATTTTGAACATTTTTGAATTTTCTGGGGGCCACCCCCTATTATCGTGAGGTATAAAATAACAATACGATGTGCGAAGTTAATAACAATGCAATTCCTAAAATTAATGCATTTTTAGAAGGCGCTACCGGCAATTCAAAAATTAAAAGTTTTGGGAAATCTACATTTAAAGTCAAAATGAAATATTTGAGATTTCCTTGAAGCCACTCCGCACTTCCAAAGTATAACGAATAAGAAAAAACTCTGCGAAAAACATTATATTTACCTAATTCTCTTCAACAGCTGAAATGAGAGTACTCTTTTTCAGCTGTTGAAGAAAATTAGGTGAGTAAAATGTTTCGTTCCTTCGTCGAGATATTTTATACTGTTTGGCCATTGCAGTAATTTGTCGATTCCTTTTATCAGAAACGACAAATTTTCGGTTTTTTTAAATTTAACTTTTGTTGCAACAAAGATATCTTTCCAAATGAAATATTCGATTATTTTTCTGCCGTAGATTTTCATCTTCTAAAACATTTTGTAACTATTAGCTATAATTGTCGAAAACTTTGTTTTTTTTTTAACCCTCCGTAGCGACCTCTAAAAATGCTTTGATTTTATAGGCATTTCGCAGAGTTCTTTCTTATCTGTTATAGTTCGGAAGTGCGGTGTGGCTTCAAGAAAATCTCTAATATTTCATATTGACTTTAAATTTAGATTTTCCGAAGTTTTTCATTGTTTTAATTGCCGGTAGCGACCTCTAAAAATTCATTAATTTCGGGGACCCTTCGCACATTGCATTTTTATTTTACACCCCACGATAATACGGGGTAGCCCCTAGAAAATTCAAGAATGTTCAATCTAAGGACCACCCTACTTGAGAGGTATAATTTTTACTCTTTTTTCTTGGTAATTTTTTTTACCTGCAAGTAGTTCGCGCTCGGGCGAAGATTCTCGCGAATTGTTGCTATCCTCGTGATGCGAAGAGCTGCTGGCGCGGCTGATGTCGATCCTGGGTGTGCTCGGTGTCTTCAGGGAACTACCCGGGGTCACGGGAGTCGTCACCTCCACGATCCCCGGCATTCGTGCCGTTGATTCTCCCTGCATTACAATTCAAAGAATCATTCCTCAGAGCAGCGTTGTCAATGTCATTACGGGACGAGGCGGGCGAGCCTCTCGGATGTGGTGGGTGATGGAGATAGGTGATGGAGGCAGACAGGCAGCTAGCACATCCGCTTCCTGGGGGGTTGGTGGATGGATTAATGCGATCCGCTTCGTTCTCTCTCTCACTCTCTCTCTCTTTCTCTCTATACCATCGCATGGATTTTCAACGCTTTCCACTCGGCACTCTATCCGCTTCTCTTTGACAATTTATCGCTCTTTTTTATTGTTATTGTTATTTTTTTATTTTTTTATATATATTTTTTTATTATTTTCTCCGACGCAGACGCGCCGGACGAACGAGGACGAAGAAGAAGAAGAAGAAGCGCCTTTTCGACGTTCTCGACGAAGAGAGAGGATCGTTTTATATATGTGGTTGTGGTAGTAGAAGTAGTAGTAGTAGTTTCCCGCAGGGGAGGGTCACTCTCAAACTCACGTTTTCCACCTCGTCCGAGAGATCCTCGAATGATGCTATTGGCGCCGGTCCGAGCTTCCTGTGATGTCTCGTCGGCAATCCCGAAGCCATTTCTTTATTATCCTCCCACGTTGACTTTTATTTTATTGTGTTTCTTTTTTTTTCTTTTGTTATTTACAATATCTCTCTCAATATTTTTACGCTGAGTGTGTGTGTGTTATTGTTGTTGTTTTTTGTTTGTATATCGCAAAGCCAATCGACCTGAAAGAAAAGAAGAAAGCAAAAGGGCGAAAGACCCCCGTCAGTAAACAGTTTGGATTGGATTAAAGCATTCCTCAAATAACAATACAATCAGTCTGGAAAATGTTTTATCGTGTACCCTTTTATATTTTACTATTGTTTGATTTTAATATGTATATATATCTTACGCTATTTCATTGGTTAGTTCTACTTTCGTTGACTATCTAGCTAGTGTATTCAACGATAATGAACAAGTTGTTCGATATTCTTTTTTTTTACTGTGGAGATGTACAAGTTCGTCTGAAGAAAAATAAGAAAGCAAGTGGGCGAAAGACACCCGTCCATATACAATTTATTGTAACTACTGTTATTGAATTAAAGCATTCCTCAAATAACGATACAATCAGTCTGGAAAATATTTTATTGTCTACCTTTTCATAGTTTACTATTTTTTAATTAAAAAAAATATATGTATATCTTGCTCTATTTCGTATTTGGCTAGCTCTATCTTCGTTGACTATCTAGCTAGTGTGTTCAACGATAAGGAACATAATGTTTGATTATTATTTTTTTTAATTGTGCAAATGTAAATATTCGTCTGAGGGAAAAGAAGACAGCAAGTAAATAGTTTATTTCAGCTACTTTTATTATATTAAAGCATTCCTCAAATAACGATACAATCAGGCTGGAAAATATTTTATTGTCTACCCTTTTATATTTTACTATTTTTCATTACAAAAATACATCTCAGGGTGTGTCTAAAATTAACTTTTTTTATATTTCGGCTCCCACCAATAAACGTTACTTTCCAATCTAAGAAAAGTCTTCGCCGAAGGCAAGCGCTGTGGCTAAATTTGCACAGGTCGTTCAAAGAGGTTTTATGATTTTCATATATTTAACACGTTTAAGAAATTAATCATCGTCTACAAAGATTATGCCTCAGTTAAAAATAAAAATATTGAATTCGCTTAGGTCTCATTTTGAACAGAAAAGAATAAGCTATATGTAAAAAATTTCTGAAGAGTTCGAGGTGTAGTACGATGATGTGAAGAATTATTTAAAAGGAGGATTAATGTATTGGCAATGAGCATAAATTAACCGTACATCTTTTCATATAGCCGTTAAATGTTCACTCGCCCAATTTCCAAGAGGCATTGCGATACATTGAGGAAGTCGGCTGCAGCCGCAGGGGAGGGGGGGGGGGAGCTGGCTACTGAACTGGCCGACTCTGTACAGACACTATTGGGGGGGGGGGGGGGGGGGGATGCAAAATAAATGTTTAAAAGTTGAAAAAGCAAATTTTAAAGCTTCTTCTATGAGAAAGCATTTTCTGTATTTTTAGATTCCCTACGAGGAAGCTTCGCGAACAAAGGAACATTATGCTAAACCGATATGAAATTTTGAATATTTATGTGGAAGCGATATAAAAATTCCAATTTTCAACTTTTTTCAACGTCAAAGCCGTGTTTTTTACTTTTATGCAAAACGGCTGGCCGATTCTCAGGTTCAGCGCGAAAAAATACACCATCGTCGCGCTTCACTTTGTCGGATCTCTGCTCGGCGTGAAACAATAAATGGAATTATGCACTCCTCAATTTGTTTGGCACTTTTGATTTTTACTCGATAAATCTATATTATAACCCATTATCTAGGTTTTTGTGTATTTCTTGCCATAGAACATGATAGGCACCAGGGTTTGTTCGCGATACCATCGAGAAGCAAAGAAATTTTGGATTAGAGGATTAGCTTTGCTCGTCTCGCAGTCCATAGAGTTTCACGTCACCTTAAAGAGGGGAGATTAAGCTATTGGTAAAAAAAAACACCACGTTGCATCAATTTTTAACACTACTTCGGGCGGATAGATCAAATGGAAGAGTTAATCTGGGGTAGTGACCGAAGCTTACATGCGGCATGATTAGTTCGAGTTTGACGAGATTATTCTCCACGTCATCGCACTACACAGCAAATACTTTTTCGTACATAGCTTAATCTTTCTTCTTCAGCGTGAGCCTTAAGGCACTGCAATCTTTGTATTTCTAGCTGAACGACAACCTTTGGAGAGAAAACAATTTTTTTTAAGTGTTACGTATATGAAAATTATAAAACCTCTTTAAGCGAACTCTAAAAATTGAGTTACAGTGCGTGGCTTCAACTAGGACTTTTCTTAAATCGGAAACTAACGTTTAAAGTGGTGGAAGCGAAAAAATAAAAATAAAAGTTTATTTTCGACACTCCCTAATATATATATTTACGTATATACCGTACTCTATTTCGTATTTGGCTAGCTCTATCTTCGTTTACTAGATAGCTAGTGGATTCAACAAAAATGAAAACATTGTTCGATATTTTTTTATTCTTTTTTTTTTAACAGAGAAAATGTAAAAAAAAAGTTTTACTACGCTTCAAGAATTCGACCACTCAACAATAGCGTTACTTGGAGTCCCGTAAACACCGAAACTCCGACGCACCGGCTCGCACGCGAGCCGCGACTCGAGCCGATCGTTTATGGAAAACAGACTGTAACGAACTAGCGAACAACCGGCTCTCTGTTGGCTCTTTTTTTCTCCCGACGGTTAATCAACGCCCGTAATTAGTACGCTTACAGGCCGAAGGACGGATTGATTAGAACGGCCAGTGGGACAGTGACAACAGAGGTCCACAAGCCCCGACGCAAACACGTTACTCCATGCACTTGTTCTAAAAACACGGAACACAACACTGCACTCGAATCTCGTCAGGCACGAAAAGTTCGCTAAAAAAAAAGCTCGAACGAAGCATCGGTGATTGAACGAAAAAAAATCTCCCGTCAATCGCACTAGTTGCGAAAAAAAAAACAAAAAGGAAAATAAACGAAAATGCTTCCTTACAACCATGCACTACGTATTGTTTAGTTTGTATTTTTTCATATTGTCAGGCACTGAAAAGTTCGCAGATTGGCCGAAGTATCGGCGGTTAAACGAAAAACATAATATGCCATCAATTCACGGCTGTTGCAAAAAATAATCATGAAAAAGCATTTCTACAACAATGCCCTATGTATTGTTTATTTTGTACTTTTTTCACATCGTCAAGCGTGGAAAATTCACTGAAAAAAGCTCAGCCGAAGCATCGACGATTAAATGAAAAAAAATCTGCCACGAATTCGCAGCGATTGCGAAAAAAAGTTGAAAATTGAAATTTTCATATGGCTTCCTCATAAAAATTGAAAATTTAAATTTTCATATGGATTCTTCGTAAAAGTTGAAAATTTGAAATTTTCATATGGCTTCCTCATAAAAGTCGAAAACTGCAATTTTCATATGGGTTCTTCATAAAAGTCGGAAATCGCAATTTTCATATGGCTTCATCATAAATGTTGAAAATTGCAATTTTCATATAGCTTTTTCATAATGATCCTTTATGCGCAAAGCTTCTTCTATGAGAAAGCCACAAAAAAGAAACGGCTTTCTCATAGAAGGAGCTTTGCGCATAAAGGATCATTATGAAAAAGGGATATGAAAATTGCAATTTGCAACTTTTACGAAGAAACCATATGAAAATTGCAATTTTCAACTTTTATGAGGAAGCGCTATGAAAATTGCAATTTTCAACTTCTATGAGGAAGCGCTATGAAAATTTCAATTTTCAACTTTTTTTAACATCAACGTCTTGTTAAACTTTCATGCAAAACGGTTGGCCGATTCAGGTTCAGCGCGTAAAAATACTCCATCGTTACGCTTCATTTTGACGGATCTGCGCTTGGCGCGAAAAAATACATGGAAGTATGCGCTCCTGAATTTTTTTTGCAATATTAGTTATCAAAATCCCCGTAAAATTTTGTCTGTGGTCGTCGTTCAGGGACTATATTAAATCGGTTTTTTTCACACTGATCACGAATCTAGCAGTTATTCAGCTTCTTCCTCAACATTGAAAACGAAAAGACGCCTCTGTCGTGAGGTACGATTTTTTTTTAATGTTGTAAAATGTAACGGTTGAATCGATTCTCGCCAAATTTAATAGGGAGCATAGGTCCATAATAATTAATTCATGTCGAAGTTTTTAGGCAACTACCTCAAAAATTTTAACAGTTAGAGTGCAAATCATATTTTTGGAAAATTTGAAAATTTCACGAAACCGAGACCCCTCTACTGATTCTTACCAAATTCAATAGCGAATATTGTTTAATAACAGTCTACTTCTGTAGAAAATTTTAACCCGATAACTCAAAATTTGCGAACGTTAGAGTGCGAACACACTTTTTACAAAAAATTAAAAATCTTATAAAACCTGAACGAATGTCTCAATTATTACCCAAATTGTAACAAACAGAGGCACCTAACTACTCTACTTGTGTGCCAAATTTCAACCCGATTGATACAGCCGTTCTTGAGTTATAGGCGATTGAATTTTACAGGCCTGACACACACACACATACACAACCATCCATCCAAACATTTTTTCTAAAGGTGATTTTCCGATGTTTTAGAACATTCTGAACACGTTTTCATTAAAATCTCGAAAACATTTTTGTCGTGAAAACAAAGCTTCCTCTATGAGGAAGCAAAAACAGAAAAACGAAAAAAAACATTTCTACATCAATGCACTATACATCGTAAACTTTGTATTTTTTTCGAATTGTCAGGCACGGGAAGTTCACTAAAAAGAAAAGCTTGGCCGAAGCATCGGGGATTAAATGAAAAACGTAATCTGCTGTCAGTTCACGGCTGTTGCGAAAAAACAAACAAAAATTAAAAGCGTTTTTACAACAGTACTTTATGCATTATTTATTTTGTACAGCGGAGGGTTTATTTAACATCGTCTTCTAACATGTGCATCAAAGTTATGCAATGCAGTGTACAGCTTTATGCAGTCGTTTGTTATCGTTTAGCTTTTAAAACATTGTACAAATATTACGAAGGGCATAATTGTATGGTGAATCGAAACGAGAGTTGTTTTAACTTACCTAATACCGTTCGACAGAGTGTCTCTGTCGTGGACAAATAAATTTACACCGCCCGGTTAAGGGTTAACGGAAATATTCGACGATCCATCAATGCACGAATAAAAGTGCACCAAACTCGAAACTACTGTACGGGATGCAATGAGAAAAATTTAACGTTTATATAGAGTCCCGCGAGCTCGTTGAAACTTTGGCTCTACATCCGGCATAGTGCGTTGAGCTTTTCGACCGAGGAGAAACTCTCAAAGTAATTTTTACTCGTTTCCGCGATTCATTCCCAGCGTTCAACGAGAGGATTTACCCTGGCTCTTCCAGCGACCGAATTACGTGCGAATAGGAAAATACAGAAATGTTACAGTCCTCGACTCTCGAAGGGTACAAATTCGTACACAGCAGAAAAAGCGTAGACACAATTTTAATTCACATAGTTGAAGCTGTTTTTTTATTTGTAAAAAACGTATGAAAGGTTCAAAATGAAATAAACGAAGCGCAGCTAATCTTACGACGACAACGTATGTAAAAAAGGTACGAAACTTCATCGTCGCTAATTTCGTTTAGTCAAAGCCTTCGTGCGGAAAAAAACCGTGCTGAGAGAAAAAGTAAAAAATATCGAAGGGTTTTTTGTCGCTTTATTCGTGCTGCGATTTGGTGCTGGGCGAGGCTGAAACTTGGAGTTATTGACGAAGAGCTTTAGCCGCATCGTGAACTAACAAAAAAGCGATTTATTTTTTTTCGGCACATCGGCACATACACATGGAAGTATGAGCGGATCATTTTTTGGGAGATTTCAACCCGACACAAAAAAAAATGTAACGCGACCCTTTTATCATGTTTTTTTACACGTTTTTCTTCTCCCCACACCGGCACGAAAATAGATTTTCCACCTCCTCCGGTACCCTATCGTATTATCTCGTTCGTTATTCCATGTAGAACATGACGGAGTCCTGGGGCTTTTTCAATTTCATTGAGAAGTATATATGCATATAGCTGTTCGAAAACGTTGATCATTGCAATGTTTCTTTTTTTGCAAAAAGCGTTTATTGCTTTGCGTGTTTTAAACTTATACACTAGGACCTCGATTTTTGCGCTCACGGTTTCCTCAACAGTCCCCACCACGCAGCGAATATCGATCCGTGCAGCAAGCTATGGGCCAAGCTCGACAGTTAGTATGGACGAGGCGCGTGCAACCTCGATTTTGTTAAGTGTGATGCGGAGCCGGTCCCGCCGCTGTCAACGAAATCGAGGTCCTAGTGTACAGTAGAACCTTCGATTATCCGAACCTTCGTAAGCCGAACTCCTCCATTATCCAAACTGTGACTTGCTCTATCCGAACCATGACCCAAAATTTCGATGTCATTTCATCGTTGAGGGCTACTTTGTTGCAAGCGCTATCAAGCTTGTATCGAGCGCCTATGAGGTAAAACTACCAACGGCCGGACGCTTAAGGGAGCAGTCCCAGTCCCCTGACATGCATAACTGTGTGAACTTAGCACCCGGCTTTAAATAATCGAATTTCTTTTTTTATGATTCTTATAGAGCTTTGTATGTAGTTGATTGTAGTAGCAAATTTTTCGTTTGTAGTAACCCAAAAAAAAGTTATGAGACTTTAAAAAAACCCATCCACCCATTTTGAAATTTTTAAAATTTAGTGGCCGATTTCGATGGAGAATTGTTCGTAGTTGATTGTAGTGAAGGAATTTCCGTTTGTAGTAGCGAGGAAACATTTTTACAACAATTTTAATTTTTTTTTTAATTGCAATTTTGTTTTTTTACGGGCCTTCAACACATTGCAAGTACTACCTCGAAAATCGTTTATAGTTATTTGTAGCAACCTTTATGTCGTTTGTACTTCCTCGAAAAGTTACGAGGAGGAAATATGGTTAAAGTTGTAGCTGCAGGTAGGTTTGTAGTTGTTTGTATTACGGTTAATTACGTTTGTAGTAACTCGAAAACTGATGCTGCATCGATATACTCGAAGATCTGATTCTAACATCGTTTGTAGTACCCCGAAAACTAACGTGAAGTCAATATACTCGAAAGTCTGATGATGAGAATTGTGTGTAATTTTTGAAAATTACGTTTTTTATTAACTAAAAACACAATTTTTAAAAAAGTACACGAAATTCTAAAAAAAATCCATACGCATTCAGAAAAATTAGCAAATCGTTTCCATTTTAAAAAAGATAGATTTCCAGGTGATTTGCTGGGAGACTTCTTTTCGTTAATTCGTTAATAACATTTTGGAATTATTATTGTGCAAAATCAATCTTTTCAACACCGTCCATATGGTTGATTTTTTAAAGATTTTTATTCCATCGAGAAGTGTTTGCAATTCTCTCTCAATTCTCTCTAAACTCACATGAGGTCGTCATGTGGCTATTCCTGCCCGCTAGTACTGCCTTAAGTTCCAAAAGAATGCTATCAGGTAGCGTTATACATATGTAAAATAATACTTAATCATATTACTATTTTTTCGAAACTTAAATAGCGACACTTACAAATTTCCGTAATACAACTCTCATTTGACTAGCTAATGTGCAATTACTACCTAAATAACGAGACACGCGATGCATAATGAGATCTGATAACCCGAAAGAGCAAAGTGTTTCACGAACGAACGTAAAGTACTAATGAATATGTATTAAAACTGGAGCCAATAAGGTCCATGCAAAAAAAATACACATTCCGGCCGGCTTGCAGAGGTGTCGTTCCGACAACTTACTACTTTGATGTCTCTACGATCAACAGCCTAATCGCATTGTACCAATTCACGACATTTGACACAGGGCATCGAATGAAGCTACGGAGGCCATACACACACTGCACTAAATGTCGCGCTCCATCTAACCGACAACACTTCGCTGTATATGTTTACACGCGAAACCGAGCCGGGAACAATTTGGGATTACGCGTACGAAACGCAGATATTCAATCGCGAAGGAAAGCGTCGTTTTATTTCGCCAAGTGACAACATGAAAATGGCGCGTACGTCAAGCTAACGTCGCAAGTATGTCAGTAGATTCTCTGTCGAATGGGAAAGATTCGTCGACAGATTTACATACGTTGATAGAAAAACGTGCGAGAAAAAGAATATGCGCGAGAGGCGGATCGCTCCAGATTTTCTTCGAGGGGTAAAACATACTCGAAAATGCGGAGTGACGTCGAGTTCCCGGAGCATTGTACTGATGCTAGTGATGGGCGATGTTCTGAAAATCGATGTTTTTCATGCGCTGCATCGATTGTTTTATTCGATGTTTTAATGCATCAATTCATCGAAACATAATCGATTATTAAGACAAATAATCGATGTAATTTTTTACTGACAATGCGCAGGCGCAGTAGGTCATGATTAAAAACACTTTCACCGTCTATGGACAATTCGAAATTGTACACTTCAATGGTAGGTTTATTTTGTAAAAATTGTAACGCTTCTACAGTATGATAATAATATCTATTGTTTATTTGGTTTTCCTTGACACGGAATATTGGAACCCTCGAATTTGGCGAAGACACCCGAAATCGAAATCTATAGAGAATTGCATTAAAAACTTGGACATTATAAGCACAATGTGCCCTTCATAATAAACAGGTTTTACTATATTTCTATACAACTTGTTTCTATACAACTATACTTACTTATCCTACCTCCGCCTTCTTTACTCTTTCGTCGAAGTTTACCGTGTTGCACTGATGAAAGTGCAACATTTATTTTTTTTTCTTGTAAATATAGCGTTTAAATGAATGTGGGCTTTCTCTAATTATCTCTAATTAAAAGATCTATCGATTCAGCATCGATGTTTTAGAAAATAAATCGAATTTGAAGCATCAATTTGTTTCGTAATCGATTATTTAAGCAGCGATGTTTTTTTTTCAACATCGCCCGTCACTAACTGACGCCCGCATAGTATACATCGTCGTCGCAGAAGATCCTGGCGCTGCAATGCGCGGGGGCACAAACCAGGAAACATGTGCGATCTGCGCATGCGCACTGTATTAGTAAATCCACCGTATTTCTCCAGTGGGACGCTGTAGACCTTTTCTCACGGCTTCGCGTATTAAAATCTCGAGTTTTAGGTTAGAAAAAAATTCGCGCGTGTTTGGTTCGTTCACCTGTTGATAGACGATCGGAGCCTCGGTGTAAAAAAAGTGGATACACAGCCCCGAAAATAGTATTGCATATACGAAAACGAGAAATCAGTCTCGACATTTTTCGTGGAGGAGTGTAAACAGTGTCCGCGCCATTTCGACAAGCTTCGTTCATCGTTATTAACGCTCACGTAGATTATCAGCCGCCATTTAACAGGCTGAAGGAGCTCTCCTCGATGTCGTCTGTGTGTCCGAAGAATTGCTGCCGAATGTGAAAGATTCATCAACAGGTGTACACTCGTCGATAGAAAAACGCGAGAGAACGAGAATATGCATTACTGGCGGATCTCTCGCGACTTTTTTCACGTTGTAACATAGACGCGAGGTCAAGGCAGCGAGTGACGTCGAGCTCTCCGAGCGTTTTACTGACGCGAGCGTAAGTAGTAGAACATGCATCGCCGTCGCGGGAGGTCCTGGCGCTGCGGTCAGCTGGGCCCGCAAGCCAGCAAACAAGTACATTCTGCGCACGCGCGCTATAACGACTTCTTGAAAGCGTGAGTCTACGTGCACAAGTGCGATCGATTTAGTGTGACACGCTCGTAGACCTCGCAATGCCCCTGTCGGGACTTTAGCTTTCTGTGAGCCATCTAGCCGCTATTCTCATCAAATTTTTTACCAATTTCTCTCTTGTAAAGTACGCGGCTGCAGCCGCTATCAAGCCCCCCATACTGTATCGCATTTGCACGAGGACGCAGGGAAACTGCAGAAAACCTGCGCCGATACGGCCGGTCATTCCAAATGCGTCTTGATATTCGTATTCGATATACTTCGAGTACGAACACCAATCCTCAGAATTCGACCTCCCGCTCAGCGGTTCCAATGCGCCAGGTAGTGCACGACTAGGCGGTCACCCATCCAAGTACTGACCGTGAACGATTGAGCTTGACTCTGGGGACCACCGAAGCTGCACACCAACCGCGCATCCATCGCTGTCGGTACGCTTTCAGACCTAATGTCGCGGCTCCGCATCTTTGAATCGCATTTTCGGTTAGAAAAGAAATTCGCGTATATTATTCATTCACCTGTCGACAAGCGAGCGAAGCTCGGTGCATAAAAAGTGGATACATCAGTCAATTCCGAAAGTAACATTGCAGCTACGAAATGGAGCATGGCTTCGACATTTTTCGGCGTCGCGGTAACGTCAAGGAGTGTAAACAGCGTCCGCGCTAATTGGGCAGCGATTGTTCGTTGTTATTTGCGCGCAAGCAGATTTCCACCCGCCATTTAACAACTCGCGTTTCGTTCGATTAATAAAACTGAATAACCGTGCACGTTCGGTTTCGAGATTAATGATACGAAGGATGGCAGTTTTTTAATGCAGTGAAGTGTGGCGTTATTTGCTCTGGTGTTGATTATCCTTCCGCGTTCGAATCACTTGCGTCCCATCGGGCCAATAAAGTTACCGTGGTTTTTTTTTTGCAAATAAAAGTTACCGCGGTTTTTTTCAAATAAAAGTTCCGCGGTTTTTGTTGCAATAAAATGTGTCGTTCAATGCAGTGATAAATATATATGCATATCGGTGGCCTGTAAGTTACAAATAAGTGCAGTGTCGAATTTGATGAACATTCGAATTGGATTAGCCGTTCGTACGGTGCTCATCGAAGTAGTCGGGGAGAGTGGCTGTGACCCGCACGAGACATCTTGGAGGTTTGAGATGCACAAAATATGACATTTTTTTTACTGTACCCCACCGGTGGGGTACGGTGAGCCATTCAGCGATTTTTTTTGTTTTTTTTTTCAATAAAAAATGGTCTACATAATAATAAAGTTCACGTCGATTAGGCCCTCACAGCGATATTCATAGATACTCACAAATACTCACAGATATTCACAGATACTCACCCGATACTCACACATACTCAGATACTCACAGATACTCACGGATACTCACAGATACTCACATGGATACTCACAGATCTTCACGGATACTCATACAGTACTCGCGGATACTCATAGGGTACTCACGGGTACTCATACGGTACTCGCGGATACTCACACGGATACTCATACAGTACTCGCGGATACTCATAGAGTACTCACGGATACGCATACAGTACTCGCGGACACTCATAGGGTACTCACGGGTACTCATACGGTACTCGCGGATACTCACACGGATACTCACGGATACTCACGGATACTCACGGATACTCACACGATATACATAGATGCTAACATAGATACTCACACGGATATACACAGATGTTTACATGGTACTCGCTGATACTCATATGGTACTCACGAATACTCACACAGATATTCACGAATACTCAAACGGTACTAACGAATACTTACACAGATGCTCACAGCGCTGGCACAGATACTGCAAAGGCGCTAGCCAACATAACCGCAAGATTATTATATTAGTAATGGTCGCAGCAAAAACGTATAGACAAATTGTCTGTAGAAGCCACTTACAAAGGTTATTTTTCTACTACTTCATTCTGATAAAACTAATATTTACTAAAGACAAAAAGGAACACGCTGCCCTACCGGTGAGGTATAGTTAGGCATTTCTTTCAATCGAATTATTTAAATAATTCCAATCTTTTTTCTGTAATAATAAAGCAAGCACATATATACGAAGATCTATAGAGGGAAATTATGAAAGTTGTATTTCTATTAGTTTATCCAGGTGAGACTAGTATTCATTAAAAAACATAGTGACAGACTGTGCCCCACTTTCCACTCGGTCGTACGCTAAAAACATATCCTATTGTGAATAGCTACCATCCTGCATTTTTTCTACCTTACGGACAATAGAAGACCATAATATAAATTAAAAAAATATCTTCGTTAATACATTTCGTTCGTTTTCTCGGCTGGCCACGATAAGATGGACTAAGTGAGGCAGACAATGAATGATATAAACGTGCCTAGGGGGGACGAGAGAGCGGAAGCTCTGCTGCAAGCTGATCCGAACTACTCGGATTTCCGTTGATGCGTGGGAGGGGCTCTTACGGATACGTATGGACTCGTGCCAATATCTGGATAATGTCTATTCCCGTCGAGAAATCGAAGCTTTAGCCGGCCCAGCCTGCTCCCGAGCTCGGATTCTGCTCTTTACCTTTCGATTCAGAGTAAATATTTGAATGGAGAGAAAAAAAGAAAAAATGAAAATAAAGAAGGAGCACGAGAAATCGACCCGTGGCTTATCGAATTTTCAAGTCAGCAACTGAGTCTCGGTCGCCGGCGATCTTTCGTAAAGATGTGAACCGTGCAGACTGCAAAAATGCGTAACGGGTAAATCACTTTCGTTGATGTCAATTAATTTCGCGTTTGCAAAATCATTTGCCGTGGATGCACGACGCTTAGAGTGGCAGTTCGAGATCCCAGGCATGGCTTGTGGCGTCGCTCACACCTCTGTATTTATCCGAGCGCTACGTGCCCCGCGTGTCTGTTTACTATAAAGCTCTGCTAATACGCTCCCTCTATTCTTAGTAACGGCGTAGAGTAGAAGGAGCGCGAGCTTACTGCACAGAGTCAAGATTTTTCTACGCGGACCATGAATTTAACCCTTCTACAGACGAATCTTTTTCCGACGAAAAAAAAATGCTTCTTAATTCCTCGAATATTATCTTTATCAAAATAGGCTAAAAATAATCTAAAAAAAAATCAATTCCCAAATTTTTACACCAAAGTAATAAGGATTCTTTGAATGAAATTTCCGGTCGAAATCATACATTACGATGTTAGTGCGAAAAAACTTTTTCTGACGAGTGTGAGTGTGCAGCACGAGCCGAAGGCGATAAAATATTTTTTCCCGACTGCGCTAAAATAACCACATTCCTTGCGTGCAATACGGGCGGAAAATAGCCTATTATTGACCGATGATCATTATTAATCAGTGCGCATGCGCAGTACAATTTCATTATTCCCTAGGGAGTAATAGGGCTCATTACTCCCTCTGCAAGCTCTCCAGGGGAAGAAATGGTCATTGGCGAATATGACGATTTTGCGACGCAAAAAATGCGGTTATTTTAACGAAGTCGGAAAAAAAATATCGTATGGCACAAGAGAGGAAGTGCCTTTTCGCTCGTGTGAATTTCTGCCCTCGCTTCGCTCGGGCATCAAACTTCACACTCGGTGAAAAGACGCACTTACCTCCCTTGTAGCATAATATACTATTTTTCCCGACTGCGCTAAAATAACCACATTCCTTGCGTGCAATACGGGCGGAAAATAGCCTATTATTGACCGATGATCATTATTAATCAGTGCGCATGCGCAGTACAATTTCATTATTCCCTAGGGCCCATTACTCCCTCTGCAAGCTCTATTACTCCAGGGGAAGAAATGGTCATTGGCGAATATGACGATTTTGCGACGCAAAAAATGCGGTTATTTTAACGAAGTCGGAAAAAAAAATCGTATGGCACAAGAGAGGAAGTGCCTTTTCACTCGTGTGAATTTCTGCCCTCGCTTCGCTCAGGCATCAAACTTCACACTCGGTGAAAAGACGCACTTTCCTCCCTTGTGGCATAATATACTATTTCGGGAGGCATCGGTACTCGTGAATATTTTTTTCAATGAAAATTCAACGAGAAACCTGAAAATAACTATTTTGCCAACGTAGCGAATGAACTGCGCTGGCGATTAAAGGGTTCGAGTAGATCCGTCACTCGTTATACTTCCCATCGGGTTTCCTTTCTATCCACGGATATCTGTGTCGAATGGAGGGAGTAAAATTTAATAAATCGTCCCGCGATAATTATCTTCATCACTCGGGAGGGATTAAACCGGAAGGACCCCTGGCGGTAATTCAGTCACGTCGCATTAACGCCGCCACGCAATCCCAGCACGTATACGACGCCGGTGAAAAGCGATACGCTAAATATTCGATTTACTCGGTACGCGTACATTTTTTTTTTTTTTAATAAAAATTTATCAAGTTATTGCTGAATAGCTGTTTCGCCAATATAGCGAATACACTGCGCTGGTAGTTAAAGGGTTCGAGTCGATCCGTCACTCATTGTACCTTCCATCGGATTTCCGTTCCATCCACGGATATATGTGTCGAAGGGAAGAGTAAACTGTAATTAATCGTCCCGCGATAACTATTTCCATCACTCGCGAGGGATTAAACTGGAAGGACTCATGACGGTAATTCAGTTACGTTGCATTAACGCTGTGACGCAATCGCAGCGCGTGTACGTCGCCGGTGAAATGCGATACGGTAAATCTTTGGGGTCTGCTTTATTTTATTTTTTCTGCGAAGTACACACATGACACACAAACATGCAAAATAGTATAGTAATACGCGTTACGGTGCTGCACCCTCTGCCGCACGGAGGGGGATAAGATGATGGATGGGGAAGGCTTGACCTTAAGGGTCGACGTGCGTTAGAGGCAGGTGAAAAAAAAAAGTAAAGCAGGTATAGCTCGATACGGATGCTTTTACCGGTGGCTCCGAGCGGAATAGCGATATAATACATTGACGGGGTGAGGGGGGTAAAACGGAACACCCCGAGGTCAAAACGCACTTGTGTCCTCCGTTCGAGACGAGAATTTTTTATTTTTATGTCCCACTGAGAATTGTCAAAGAGTGGTCCGTTTTGCCCCGCGCCTCCGCACTTCACTATACATTACGGTTAATACTGCAGCTACGATCGCAATTGACATTACGCAAGCTGCACATACTCTCGTTCCGAGAATCGCCGAGTTGCCTTCGTCGAGCGTACCAACAAATCGCTCGACAATAATCCCTCCTAACGGAAGCGGTGAATAAAATATTGTGGATTATGTGGAATGCTTGAGAGGTGACAGAGTTCGTCGACTCACGGCTCGCAAGCAGCTGAGTTAGTCGCTGGGTGCGTCGTGCAAAGCGTTGTCCCAAAATTATTGATATTAATTCCCGACGATTGATCCTTGAAGCTTTTTTGAAGAAAAAAAAAGTTTTAACTCATCAATTCGACGATATGAAATTTTTAACGATAGGTAAAACGATAGTCTGGTACTTTACAACCGGAGGGATGGAGCGAGCCAAAAACGTTATCGGGTCGAAGCGCGACCTGAATTCAACCCCCTGACGCACGTCGATCGTCGCGACCTGACCGCGAGGTGCAAACGAGGTCAGTCACCATGACGTCGATCTTCGTGCAAACACGCAAAAATATATTCCACCCTCGACCACATCGATTAATAATTGAAATTTACTTCTTGAGTCGTCAACTTTCGAGCCTTGTAGACCGCACATGAGTCTGGTGGAAAAAAGACCCTCGAGCTGTTCCGAAAAGGTCTTGCCTAAAAAATAAAAAAATTAAAAATTAAAAAAATTAAAATCGTACAAGATATTTTGTCAAAAGCGCGTAACATCTTTGATGTTCGCTATATCTACGTGACGCCTCTCGACAGACATGTTGCTTGCATCCTATCGTCTCGATTTCGACTACGACAAAGCGACAACAAAATATTGATTTTTGCACGAAGTTTTGCGACGACGAAGATACGATTTCTGCCGGACCCATGTGCGGTCCTTGGGTGCTTTAAGTATGTCATTTGATCGTCGAACATCAAAACATGATTTGACCAATTCGACGCGAGACTGACAGACATCGATCATCTACTTTTCCAAAAACAGAAATTCTCTTTTCCTTGTTTTCCGACCAGTTTTTTTTCTCAGCGACAGTTCAGAACAGTCTCGCGCTCGTTCCTGCCTACGAGATGCACACACCGATGCACGGACTCACCTCGAACCTCGGTTGACTATCCCTGGAAGGGTGGTGTGGGTTAACGACGCTCGGCCAGCAGAAGCACCGAAGGTAAAGCCAGAGGCGTCAACAAATTTGTGCCTCGTACGCGCTGGGTTATATAGCGATCGATCTCTTCTCTCACGCTCGTTCCATGCTTGCCGAGGCGACTTCCGTCTCGACGGTGCGTCGCTGCCCCGAGGGCCTTTGCGGCCTTCAATCCCGTCCTCGACACTCGGTGTGTTCGATTTAGTCGAAGATGTAACTCCAGGGATGCAGCCCGGAGTCCACCGACCGCCAGTGCTCCTCTCTCGTCACGCGGACTCTGTGATTTTAACCTCTCGCCCTATCTCGCTATCGTTCTTAGACTTCGGCGCTCCCCGTTCGCCACAAGGCAGCTCGAGGCCCGCGGGCGCGAGACGAAATCACATTTTCACGCCGAGAGCTCGGTAGGACGCGATTATATTTTTATTTTTTCGCACTCTCCGCGCTCCCCTCTCGATGGGATAAAAAAACACAGCCACACATGCACTCTCTTACACACGCACACACACACGCACGCACGCTGAGTTGCTGGTTATCGGCGGCAGCAGCAGCAGCGGCACACTCCGGCGATCCTCGACGCCGCGCGAACTACCGTTCGGTATTACGAGCTTCGTGAACGAGCGACGTCGCTGTTGCTGCGCTTCACGTCCTCCCCGTGCTAACGGCACGCTCGGGGGGGGTTACAAGCGAAAATCAACATGGGCTCTCGTGCTGTTCCGCTGCCGCTGCTATGCCGCTTACTGCTCGACTGGCTGTAGTTCTCTCGGCGCTGCTCGTGCGCTCGGACTCTGCGTCGCAGGGGCGGCGGACGCACGGCGGGAGGGAGGGAGGGAGGCTAATGAAGCGTGGGGAGTAGGATGGAGCGAGAGGGTTGCAGGCGCAGACGCGCTCGAGAGCTCGTAGGGGTCGTGTGTGTTGAGTCGCGGAGGGCGCGCGCGCCTCTGCACTCCCCTGACGCTCCCGGCCGCCATTTTTGGTCGCGCGGAGTGGGGGCTACACTACTATGGCCGAGGGTGTAAGCGACGACTGTAGTATACTACATTCGCACGAGTACGAAAACACGCCGGCGCGCACCGTTGTTCTCGCCGTCCTATGCTTCTTCCTCTTTCTGTCCCTTTCTCTTCATCCTCTTCTTCCTCTTGCCTCAACAGCTCCCCAATCTTCCGACTGGCATAAGCTCGGCCTCTCTCGATCCATTATACTCCGATGTATTCAGCGGGAGACAAAAGCATCGGGCACGTTATCCCAGCGTGATGCGTGGCGCGGCGCCACGCATCGGTACTCTCCTGCAGACCGATCGATCGGTCAACCAGCCAACGGACACGGCGCGTTTTCACACGGCGAATATTCAAGAAGAACCTAAATGTACCAGCCAGGCTCGCCAACTACAATCGGGGTACCCGATGTCAGTACGGACAGTCGAAGAGAGTTCGACATTCTACGAATGCTTGTCGTCGACAATCGTTCTTGTTAACTGTGCGAATTTTTTTTGCAAATCTTTTTTTTTGTCATTGACCTCATTCCCGCGGTCCACGCAGGTAGCCTTGAAACTTGGTGTTATGGAATAAAAGTTTGAAGATTTATTTATTTATTTATTTATTTATTTATTTATTTATTATACGGGACGAACCCTTTTACTTTTACTGCCTTTTTAATGTCATTTTAATGTCATTTTAATGTCATTTTTGCGATCGACCAATTTTCGATATCCCATTTTCGAATTTTTTTTTTACCCACTTTGCAAAAAGTGGCGATTTACGCTATCTTCAACGAACGATATGCTGTGGGTCCCTTTTTTTGCCGTGGCAGGATGACGGTTTATTTGTCTGAAAAGATCTCGTGTGAGTGCAGACGGCAGGTGCAAAGTATGAAAGGGTTGAAAGCCGTGCGACACGGTGTCCTGGGAGGTGAAAAATTTGCCAGCAGTTCTTGCCACAACAATGTCGATCGAGGACCAAGATTAACTCTCGCTTTTTTTTCTTTTCGTTTTTTTTCTTTTTTTTTTTTAACGCACATGGTTTTTGGTATCGAAAATTAAAACGCAAGCCTGTGAACACTGAACTCGTTCATATAAATGATTTATTACTTGTTAGTACATACATTTGCGCCAGCACAAAAAAAAATGATTGAAGGAGGGCAGCGTCATATAAAATGAGAATGACGAGGACAAACGTCGTACGATACAGTTTTCGCAACTTTGTCATTCATTAACGGTATTTATCCGAGACTAGACATTCGATTAATCAATCGTGCGCTCCTCGTGCCTCTTCATCTCGTTTTAATTGTCTAAAAATTTCGCGACTTCTTCACCGTTTGATAAACGTCGTAATGTAATATGAAAACCGGTTACACGATCCCTTGTACGGTGACGAACCTTTCGAACACTCACACCCACGCACGCTTCCGGTCTCGGCAACGCACGAAAAACCACGCTATCAAATTTTCTTTGACGCATCCGAGAGTTCGAATTTTTCCCGACGTTAAGTCAGAATCTCGATTGACGAGTTACGTTCTGTCGGTGAATTTTTTTGCTGTTTCAGGCTCCGTCAATCTCGCTCGCGTTATTTACACACGGAAAAGTTACGGGCAGGGGGGCAAAGAGTGGGGCGGGGGTCTCCATCGAGTTTCGTATTTACAAGGGCAGTGTTAGACGAGCCCGAATTATGCTCGGGCAGGCACTATAGTTTTACTCTTCGCAATTGCGTTCCGCACTTTCACAATGTTCTTCTTTTTTTTATTCCCGCAATAACAATCTCGCGGATCGCCGAAGAGCCTCACTATAAAGATTCAAAATTTTTCATTCTGACGAAGCTTCGTGGGAAAAGCCTCTCCGTCGACTGATCCTCGGTCGCGTGTAACGTTCCACTCGCGTGATCGCGTAACAATTGATTGTTGTCCGTTTTTTTTTTATTCAATTTTTTAAAACTTTTTATATCTGATAATCACAATATTTTATTGCGAATCCGGGTGTTCGTTGTCGTCGGTGCTCGACCGTGCCAGCCGTTCATGCGCGACTGTTATAATCTCCCCGCTCATGCATCGATCGTTCTTCGTATTACCGGTCCGCTCTTATAAATCACAAATTCTAAACAACATAGGTTCGCCGGGAATCTACAAAAATACTCGTCAAATTTTCTTGTACACTGTCTGCTCGCGTGCGCGCGACAAAACACGTGTTTTTATTTTACGTTTTGAATTATTTTTCGTTGTCTCAGTCGCGAGAAAGAACATTTCTCTTTGTGTCGTCGAACGTTTAATTCGAATAAAAAAATATGACGGAAGGCCGCCACCGACTATCTTCAGTTCGGTGTAACATTGAAATCATCGACGTGGAACTCGTCGAAATTGGGTCTGAGAACGGTTAACGTATAAATGTGATAGCTGCTCGGCAATAAGAGCGCTCGTTCGTTTCACACACTTTCTCCCCGTTGGGGCTGCGGAAGAGAAAAAAAAACGATCCGTACCTCCGCGGCTACTTGCTCGGTACTCTGCACTTCTATCACGAGTCTACCGGAGGAAACACGAGTCTACCGGAGGAGGAAAAGTAAATAAAGAAGGATCAGTTACGATCCATCCAACATCGAAGCCTTGAGCCTACTTCGACAACACCGGCTCGGAGCAGCCTCGGCAGTAGATAATAATATAAATAATGCGCGACGAAATATCGTTTACCTCGCTCGTATCCGACACCACAAATGCTCTTCATATCTTGTTACTTTCTCTTTTTTTTACTCATTTTTTTCATTTACTTTTTTTCTTTTCATCGCACTTCAATCGTTTTTCACCCTTTCAGTTAACTAGAACCTCCCGCGGATTTTTCTCGACGTAAAAGAAAAAGCGACGGAACTCTTCAACTACAATGGTCCCAGGATGAACGAGTTCTCGAAATAACCGACGATAAAGGAAACGGCTAAGTTAATACTTGTAACGTAGATAAATATAAAAAAAGCCCTCGTCTAGGATTGTTCGGGAGTTTATCTCGATCGACGCGACGATGGAGAGGATTACGGTTTTTTCCACGCTCGCCTAAATACGACCGACCCGAACGGATTTCAACTATCGGCGGAGAACGATCGCCTCTCGGCCGGGTTTCGTCAGGAAAACAGCGTCGCCATGGAGTCTTCATGATCGGATGGACGACGTGCTCGACGTGGACGACACAACGCGATTCAGCTTGCTGTCGATTATTATCTCGTCGCCGTTTCGTATGTTGTATCGGTAGAGCTGCTTGTTCGGGTAGAGCATTTCCTCCGGACCGTACTGGGCCTTCATCACCTGTAGCATTAAAAAAAACACATCTTCAGATATCCAGCCACGAGACTCATGAGCGGAAAGGGAGCCACATAATTTTGCCGAAAGTACAATCGGCCGAATCGTCGGATGGCCGAAAATCATGGATCCGAACGTCAAACTTCCGAAACTTTATTTTCCGGAATAGTAAACTACCGAAGCTTTATTTTTCCGAATCGTCAAATTTCCGAAACTTTATTATTCCGAATCTTCATTTCAACGAACGTTACTGTTCGGAAATAATAATTGGCCGAACGTTATTCCTCCGAATCGTCATTTAACCGAACGTTATTCCTCCGAATCGTCATTTAACCGAACGTTATTCCTCCGAATCTTCATTTAACCGAACGTTATTCCTCCGAATCGTTATTTAACCGAACGTTATTCCTCCGAATCGTTATTTAACCGAACGTTATTCCTCCGAATCGTCGTTTAACCGAACGTCATTTTTCCGAATACTAGTTTCACCCAACTTCATTTCCACGAATGGTCAAATCGCCGAATCAACATTCTTTCGAATATTATTTATCTGAAAAGCCATTTATCCAAAAAGTCATTTATCCGAATTGATTCGTACTGAATATTGGCGATTCATATTCATTAGAGTAAAGTAGACTACACTAATATTATTTACTTTCGTAATTCAGTTGATTGGCGATCCGGTTGAATGACTATTCGGTCGATCGATGATTCGGCGACGCGACGTTTGAAAGTTTAACGATTCGGAAAAATGATGTTTGGTGAAATGATTATTCGAAAAAATGGCGTTCGATTGAATGACGATTCGGAGGAATAATATTCGGTCAATTACTATTTCCGAAAAGTGACGTTCACTGAAATGAAGATTCGGAAAAATAAAGTTTCAGAAATTTGACAATTCGGAAAAATAACGATTCAGCAGTTTGACCATTCGGAAAAATAAAGTTTTGAAAGTTTGGCTATGTGGATGAAGTTCGACAAAAGTTCGACAAAATAACGTGGCTCCGCAGAAAGTCGGGTCTCAAAGACGCGTCATTAATTGTACGAATTCCCGTAATTATTGCACAAATGGATTTCAAATAAATTTCGATTTTAAATACCTTCGATCATCAAACGCTAGATAGTTCGAGCAAGGAATTTTGGGGATCGGTGTTCGAGGTACAAATTCGCAGAGGTGTGACGGAGGATCATGAGGGTTAATTCCGAAAGAGTAACGACAACTAAATCGCAATCTCGCGACTCGCGAACCATTGCTCGAGGAACCAAAAATTCTGAAAGGAGCGTTGAAAAAAAGGGATTATCAATTGGTGTTAATTTAACGAACCTGATCGACGTAGAAGAGTCTCATTCTGTTGGCCGGAATCTTAACCATGGACTCCAATTTTGTTTTCAGTTCGAAAACCGTTCTGTAAACGTCCACCGAACGTACCTGCAGCATGAGAGTTTGCATATCAATTACATGACTACCATCCTAGTAAAGTAGGATTATATTAATGCCAGGTGAAACAAAAAAAACATTTGTCGCGCACAGGTGGCCGGGGAAACGCCATTTGCACAGACGCAAAGCGAGTCTGCGGTCGGATAACGAACGCAGTGTAACCCGAACTGTATCAGAGGCCGCTGCGTTTATCGGCTATACGCAACAAACCTCAACGAGATCGCCGTACGTGAACGTGACCTTGACTCTCTTCTCCGGTGTCAGATCGACGTGCACGAGCGGATCCAATTTTCCGTGAATACCGACGAGTTCCGAGAATCTGAAAAGACGAGGAAGAGCAAAAATTATTAATTGTATTGCATCGGTTATTAGTCGGGAAGCTTGTCCTTGAGGGATTCAACTTTCAACGAGCGTCCCATCGATCGGGCAGCGTCCCGATTTCATTTCAGGCCATTCTATTTGCATTCCGGTGACAGAAACGCTCAATGTTTTTACGCGGTTAATTTTTGTCAAATGAGAAAACTACCTCTCCGGCCGGTCGGCCTCAGGCTTATCCATGTAGTATCGAATGAAGGCACGCTCAGCATCCTCGCGTTCCTGAGACGAAATGACCCCTCCGCCGTTCAGGGTTTCCACGTTCGGGAGTCTGGCGATCAGTAATTGTCGCCTCTCGTGCTCGGTGTATTCTCTTGGACTCTGAAATTTTTTCGTAATTTATTAAATGAACTGGTAAAATAAACAAATAACTGGGGGAGCGTTGGAGCACAGTCATTTTTTTCGTTCTTCAATAAAATTACCCATGTCCTGGAAAAACGATCGTTTTCGTGTAAAATTGTGTTTCAATTTTGTTCGAAAGGCTTTGACCATTACGTCGATTGCAACAAATCAAGCGTTTTCTCAACGAGCGGAAAATACTCCAGGTACAAAATGTTATTTAAAAATTTTATTTAAAAACAGAGCTGGGCAAATACCCTAAGTACTTGAAGTACGTATTGAAGTATCAAGTACTTGAAGTACTGAGCGCTAAGTAGTTTTTGAGTACTGACGTATTGAGAACTGGCAGAACTAAATTGCTGAAGTTCTGAACATTCACCACTGAATCCGTACTTGATTCAACGGTCGTTGATTGACACTTCAATACGTACTTCAAGTACTTCGTATATTTGCCCAGCTCCGTTTTAGAAATTTGATTTCGAAATTTTATTTAGAAGTTTTGTTTAAGAATTTTATTTGAGAATTTTTTATTTAAGATTTCTTATACACAAAAAAACTTGCAGACTGTGCTCAACTTTCCCTTACAATCGCGCTTCGGTTTAATGCAACTAGTCACCTCGAAGAGAGGGCAGCTCTGCATCCTCAACGACTTGAGTGCTGGGAATCTGGCGAGCCTCTCGACGTCGTCCCACGTGGACAGCAGTGTCCCATTGACGTTCAAGAACCTCAGCATCCTGAACGGGTCGTGGGACGTGCCGCCCTTGTTCCCACTGCTCTCGCACTCGCTCTCGGTTCGGTTGTAACTTTTCTCGTCGCCAAATATTCTCTCGGTATCGTGGCGATTTTTCGAGGATGACTCGGCATCCCCCGGCACCCGTTCCAAATTTTCATTCTCGTCTTCCTTCGTCCCGATGTTCTCCGTTCCATTGGCCAGCACTTGTTGCTGCTGCTGCAACCGCTTGCCCGGATCGACGTTGAGATTCTCCTCCAAGGCCAACGACCTTATCGGACACTCGGCCAGCACGAGGCTCTCCAAATTTGGAAAAACGTAACCGAGCTTCGATATCTCCGTCCAAGTCTCGATCGGGTTTCCGGTGAAGTGCAATTTTCTCAATGCCTCGTTTTTGTTCTCGAGCTTCGTGTGATCGAGCTCAACGTTTTTGTACTCGTTCAATGACAAATGTAGTTCCTCGAGATTCTCGAGAAGCCGAACGAGATCCTGGACGGTCGACCACGTGACCCTCGTGCCGTTCAGCACGAGGTTCCTCAGCGACTTGTAATTTCCGTCCTTTATCATCAACGACTCGGCGAGGCTGTTGAAGCTCAAATTGACGAACTTTATTTTTGGCATGTGCTGAAGAATACCGAAAACCTCGTCCCACTGGGAGAGCTTGTTCTGGGCAAGATCGAGCTCCTCGACGTTGCGACACTTGGTTCGCAGCTTCTCGTCGTCATTTCCTGCACACTCGATGTCGCAGTCCTGCAGCACCAGCAGAGCCGGTACCGTGTGGCGCGGTGACTTCTTCGGTATGAAGATGCTTATCGACAGAGCCGCCTTCGGCGAACTCGACTCGGTCTCCTCGTCGGTCAACGAACAGTCCGTCGTCGAACTGCCGTACTTCAGTTCCAGTGCTTCCAGCAGAGACGGCATCTTTACAGCATTCTGAAATTATACAATTATTTGTTTAATTTTTTTTTCTATAAATAACAAAAAATGTATTATTACCCCTTCAAGTACCGGGGAGTTTTTATCGATCGCAAGCGACCATGCCTTCTTTCAAGTACAAGAACGATACGGATGTTCGTAACAAATTTTCTTCTGCATTACCAAAAAAAACAACACTTTAAGTCTGTGAGTTTTTACCCTTTTTTTTTTACACATTAACTTTTTATTCGGATCGTTCGAAGGTTGCGTCTTGGCAAATTCGAGGTGCTCATTCAACAAGGATCCTGTACGTGAAGGGTTAAAAGATGATTGTCGATTAAGGTGAAGTGTAACTATGCGTGCGTGAGAGATAGCTCCAATTTTACAACCTACAAATGTCCCAAGCCGTTTACTTCTTGGGAAAATGATGAGAATGGTGAACTGCAGAATTACTGCGCATAGTTTATCGTTCTCTTATTTAGCCCAGAAAATTAACCGTCTTAGAGAATTTTGGATTGTAATTTTTGTTATCGACCGAGGAGTTGCACTTCACCTTAAGGACATTTGTAACGCGGTCGGTAACGAATCGTCTTCTCTATTTTCTGCGAGACCGTTAATAAGGCTCACAAAAAGAAATAAGGTTTTCACGGGTTTATCTATCGATTACGAAAATTTAATTTGCTTTTGGCGAAAATATTGACAGTGTCAAAGAACATAGGGAAGGCGATTTGTTATCGACCGAGCGTGGGGCCGGTGAGCTGTAGGATGTTTCATATGGCCTTAAAAGTCTATATGAAATATCATTATATGAAATACATTATTTATTTTTGTATCTTGATGAGGGTTTCCATACAGAGTTGAGTCGAGAGTAAAACGATTGGCAACTTCGTGATAAGGAGGGAATAACAAGCACGAGGCCTTGAGACGACGAGTGAAGACGCAAGAAAAAAAATCGCGGTTAAAAATTTTTCAAAAAAAATTAACGATTTTTAGATTCATGCCTAGACTCAGACTGCACGTCGCTCATCGCGGTAAAAATTCATTACCGGCGGTGGATTTGTTTCGCTGTACTTTTTTTTGGTCTTTTCGCCCGAAAGACGAATCCGATTTTGTTCGCGGCTCAAAGTAAAGTAAGTAAGTAATCGCGACGAAAAAAAAAGAACGAAAATTCTTTACCGACGGTGATAATTTTTTTAAAACTAATCGCAAACACTTTCGATCGCTACCATTCATACCACTGTAGTAAAGTAACCCGGGAGGTTTGATTGACCGAAAATTCAGTCCTTTTAGATTGTGTATAACAAGGCTGCAACAAAATGTAAACTGTTTTTTTATGGTGAGCATTATGTCAACATTATTAAGTTGAAAAAAATATTTAAAAATTCTGATATTATTTATAAAAATTTTGTTATTGCCGTTTGTACCAAACAAGCAATTTTTACTTAATACCACGATTTCGGTAAAGCGACCGAAAATAGCTTTAGTAACTATAAGTAACTATAAGTGAGTATTTAGTAATTATAAGGTGAAAAAGTTGTTTGCAATACCCTCCTTTATCGATTGAACCTAAACAAAATATTCAAAGATAATTCACACAATCGTGGGCTAAAAAACAAACTAAACAAAAAAAAACGAGAAAACTTTGTTTTTTAGATCGCAATTCTGTGCATTTTTGCTTCCTCGTAGAGGAAGCTTTGTCATGCTGAAAAAAAAAATTTCCAGATTTTAATGAAAACGTGTTCAGAATGTTCGAAAACATCGATCAATGACATTTGGAAAAAATGTCCGGGCGTGCGTGCGTGCGTGCGTGCTTGCGTGCATGCGCGTGTGTGTGTGTGTGTACGTGCGCGTGTGTGTGTGTGTGTCAGACGCGAAAAATTCAAATCGCTATATCTCGAAAATTTTGCACACAGCACGTGTGGTTAATAGTCAATGTTTCTGCGAAAAAATGTCATCCAAAAATGTTCAGTTGTTTTTTTTTGTACGCCATTTTTAATTTCTTCGAAAATGGCTGTACGCATTCTATACGCTGATGGAATATGATCACCCGATGATCACCATTAAAAGGTCACGGAAATCGGTCAAACCGTTTAAATTTTATGCCATTTTGAATTTTTTAAATTTCATGCAAAATTTTTTTTTTTTTTAGATGCATTTTTCCGTATTTTAAATATACATCTCTGAATAAAAAAGTGTCAAATTCATTATCAACATGAAAAAACACATGGAATTGCAGTCCCGGAGCGACAACTAGCGAAAAGTTTATCGGGCATTTTTATAGCCAAAATTGCAAAAATGAGTGATTTTGGGTATTTTTAAACAGCGATTTCTTTGCTTTCCGATGGCATCGCGGAGAAACCCAGGTGCCTATTGTGACCTACAGCAAGAGATACACAAAACGATGGATACGATGGGGTTGGAAAAACTAGATAAAGAGGTGTCACTTGGATTTCTTGAGCAAAAATCGAAAGTGCACAAAAGAAAATTCAGGAGCGCATACTTCCATGTATTTTTTCGTGGCAAGCGCAGCTCCGATAGAGTGAAGCGTGACGATGGAGTATTTTTACGCGCTGAACCTGAATCAGCCAACCGTTTTGCGTGAAAGTTTAACAAGACGTTGATGTTGAAAAAAGTTGAAAATCGAAAGCTTCATAGCACTTCCTCGTAAGGTTAAAAATTGAAATTTTCATATCGGTTTCTCATAGAAGTTGGAAATTGAAATTGTCATATCGTTTTCTCATGATGTTCCTTTATTCGCAAAGCTTCCTCTATAAGGAAGCCAAAAATACAGGAAATGCTTTCTCATAGAAGAAGCTTCGCGAATAAAGGAACATCATGAGAAAACGATATGAAAATTGCAATTTTCAACTTTTTTTTAATACTTTTTTTTAGATTCGATCAATACAGGAGGCAATCAGAAACAACTTTTGTCTCATAGTAACTAAACCTATTTTACTAACCCTAATCGTGGTAATAAGTGAAAAGTACTTGCTTAGTACAAACGACACTAAAAAGATTGTTATAAATAATATCCGAATTTTGTATAGATTTTCCCATTTAATAATATTGCCGCAAATGCTCACCATAAGCATACATTTTGTTCTAGCATTGTTACACACAATCTAAAGTGACTGAACATTCGGTCGGTCAAACCTCCCTGGTCCTAAAAACATCGACCACCGAATAACGATATTGTGTATACGCTCTGCAATTTCCTTCGTTTCAATGTCCGATCAACAGGTACGCGTCGACTGTTTCTCCCGCGTCCTTCGCCGCCGTACGCACAGAGAGCATACAGTGTCTCTCCGTCCGAGCTTGGAAAACGCTCGAGGGCCACAGAGCGAGGTGCAAGCGAGGGCGCGCGGACCCGGCATCCTCGAGAGCAAAACCGGGACGTATAGAATCTCGTCTGACCATATTCGTTAAGGTCGCGGCATTGTCTTTTTGCTTCTGCACCGTGCGCGCCGCGCGCTCGCCTATGGCCGACGCAGCTGGAAACCGGTACCGGTTTCCAGCCCTCGGATCGTTCCCGGATCGTTCGCCCACCGTCGTCGCTCGACGCTGCTCTCGACGAGGCAGCTTTCTTCCTCCCGTGTCGCTCTAAGCTCGCCCACGCTTTTATCAAACACGCCGGCAATTTTTGCCCGGCCACGGTCCGCTTCGAATCTCAACCGGTAACAATAATTTCGTCGCACAAACGAACCGAGTCCGTCCCTCGTTCGTACCTCGAATCAATTCTTCGCATGCACTGTGTACCTCGGTCTCTGACGATCTCGGCGTTGTTCCATTGTTCGCTCGAGCTCGACGAATCAAGTTCACGGTGTGCATGCGATAGAAAGGAAAAAAAAAATAATAATGATGGGTAGCGTTCGCGGGAGGGAGTTCGGATTCGAGAAACAATGAGATTGGAGGCTCGGCGAGTTTACGAGCCGGGATTTCCCGCCTCTCTCGCTTCCTCGTCGAGGCTGCTGCAGGCGAGTCGTTGTTTTGTGCCGACGATCGCACCTCCTCATTAAAATCTTTTCGTAATGAAGATTTATCGAGAGACAACATTGAAAGAAATGAAAAAATGACTTCTCGAGTCAATGTTCGTTATTGGGCAATGCCGTTTACGCCGGTCTGGCGATGAGACTCTGGCGAGATGCACACTCTATTTTCGTCACTCTCAAGGTCACTGCATGCGAGCGTCCGCTCCCTCGCTGACCGCCGAGGTAAGAGGCAAGGCAGCGAGCTTTTTGACACGAGAAATGAAATCCTAACGAAGCGCCGTCGGGCGGCTCGAGCGGACCCGGGGAGACGGACGTTTTCGCTGGCGGGTATGTCGACCAGCGGGGGAGATCGACCCGATGGCTTACGTCACTTCGACTTGAACGAAACTAAAAGGAATAGGAAAAAAAGAAAAAAAAACATTTTAAGCCGGAGGGAGATCAGGGATCACCGGAACGCGAGGATTTCTGGCTGAATGCCAGCTGTTGCAATCTCCTTGGTTCCGACGGGTTTACCTTTTACAATCTTCGCGTCACACGGGACGACCAATCACGCGGGCTTATTTCCATTGAATTCGGCTTTGGATTTTACTTAACTGATTTTACTGATCCGGCGGTGAATACGGAAAAATAATACATTTCGATACGAGTGCGATAAACACTTATTTATGACGAGTGTTGCAATCACACGAGTTCAGGAAACGTTTTTCGCATGAGTATCGGACAAAATTTTATTTCACCGGGCGTGAAAATGGGCGTTTCGCACGCGAAGCATGCGCAAAAACCGCTATTTTCCCACCGAGTGGAATATATAATATTATTTTACCTTTCTGGCGGAAAAACAAAAAGAATGTTATTTTCGTTTTTGTTTCGAACCCTTAGACGGGGGTGAGATATGTGAAAGATTCGACGAACAGCGGAAATTCGTCGGGTATAGGGTTTAAATGTCGAGCAACGAAAATGCGCGGCACAGGCACATTTACATCTCTACCACTCACCACTCTACCAGAAAACAATTGTGTCGGATAACAACTCTACCGCATTAGAACGCTACTAGAATCAAAATAAAACTCTACCGGACTTAAAATAAAACTCTAACGGAATGGAAATAAAACTATACCGGAATACAAGGCTAGACATGAAGCTATGTCTAGCCTTGTATTCCGGTACTTTTATTTCAATTCCGGTAGAGTTTTATTTCAAGTCCGGTAGAGTTTTATTTTGATTCTGGTAGAGTTTTATTTTGATTCTGGTAGTTTTTTAAACTTTCTGGTAGAGATTTTGCTAGAGTTCTAATACGGTAGTAGAGTTGTTATCTAGTAGACTTGTGAGTGGTAGAGATGTAAATGTACCGCAGCACAGGGTACTTGGTGGAGTTGAAAATCGTTTTTTCGTAATGTTACGGAGGGATAAAAATCCCGAAAAAAACATGACAAATTAAGTGACCGGTAGATTTTTGGGGTCAAATCGAAGTTCTCGAAAAATATTCCGAACTACTTAATTCGATGTATGGTTCGCGCTGAACGCAAATTCGATATAAATTTTGGTCCAAAGCCAAATTGGACATTGATTTTTTTACATCTGTTTTTGGCGCGAGCAAAGTTCCCAACGACTCACGGCAGTGAGAAAGACGCTCTCCAATATTCACAAGTTTTTGTCTTAAACATGAATGTAAAAAATAAAATAACCATTTTCGTAAATTCAAAAAAGACAACAAATAAATTAAAAATAAATCGATTCAATAGCGAAGGTAGTTTCAGATGCGGCTCGAGTGCGTAGATCAAAGCGAAACTTTCATTTTCTCTTCGATAGATTCGTCGTCGTCGAAGGAGGGGGGGCGTTCAAACAGTTATGTCAAAAGCGAAAGTGTCGTTGAAAACTATCGGTCTTTACCGTCCATTACGGTATAAAAAATGACACGATAGTATCGCCATTACGCCACCGCTCGGCTCTCACGAACATCCTCAGACACCGTCGCAAGCTTCTCCGTATCGCGATATAATAACAATAATATCCTAGCGGCGATGCTATTTACCCCGGGTGAAACTGGAGCGAGCGTTAATATCATTTAGACACTCGCCCCACTGTCTCGGTACGGCGAAGCAGCTGATGATCGTATTCGACGCCACGTACGTTCCGTACGTGTCAGTCAATCTTGCAGTTAGGAACCGTGAGGTACAGCGCATGGCTTCGCGCAGGCCATCAAGTAGCAACGTCCGATGCGATTGAGCGTTGAGACCGAAGGATGAGACGCGGGCATAGCCGGGATCGCTTGTACCGTTTGTGAACTCGCACAGTCCTCGCTTGTAGTTGCCGTATGATTCTTTGAATCACTGATCTCGCGCCTCAAGAGCCTCACTGCCTTTTAGCGCGCAAATAAATCACCGCGGAAAGTAACTCGCTGCGAGTTATTTATATTGCGTACACAAAAAAAAAATCGACGAGCTCCGTGCAAACGAGCAACGTTACGCCAACAAAAACATTGATAGCCGTCGCCTTTCTCTAACTGTTGCTTCCCCAGCGGGCCAATAATATAATGTAATATATAGTTATTTAAAAATAGTTCATAAAAATGGTCTCCTTGAGCTTGTTCGCTACCTCCAATCACCTAGCCTAACTTACATACTAAATCTCATAAACATAGAATCTATACATAACATTGAATTTTTCTAAGAGGCGATACTCCATTTAAAGAACTATAAAAATTCAGTCATTAATATTCTTCGCTTGAAGAGAGCAGTTATTCACTTAACTTTTTTTTAAACTCTTTATGACTCCACACTTTCCTTATATTCGCTGGTAGCTTATTAAAACAGTTTACTCCTATGAAATCGTAAGCTTTCCTTCCCACCTCTTTTTGCCTGGTAACTTGTTTAACGCTAAAATTTTAGGCATTTCTTGGCGTTCCTTCTTAAAATCTTAATTCCTTATTCTTGGCTAGTTGCATCACGGCCGTACTCGGGTTTATTTTTGCGATTGGTAGAGTTTGTACTTCCCGGAATAGCCTGTTGGTATAATATAATATAATATAATATAATATAATATAATATAATATAATATAATATAATATAATATAATATAATATAATATAATATAATATAATATAATATAATATAATATAACGTAATATAATATAACGTTATCGCTCGAAAATCAACTTTTTGCGAAAACTATTGACAATTTCGTTGGAGCAACGTTGCTAACCTCTCCGTTCATCGTTTCCGATCGTTACAATGGTACGATGTAAAATAAAAATAGATAAAATTATAGCGGACCTGCCGTTCTCCAGCGGCCGCCCTGCATTGTACGCGGCCAGCGCGAATAAAAGCGGAGGCCCGAGTGGTTCGGGCGCCGTGACTCGTTCGATAGGGAATACTCTATATCTATCGCGGAGGGCATTGTTTCCCGGCGGTCGCGGGTACGTAACACAGCGAGCTCGAGCGATCGGTTCAACGGCCATGCGAAATTAACTTTCTCCAGGCTGGCAAGTACGCCGCTATAGCTGGAGCTGAATCTGCCGCTGGTAGTTCTGCCGTGAAGTCGCAGCGAGGAAGCCTACCAGAACTCGGCTCTGCCTCCCCGGCGTGTCGGTGCATTGCTCCGAGTTACGAGCGTATTAGAATCGTGACGGCGGCGGCTCGGCGAGCACACGCGTGAGGAGAGGGATGCATCGGGTGACGCGAAAGTGTCCATGAAACTGTCGATAAACGAGAAGCGTCTACCTTGTCGACGGGCTTTCGTAATTAAATTAAATCGGACTTCTGAGCGACAGAATAAATCGGGGGATTCCGTTGCCAGATCTTTGGAAAAGACCAATACTGCCGGTTGTCGTAATTTCTACGATTCTAACGCCCGCTCGACGGAAATAAATAAATTTGCGTCCATGAAATTTGCGTCTACCTTTTCGACGGGGTTTCGTAATTACATTAAATCGAACTTGAGAGCGACAAAATAAATCGGGGGTTTCTGCGGCTAGAACTTTGCAAAGGTCCGATATACTAACGGTTATCCCAATTTCTAAAATTCTATCGCAAGGTCGAAGAAAAAAAAAATGGTGTCCACGAAATTGTCAGTAAATGAGTAGCGTCTACCTTGCCGAGGGGGTTTCGTAATTAAATTAAGTCGAACGTCCATAATGGCAGAATAAATCCTGTGGCCAGAACTACAGAAAGGACCGGAATTACCGGTTGTCGTAAATTCTAGGATTCTATTGCAAGCTCGAAGAAAAGAAAAAAAAATGGTGTCCACGGAATTGTCGATAAACGTGTAACGGCTAGCTTGCCGACGGGGTTTCGTAATTGAATTAAACCGAACGTCCTAGCGGCAGGATAAATCTGAGGCTTCTGTGGCCAAAACGTTAGAAAGGTACGATGTAACCGGTTTTCGTAATTTCTAAGATTCTGTCGGAAGCTCTAAAGAAAGAAGAAAAATGATGTCCACGAAGTTGCCGATAAACAAGTAGCGGCTACCTTGTCGACGGGGTTTCGTAATTAAATTAAACCGAACGACCGAGCGGCAGAATAAATCGGATGATTCTGTAGCCACAAATTTAGAAAGGTCCGATATACTACCGCTTGTCGTAATTTCTAAGATTCTATCGCAAGCTCGAAGGAAAGGGAAAAAATCTGCGACGACAATGGCAATAAAATGGAACAAAGGCGGTACACGAGTGGACTATATGGGAAGTGCGCATGCGAGCAATAAACCCACTCCGGTTTATGTACTCCATTGAAGAGCCTTTCACCGCTACCAATTCCACGACCTTTCGCAACGCTCTCCGTCTGTGCAATTCTCGGTAGCTCCCTTTTAGTTTCCTTTCCTTTTACTCTGTTCGAATGCGCTTGAACCGTTACATTGCGATCGGCGATATCGAGGCCGGGATCGATATTTTTTGTCGACTTCCGGTTGCGAATGAACCTTTCGGCGATGTCGAGGACGCGATCGATATTTTGTCCATTTCCGGTTGTGAATAAACTTTTTGCGGATGTCGGGAAAGTGATCGATAGTTTGTTAACTTCCGGCTGCAAACGGACCTTTCGATGGCGTCGAGGAAGAGACGGATATTTCGTTAACTTCCGGTTATGAACAGACCTTTCAGCGATACCGAGGAAGAAATCGATATTTTGTCAACTTTCAATTGCGAATAGATCTTTCGCCGATGTCGAGAAAGAGATCGATATTTTTTTAACTCCCAGTTGAAAAAAGACCTTTCGCCGGTGTTAAGGTAGAGAAATGATAGAAGAAAAAATCAAGTATATTAAAGGTGCTGAAAAGATTAATTTTGCATAATAATAATTCCAAAATGTTAATAAGAATTTGATGAAAAATTAAATTGTTCGATAAATCTCCCGGACACCTAACGTTTTTTTTATGAAAATGATTCATTCATATGTATCATTTATCGAAATATCTATGAATTTATTCAGATTTTTTAATTTACTTTGAATTTTGTGACTTTGTACACATTTTTCCCATATAAAAAACAAAAAATCCAAAGTGAATTAAAAAATCGAAAAAAATTCATGCGCATACAGAAAAGTGAACGAATAATTTTCATTAAAAAAATAGGTCTCCGGGAGATTTGTTCAACAATTTTATTTTTCGTCAATTTGTCAATAACATTTTGGAATTATTATTATGCATAATTAATCTTTTCAGCACCTTTAATATGCTTGATTATTTTCAAATTTTTAGGCCACTCAGAGGTGTTTGCAATTCCATCTCATTTCTCTGAAACTTATGCGAAGTGAGCACTATTCGCAAGGACTACCGTAAGGAAGGGATCGATATTTTGTCAATTTCCGATCCGGGACAGACCTTTCCTCGGTATACAAAAAAAAACCAAACGAAGTTCAAGGTCGTCGATCCACTGGGAGATGCCGAAACCTTATTTCTATTAGGAAGCGTCGTACATCGAAAGTGTAAAATCGAAACGGGCGTGTCGAGTGCAGCATCGAAATGTACTGACAAAAATATTCACGAATTGCCAGAAATATTTGTGCGTGGTCAGTTTAAAAGTTTCTGTGCCAGGGAATGGAAATTGTTACAGCTGCAAATGTTTTGCTACCACAGCGAATACTTTCGCTGTTCCTCCGCGTAGTTTCTTTCAGCGTGAACACCATGAAAATTAAGTATATTTAAAATATATATGTGATATATATCCGACAAAAGTTCTACATCTCATGATTATCTTGGAAATAATTTCCGGATATATTAGCACATTTACATCTGTACCACTCGCAACTCTACCAGAAAACATCTGTACCGTATTAGAACTTAAACAAAATCCCTACCATGATATAAAAAACTCTACTGGAATTGAAATAAAACTACCGAAATACAAGACTAGACGATAGCCTTGTATTCCGGTAGAGTTTTATTGCAATTCCAGTACAGTTTTATTTCAATTCCGGTAACTTTTATTACTTTCTGATAGAGATTTTGGTAGAGATCTAATACGTTAGAGTTGTAATATGGTAGAGATGTTTTCTGGTAGAATTGTTAGAGCTGTATTTGTTGGTTGTCTGGTAGAGTTATGAGTTGTAGGGATGTAAATGTACCCATATATTCCCGATGGAGAAAAGAAAAATGTGTTGTGACAGTAAGAACTTTGTTACCGTAACTAATTTATTTACCATGTACAGGAACAACAAGCTATTGGGCTGGTACATTTTTCATCCTCGCAGTAGCAGCAAATTTCGCTGTAGCTGTAAATTTTCTTGCTGCCCAGACAATAAATTATTAACGAACCACATTAGAGTAACAAAATCATTTTTGATTTCGATGCACCGAGAAAATAGTTATTTTCGTAACAATGGCGAGAAAAATCGATCGTTCTCGACGAGTGTGAAGTGACGCACGAGCCGAAGGCGAGTGAGGCGCTTCACAAGAGTGCGAGAGAGATCGATTTTTTTCAGCCGTGTCACGAACCGGATTTTCCGGTTTTTTTCCGCACTAGTGCGGGAAAATATACGGAAAGTGGTTTTATTACTCTGAGACAAAGTGGATCTCTCATAATTTGTTGTTCCAACGGCAACAAATTTTTTACCGCAGAAAACAGTAAGTAAAGTGTAAGTCAATCAGTTACGGTAACGAAATTCTTTCTAACTCAAAAATATTTTTTCCTCCCTGTACATTCCGAGTTACAAAAAGTTCCCCATTATACATTTCGCGAGTATACTTCATTTTTCCATGCGGTAAATGCACAGCTAGATACGCCTTTTCGGCGTTCAAAAATCGCTATAAAATATGTTCTCATTGCGACCTTTGAATATTCGCTAAGTCGAGCAAGCACACATATGTTCTTCGTAATATCGACTCTATTTGAGACGCATCAAATTTTCGGCCTTCGAGCTGCGCCCGTGCGATAACTCTCCGTAAACGTAAGACGTAAACCAACTATTGAGCCGGCTATTTATATCGCAGAAACGGGAGAGGAATAAATCGGCCGTTCGAGCTTCGCGCTCGCTGCCGGACCCAATAATGAAAATATATCGGATATAGGATGCGTATTTTACTCGCGTCCTCTAAAAGTCTCTCTTTTTATTATTTTTATTCACTCGCCGGAGCTTCCTCAAACGCGTCGTAAAGTATCTCGGTTACGAGGTTTGCGGCCGTCAGCTGACGGGGTGCGCTCGACGTTACCTCGAATAAACAGAGGGTTAACGAGCGAGAGAGAGAGAGAGAGGCACTCCCGCTTTATCCTCCTCGTGTGCTACATTGCTAAATATACGGGAGACGAGCGAGAAACATCGCCGTTGCTTTTCGCTCGTTCGTCGGGTGAGGCGGGAGGGGAGGGGAAGGGAGCGGGCTCCACCACTGTTAGGATCTCCGCTTACGAAATGTCAGAAGCCAGAAGCGGTTTCCCTGTGACTGGGTCAGGCGCGTAAACGCCGCGTTCCCGCCGAGTTGAAGCAACCCGGTGGGCGCTGACTCGCGTTTCCACGGTATCTAAACGCTAATTCGACGCGGTGGTACGAGACCCTCCTACGTCCAGGCTGTCGAGCGTTGATAATAATAACGCACTCATGAGCAGAAAAGTAATAAATAAAAATAATAAAATACAATAAAACGAAGTCGGTAATGACTAATCATGACTAGATTTCTCGACGAAACGCTCTTAAGATTTTTCACTCTGTTCATTTGTTGTTGTTCACTTTGTTGTTTTTTGTTTAATACTTTTTTTCTAGTATTTTACCGTCATAAATATGAATGGTCGGCTGTAAATAATGTGCATCGAGTTCACTCGATGCACATTATTTACAGCCGACAATACATTTTTGTCTCGAGTGACTTCGTTAGAGAAGGATGGCAGTGCTGTACCGTAACACTAATTCTTTTGCCCAACGCTTCGCCGTAAGTCTGCCTGCGGACGAAACAACCTTTTATCATAATTTTTTTTCACATTTAAGGTAAAGTATCGGAAAGGACGAGTTAATTAATTCAAAGTTTAATGCCAAAACTACATTTAATTGTTGTTATTGAAAAGTTATTGTGTTTTCGGACGACACAGATCTACAGACAAAAAAGCATACGGAAATGGAAAAATGCTTTTTTTGCATTCTAGGACATGTGAAACATGTTTCTGGATCATAATCTGACAGTGCAATTTTCGTTTGGATTGCAGCAGTTTCTCTCCTTTCATACTTCGTATGTGACGAGAAAGTGGTAAAAGCAAACAATAAAATTTCTTCGGCACGAGTGTCCATCGCGGTTTTTTTTAAACTGTTTACCGAGGGAGAGGCCGATGGCCCAAATTTCGAAAATGGTTAATTCGATGATCTTCCTCGAAGGCCAAGCTCTATATAACGAAAATAGAACGAACGAGCCCGCCGCTGCACGCCTCTCGTCTTTCACATCGTTCTCATCGTCGTCGTCACGAGACGCAATAGAAGGGAGGAGTGCAAGACCGGGTTTAGGAAAACGTGCTCTGACCACACCGCTCCGACCGAGTCGAATAATGAATTACAGAGCTGGTTGAAGAAACCTACTTTTCAATAATATCGGCCTGGAAGCTGTCCTAAACATAGCCGCGCGATAATAAAGCGTATACTATATTCAGACAGATATTCGAACCACATATGTGATTAAGGCCGCGGAGGGGGGAGGGGAAGGGAGGATTCGAGGACCATCTATTTCGGAGGAAAAAAATAAGTGTATTGATTTATTTTTTCGGTAATGAGAAATTGCATGAAAAATCCCCCACGATTGACTGTTCGTACTGGTGTTCTGTTAATGTAAAAAAAATGCACACACCCAGAAAGAAAATTTATTTGCCGGCCATCGTTTACTTAGTTTAAGTAAAATATTTATTTGAATTAAGTAAATAGTTACTTAAATGAAGTAAATACTTATTTAAATCAAATAAATGTTTTACTTAAACCAAATAAACTGTGGCCATCAAATGAATTATTTTTCTGGGTGCAGGCCTTGATATAAAACATTATAGGAGGTTATATTTTTTTAATATTATTTTTTTAAATATAATAATTATTTAAACGAATTTATTTATTTATTTATTTTTAAAAATGTCTTTTTTTATGGAAGTCGTACAATTTTTCAAAACTTGTACCGCAGCTTTTTTCACTAAACCCAGAAAAATTATTTATTTGACGGCCACTGTTTATTTTCCTTGCACCAAATAAACGGTTGGCCGTCAAATAAATAATTTTTCTGGGTGTACGTTCGCAGCACCGTTACTTAGGATCGAACGTCGAGAATTCAGGATCAAACTTTCTAATATCGAGCAAATAAATAAAACACTTTTTTTCAAGCCGAGAAACGTTGCGGATAAAATTAAGAGGGTGTCAACAGCAGTCTTTGATTTGTTTCGATAAACCATAACTCGAATAGTAGCGGCCGTACTTTATACATTCACGCGGTATTATTCAACACGCTATTATTCAGAATCGTTTCCGTATGCCTAACTAAACGATCGTATCGCACAGAAAAGTTCGCAGAGCCCCGACTAGCGTAACGCAACGTCCCGTGGATTAATTTCCACCATCAATTTTCTGAAACGTTTCCGGCTGTGTATAATAAAAAAAAAGAAAAAAAAAAAGAATCAACGCTTTCTACAGAACCAATGAATCGCGAGAACTGCGTAGAATGAAAAATCAGCGCGTGTGAAAAGCGTATGTAAATAAACAAATGGCCACAGTGTCTTCCAGCATGCGATTGTAATCGCGCGATATTATTCATCGCGAATCTTGTAACGCTTCGACATAGGAAAAAAAACCGTGTAAACGTGAAGGTATTTTTCATCGACGCTGACAATCTCTCACCGATCGGCGCACGTGCTGCCCCCCCCCCCCACACATCCCCTCCCCAGATCTCATGGAAATGATTAATTCGATAGAGTGCGAACGCGCTGCACAACGGCGATAGTTCGAAACGGAAAATGCCGCGAGCGCGGTAACAGATGGGAAAACGCGTCACCGGGCTACCTAACTGCGTAGAATTTACTTCGTCAAGACATCGGCCGACGACTGAGCGTTTAACGCGCGCGTCGCTGCACTGCCAGTCGCGACATCAAGGTCTCGGTGTATTGCTTTCTTTCTTGCTCGTTCGAGCGCGTCGCAGAGTTTACGCTCGAGACGTGCTTTGTGCAATTTTTTTTTCTTCTCCGAGTATCACTCGACATTGAAATCCCCTTAAGAGATATACAATGAAAACCGAGGAAACATAGAAGAAAAAAAACGGACCAGAGATAACAACCTCTGCACGCTCCCGTGCCCGATGTTTCCTCTTTCTTCGACACCCGTCGAAATTGCACTTTTCCATGTTTCGGACACATCGTGTTTTGTCGCTAAAAGTCATCTTCCCGTTAAATTATTATTATTATTATTATTATTATTATTATTATTATTATTATTATTATTATTTCTAATATAATGATGTTTTATAAATAATAAAATAGCAATATATTATTATTATTTCAACTGCCGATAACTGTTAGTTTAGAAACTGCGACTGAAACGGCACAATGTGCGTCCCTCGACTCGGTATCGTATAGTTTTACGAAAGAACAACGTTCTATTGGCCTTGGACCTTTCGTCACGGTTGGCGAGCGGCTCAACTAGCGGACTGCACGTGAGATCCCGCGGCGGCACAATAGATACGGATACCGACCCGTGACCGCTCGATTAGCCAATCGCAGTGGAAAATTCATTAGCCCGAACGGAGCTTTCTTCTGTTCGGGCAAGACTCGCGGGTGCAGGTCAGCGATTGGAGGGAAATTTATCTCGGAGGGATTTTTTTTAACACGTTACGAGATCGGCGCGAGAGAAAATTAGTGGGGTAATCTAGCAGGTTAACAGCAGTAGAAAATTTTGCACGGTAAGCGTTATTCTTTCGAAATTTTCCTGGCGCTTCGCGCGCAGCCAAACAGACGCTATCGATCAGTCCGAAAAAACACCGGGTGCATAGAGAGGCTCTATAGCTTCCGGAAACTCGCCACCGCTAGCGCGGTCCCTGTGCTGTGCGCTACAACACCGCCCTGAGTTTCCACGGGTCGTTGAGCGAACCTAGCGTTGCTACTGCCTCGTTTCCCCGAGGCTGCATCGCATGCCGCGAACGTTCTATCCGTTAGCCAACTCGCTCGCTCGGCCAATTAACGAGATCGCTCGTTTTAGCCCCAAGCGTTCGAAAGTTGTTCAATCCGTTGCGCTACGGAACTCCTCCGATATTCATAAAACAAACAATGATATTGCAATTACTAATGCTGAATTAAAAAAATACGCGCGTCTCGCGATGAAAGCAAATTTAGATGCGAAACATACAGTCGAGCAATCTTCGTAATGTCATAACAATAATAATAACAATAATAACGATGATAATAATAATAATAATAACAATAATAATGATAATAATAATAATAATAACAATAATAATTATAATAATAATAGTGATGATAATGATAATCGAACGAAAGGGACTCGTTAATTTCAACGGGTCAATCGGTCAAGGGCTTCCGAACAGCCACGCAACTTCGGTGAAAAGGGTCGCTCGCTCAGTGCCCGCACCTGCTGTACGCGTAACGTCCTACGAAAAAATTCCAGCGGTACGGCGGTACGTGTACAATATCGACGGCGCACTTGACTCGATGTCTCTGATGGGTTACACTATCGAATTCCGCCTCACCTCGATTTTCCCGCCGCGTCATTACATAAGAGCAGCAAACTCGGGAATATCTTTGTCGTAATAAAAAAAAAAATTCAACACAATTATACTACGCATCTGCCATCACGATTGTTATACGGAATTTTACCCTCGCGAACGAAGCCGCGAATATACATATAATGCAATCAACCGGAAGCTGCCACGACGAAAGTAATTGCGAAATAAATTGCAGCACAGATACAGTAAACTGTTGGAATAAAATTGGATATAATTTCCCGTTGCATGTTCGGTTGTATGTATATCCGTGTAGGATACGCGATGCACGATTCGACGCGGAGTTCTCGGGGTCTGGACTGGTCTCTACACCGTCCCGAGAATCGATCACAGAAAGAGAGAGATGGAGAGAGAGACAGTGGGTGGGAGGGAAGCGGAGAGGTCGCCGACGCGTGCGAGAGCGGAACCGAGACAGCGGGGTCAAGAGAGAAAGAGAGAATTCGCCACGGCGTTCGTAGTCCTGCCGTTTGTTCCCGAGTAGCTCCGAGGCTCTCGGCTCGTTTCCACCGCTCGCCGACGGCCTCATCTGCAGTGTCTTATCACCGACACTGTCCACGATATTCTCCTTCGGGCTCGTTAAAATAATGCCGATAACCGTCCACCAGACCGAAGAATACTACGGCTCGAAGACAAAACGCCAATTTTAATGTCGCCCCGATGAGCGTAAACGGCTGCGCGGCAGCTCGATCGCCGGCGATACATCGAGACCTTAGGTTCTTCCGTACCGTCCTATTTTCATGCCGTGTTTCCCTACGCGATCTTACTCACTGTTTCTCGTTCGCCTTTGGAACTTCCACCGTCCACCTGAGGCTCCGGGCGCTCGGCGACTCGTCCGAGCTCTCGTGACTCGCGGTGGACACGAAAGCCTCGTTCCCGACGACTCTCGACTAAACCTCCAACGAACGACGGAAAATCCCGTCCGCAAAGAAAAAAAAAACCCGCGTACCGGATAGCAGAAGCGACGCTGCACGTAGAGCACTGCTATCGCTCAGACGGACTATACGGATTTACGGTTGTTCATCAGAATTATTATTATTCACCTCCTTCAATTGTACTTCTTGTTTGCGTGAAAAATATCGATGATCGTTAAATCATTGCAACATTGATCTTATCTCGACAAAGGGGATGCTTTTATATTTCTGATCTCTTTTTTTTTGTATGAAAATTTTTAATGGAAAAGATTTATATTTCCGCGTATCGAAGTGTGTTTCGAGAGTTACAGAGGCGTTTGGCTGCTGTTATTATTATGTGTATCGGGAGGGCCTGGCGGTGGCCGAGCGCGCGCTTAGAACGGACGAACGTTCCGCTCGCCGTCCACCGTTCAACTGGCTTCTTTGTTTGGTAAACAGAAACAGCTGAGCCGAGGGAACGGTGCAGCGGCAGCAGCAGCGCCAGCAACGGGCGCACCAGTCTCGTTCTGTGGAGGTGGAGACGTTGGCGATCGCGGTTGGCGATGCTCGGGGACACCGAGAGATACTCGGCGAGTTGGACGCAGCGAATCCGTGCCGCGAGTATCTTTATCGACCCCGCCGAACCGCGTCCGTGTTTCTTACTTCTATTGTCGTCTTCGACTCGGTGAGATCATCGCTGGGATTTGTAACGCGAAATTGTTCGCCGATGCATCGACCTTCGTCGATACCGCTTTTTGCATTCGATTTACTTGTCGCACGAGATAGTGTCGAACAAAAACGCTACTTTCTCTAGGAAACATCTCGGGACCTCAACCAAAAGCCCAAGCGAAAAATGTTCATTTCTTGTTTTCGTCGGGGTCGAGATCAATAACTCCCTTTTATGGTAACTCGATGATATCCATATAAGGCCTGACCAAACATTTTTTTCGCTCGATCGAAACTACTCTCATCGAAATTTGTATCGACCAAATCTTAAATATCCCTCGCAAGGCTGTTGTATCGGCCTTTGTGGCCAACGGCTGCACAGTAAATCGAACGCCAAGGCCTCCGCGTTGTCATTAAATTATCGAGAGGAAATCACTTAATTCCCAATCGTCTATA
Source organism: Stenichneumon culpator (assembly GCA_964017025.1). NCBI lineage: Eukaryota > Metazoa > Arthropoda > Insecta > Hymenoptera > Ichneumonidae > Stenichneumon > Stenichneumon culpator. Next base: position 3,821,253 of record OZ024781.1, on the reverse strand, counting down.
CAACTACGCAAATTTAGTGCCTGAGCGTGGCACTGAATCCGTTACTTCCGGTAGATTTTTCTGTTTCCTGGATATACTCTTCATTATTATTATTATTCTTAGAATATATTAGATATATTAAATAATTTTAAATATAACATTATTAGAATATGTTAATATTATTAGAAAAAAACTATCATTTTAATAATAATAATAATAATTATTATTATTATTATTATTAAAACGATAGTTTTTTCTACGAGATGAAATGCATGATAGAAGGAATGCGTAGAATGGTGTCATCGAGTTGATGTTTTTTCACGTGGGAGAGAATCTATTATGCCTCTCTGACGCCAATGATTTGTCGCTCTCGAATAGGATTTAAATGTTTCATGAATCTCGTCACTTTTACTCACGATTTCTGTCGAATTTTTGTACTCGAAGCGAACGGAAACCAGGATTCGATAAATCTTGCTGGAAAATTCAACGATTCTCGCGGGACGCTCGACTCGCGGTTGATTATCCGAAATCTGAGGGGGATAAAGGTTAAATTTGTTTACAAATGAATTTAGTAATCCAAACAAAATGCAATGTGGTAGAGAAAACAACGACGAATCGACGATCGCGAATGTTTTTTTTTTAGACAAGCTCTACGAATTTGACAAAAACCTACGCACAAAAGAAGAATCATTGGTATTAATTGCTTAAACAATTTCATATTATTCATCGATACATAGAATTGTTTTTTTCCTGTTGCGTAAGCTAAACAGAATTACATTTCATCCTTTATAATCAATTCTCCCTTTCCTTCTCTCTCGATCGCGCTCGTTATCACGCTTTTCTCTTCATCTATAGTTTTTTTTTCATTGTTTTATCCATCATCCACGAAGTTATGGTACATACATAAGAATTATCCCTCTCTCTTTGTTTCTATATTTATAATATATATATGTATTTATATATATGTTGTATTTACTTGTCGTTCTAGATGTGTTTTTATTTTTCTTTCGTTTTTTTATTATTAAATCTTAAGTACACGCGAACTAACGCGTAGCTTCATTTTCATTATTTATAGTATGTTCAATATATTTATAACGCAAGTCATGGATGTCCTATGTGTACATATACGTTCCACGGGCGTACGCGAGCCAATCACTCATTACGACTCTACGAGAGATTCGCAGCGAATTGATAAAATAATTTCAATAAGCCGTAAAAACTTGTAAAACAAAAAAAAATAATAATTAAACAATGGCGATTATATCTACCAACTTACAATTTCATTTACGGAATTTCTTTGATGCTATTTATAATACTATAGTTCACGTTAAAATTAACAGGAGCTTGTTGTTGTTTTTTAACAACGTTCCGACGCTCACGAAAGAGAGCAAAATGCATATTTCTCTTTTTTTTAACGTCTGTTTTGTCTTCGCTTCATTATTCTGGTAACTGTATCCGGTCAATCCACCGCCGGTTCGGTGACCTTGAATCGGAGAAGGCCCCTCGACCTCCTCGTCAATCGTCCACCGTGTATATTGTAGTAGGTAGTATTTCTATAATATTGCCTTAGTTCGTTACGAACGTGTCTTTCAATGTCATCCGCGCTTTTATCGCAAAGCAAATTCGTTTATTGTACAGCCTGGCTCGCTTTTCTGCTTTATCATCCTTTTATTGCCAAAAAAACGAACGCATGGCTAGATGCTGCTTGAACAACCACCGATCATTTAAAAAAAATCTGTTTACGAATACTTTATCCGACTCGAGGTTTTTAATACTTTCGTCGAATCATCGAAGAAGCGAGAGCGCAAAAGCGTGAGACTAATGGCGCAAAAATAATAATTAATTCTTTGCTGTTACGCGTAAAAAAAAAAAAAAAATTGCTATGAAAGAAACCATTAGATTTGTGTCTTTTGCGGAACGACTACGAATATTCTATTTCCAAGTACTCAAGCGATACAGTCGAAGACAATGGCGCGATACCCACTGAAAATAAACCGGCGAAGACACTTCATCCCTCGAGGGGGAGGGGACAGGCGAGGGAGCGTAACCCGTTGCTTCTTTTGGCGAATGCACACGTGGCTCGATACGGATCTCTCGATTCGACGCGTGTAACACAAATAAAACTCAAGAAGATCGAATGGCTAAAAAGTTGGCTACTTTTTTTTCTCTCGCCCGGGCAATAAGTACAACAAACAACACAAATACACTCATACACACAACTCGAACGAGCGCACATAATCGACGTGGGAACAAACAAAATCACCGTCGTTGCGTTCGTAAAACGCCTTTTCAGTCCCATTACAATCTATACATGCACGTTAAGCTATTTGAGATACATATTCTTTGAGATCATTAGCTGGAAATCATTTAGATTCGTCGATGAAGTTTATGACGATTGTGGTAAACTTTCTCGAACCTTGATGAGTCGATAACGGTTCTGTTTATCAACGAAAATTTTACTGTTTTTTAAAATTCTTATTCTGTCGGCGAGACCGAGGCAGCCTGTAATGTTTCAAAGACTGACCGCTTTTTGATAAATTCTCGATGTTTTTTTTATAATAAAATTATTAGCTTTATGGCAAGACTCAGGAAAACAATAAAATTCATCGGTAATTTGGCGTTTCGTTCGTTACACTAAACGCGTTCAGAACGCGTGATAATTTTGTTATCGTCCCTGACGTAAACAATACGGACTGATCGTAAAATTTTAACTTTCGCCCAACGATCCTCCCTCCCGTTCTCCTTGTTGCATTACTTATCGATAATTATACTCTTAACAATAACATTGTATCGTTTTTTTCTTACCAACTAGGGACTAGAGTGTACTCTTTGAATCCTTTTCAGGACGATGAATGCGTCAACGAAAAATATATAACGAAAATGAAACTTACTTCTAAGAGTTCCTCGACTTATCCAACTAGATACAATTAACGTTTCTTTTTCTGTTAATTTTTTCCATTCTTAAATAGTACACCTCTTATTGCAATCTATAGTATGCATATATATATTTGGTTTATACTAATGTGACTCGGGCAATCGTTATACATATTCCCGGACGCGAACGTCCTCGTATAAGTACATTTGTAGTATCTTTGGCCTTTGCTGTGGTTCTCTTGAGAATCTCAATAAACGTGACAATCCTTTTTTTGTCAAATAAAAAATAACGTTGAAATGAAACTTACACGTTAATTAAATATATATTCGTAGGAGCGTTAAGTTAATAAACTTTTACGACATCTTGTGAATTACATATCTCACTCGCGCAGTCCACTCACACACACGTTAATGTCATTCACGCAATTTCATACTTTCTTTCTCTCAATTTTTTTTTTATAGAACCGTCGGTAATTTTTTCGCACATTCATCCGTATTACTTGTCATCTTCTGCTTTTTTGTCTACGAACTTATATATGTCTATAGAGTTATGCCTAATATCTAATTCGTAATATAACAATAACCTATGATCTCAAACGACTAGATAACATTGCGTAGATCATCTGCAGGCTTCAAACAATAAGATATGCGTGAATTTTTTTTTTACTTCATTTCTATTTTTTTAACGTCGTGAATAATAACGAGTCTACTTCTGTGCATTTAAACGACCGCACTCACCCGTGCATTAACGGGGTGTCCATCGATGTCAGGAAAAACAAATAAACGTGTTCAATTTTTTGTTCTCGATAACGAAAAAGATTGATTGTCCGTAAATGTGTTCCAATGATGTAAAAAAATTACCATCTCCGAACACAACAAATTTGAGGAGTTCTATTTTTTCCATAATTTTTTGAATATTTTCTGCGTAAAAAATGGAACTCTCCCCACAATTTTTTATATTCATACCCGGAGATTTTTTTTGCATGATGAGAACACCGCTGCGGACGATCAATCGTGCGGTATTTTCTGGAACATTTTAAATTACCGAGTTGAAAAAACGAAACACGTTTCGATGCCTGGCATAGATGGAATCCCTTAAACGTGCATCAAATTACATGACAGCATTTAAATCGTAATGACCTTCCAACACAGTTGCACTGCTTCGAAATAATAACAGCGATAATATTAATTCTGGACATAACAATCCGGCCCTAATGTCAACGACAGAAAAGCAACACAAAAATACAGCCGGAACAATTACGATCAATCTTTGAAACTCGAATGGGAGACCTCAGAAAACTCATCGCCGTCGCTGGCCCAACATTCGTCACATCTAGATGCTATGAACGAAAAAAAACTGCGTATTGTCCTTCGTTATAAATTAATCCTCCGATATAAGATTTATCTGCGTTCAACCCTCGCCAATACGCGCATCGTGTATTGTAGGATAATTATATACTTGCGTGTATTGTTCGTGTCTCTGTGGTACGATGCACATATACGAGTTACAATGACACGATTTCATATCTTATTGTGGGCACGTCTTACCAACAACCCTTTCACTCACATCTGCACTCGTTAAAATAACGTCAACGCTATTTTACTTCGTTCTTTTTTTCAACTTAGCCGCGTGTTATTTATACAGCAGCCTCCCTCGGGTGCACACGTTCGAGCGCGAGTATACATTAAACACTATCTGTACCTTATTCCCCGTAATTAATATATATATATATCATTCAGCGTCGAGAATTCTCAATTTCGCGCGATTTCAAATAATGGTCGAACGTTCATTATAATGTAAATAGATTTTTACCTATATTTCTGTTTTTTTTCTTTTACTCGGAAGAATCGGAGTCAGATTCCGCTGGCGCAGGTTCGGCAACTTCCTCTTGGACTTCCGGTGTCGCTTCCGGTATCTTCTTGGTTGCTGCCGCGTAAGCACCCGGTCCTTCGCCCTGTGTGTGCTCGATGCCGACCCTTGAGACCAAAGATGATTTATAGTGTATTGTCCCCCCGCCTTTCCGTAGTTTGCAGTTATCGAATCGATTGCACCAACCTGTACTCGTGTCTCGAAAGATTTCTAACGTATTTCTCCGGGGGATTATCGCTGTCGCTGTTCTGTAAACTGACGCTTCTCGCCGTTGTGTGAGAGACTTGTGTAGCCGGCATCGTAAACTCTACGTAGCAGTACTCGGCGAGATTCTCCGGTATTTGATCGTATGAGGTCAATGCCATTCTGCAGACGAGGCCGTGCGTCGTATAAGCACCTGAATAATGAACATACAGTTATAGATTGTCAATATTATAAAAAAAATACTTGCGCTATCAGCAGGGGTCGCATGCACCGCACAGTAAAAAAAAGTTTATATTTAACCAACACTTCTCGTCGTCAAAGATCCACAACTTTCTTTTGTCTTGTTAATTTTAGAAATAAAGACATTTAACCACTCAAAAATCAGAAATTAGTTTATTTTGGCACAAAAAAAGTTAAAAAATGAATATTTCTTACCAAACAAGAAAATTGACATTTTTTTTAGTTAACCCTACAACTCACGACTTAATTTTTTTACCTTCAAACGCATGACTGGGGTCCGAACGCACCCCACGTTTTTTTAAATCATAAAACCGGTCCTATGCTGATAAACAGACTTTCTTATACATGATTTTCTCCGTTTTTTCATAAGGAAGAGTGTATGAGAAATTTGATTTTATTTATATTTAGTTGATAAAAACCCTATTCGAAAACGAACAACCGGAAAAAATCAGCAAACAGCTCATTCTTAATCCTACAAACAGAGTTGTAGTATTAACAAGAGATTGCGGTCGTTCGTGCACGAGAATTTTTAGTTAATATAAAATATTTTTCACGCATGAGAAAATAGCGTAAAAGTGGTGAAAATGGCCCGGTCTATATTATATCTCCACGTTAACCGGGATTGACCAGGACCAGGTGGACGATATTCACCACCTTCGTCCCAGAACGGTTAAAATCCCATCTGTCTACCTTGACCCTCCTTGGGCAATCTGGGCATTCTCCATACTATAGCGCGATGCTGGTGCTCGTATTTCGCTTGACCGGAAGTAACTTCCATGAGCTGAGGTTCCAGAGTGTCGACGGCACCGAGGAATCTCTCGATGCCCTTTATCTTCCCGGTTCTTCTGTGAGCCGATTTTACCGAGCCGTACCTGAAGTGCTTTTCCACCCTGAACAAGTATATCCAGCACTCTGGTATCGGAAATCGTACTACAACGTCCTCGCATGGTACCTGCCCGAGTTTTCTCGACGCAAAACCCGGCACGAGTATGTCGGCTCTCAGCTCAACCTGTGCGTCAAAGAGAAAAAAAATCTATCAACTCCCAGACTCGACAGGATAACAACAATTAACCGGATATCAGTAAATTATATTTATTCTTTATATCTAAACAGATAAATGTAACGTGGAAGCAAAAAATATTAAAGTAACCAAAAAACATTATGAATAGGATAGCGCGGGGCAAAATGGACTATTTTCGCTAATATTTCGGGGAACATAAAAAAGTCTCATCCTGATTGGATGACACGAGTTCGTTCTGCCCCGCTCACCTCTGTACGATAGTCCGCATCCATGAAAATGTGCATCGACGTACTCACCTTATTTCCGGTAACGCACATGACAGCCTTCAATTGTAGCGGCAGTTCCCGATTCTTCGGTGGCCTCACCCGGAATCTCATCAGTTCAATGTAGCATGCATCGGGTGGCTTGAACCTTCGCACGTGTTATGAGAGAAAAGTCAAACCAAGGGGGGTAAGTGGTTTAGTAATAGTAGTAGTAATAGTTTGTGGTATAGACGCGACGTAGGTGCGAGTGTAGTATATACCGTATAATTAGTAGTATTAGTTTGTTAATAAAAAAGAACCCTCACTGGGTCAGTTCGAACAGGCAGATAGACAACGAGCGGGACAAATTGCATTTTTTTTGTGGATCACATTCGATGCGAAAAGCATAGTACAATGACAATTTATATGTCATTGAAGAGTATTATTATTGAAAGTTAAAACGAAAAAATGATCAAAAAGAGCTCACTTGATGATCCTCGACCGTTCGTACTCGTCCTGCTGAACGCACGAGTGAAATTCGACGTTCTCCAGACGAATCCACTCTTCGGTTACCACGGGAATAATGTCGTGTCTGCCAACGACCTCTTTGCCCTGGCGCCACATGTCGTTGATACCCAATTCGACATCGGGCATACCTTCGACGGTGCGAATAAGAATAACATAAGATTCATCGAACTTGAAGAAATGTTGTACGTTATAGAATGGGACAAAACGGGCTTCTCAAATAGGCGAGAAATTGCTTCTCGAATAGGGGACACGGTTCAATTTCGCTCCACTCTCCCGTGTACATAATAATAAAGTTCATTTCGATTGGACAGTTATGCCGATCCTCACAATATACAAGATACTCCCAAATACTCACAGATACTCACATGGATATTCCTAATACTCACAGATACTCACATGGATATTCCTAATACTCACAGATGCTCACAGATACTCACAGATACTCACAGAGATACTCACAGAGATACTCAATTTCTCACAGATAATCACACGGTTACTCACAGATACGCACAGGGATACTCACAGATACTAACACGGACACTTACAGACACTCACACACATACTGCGAGCGTGCGAGCCAACAAAGTCGTTAGTACTTTCAATGAACTCGATGTACCGTACCAGTCAAAAAGCCTAAGAAGAATAGACGAACTCGGGCAATCTGCTTTTCAACGAAGCCTTCGGCGCTCTGCTCAACGTAGAGCTCGTCAACGACGCTGATTTGAACTTCCTCCATCTTGTAGGTGAGCGCCCGATCTCTGTGGGCCGATAACCTGAACAGTGCTTCCTCTATTGCGCTCGAGAATTGTTTCATGTCTTCGTAAAGCTGAGAGCCCAATTTGAAGAGTTGCGATATCTGGATGAAGAAACGAAAGAGATAGAGCAAAGCCATCATATATCTCCGGATACAGCCCCCGTCTCAAACGTATACGGGTTACGTTTTATTTATTAGCAGTCGATTCATCGATGCGTCTAATGCCAAAAGGACACACAAAGCTATGCTTATAGGGGATCACGCCATCGCTATGGATGTGATTACCTGCGGAGCGTGTTCAACCGGAAGTCCAAGTTTCTTCAGATCGCTGCCAAATTCCTTGACCCCCTGATAGTCTCCCTGAATCGCGTAAGCAGCGAACTGGCTCAGTTTGTTGGTGAGCCTCTCGGCCTTCGTCACCTGGCCGGGTCTCACTCCGGGTCGTTCCTTGTAGAATATGTACTGTAGCTTGAGGGTGAAGATCTTGCCGTACTGATCGAACTGCTGAGCGCTGATTTCCGAAACCGAGTAACAGGCGAGGAGTGGCAACTCTTGGAAGGGATCTTTTTCGTCCTTGTTGTTGAAGAGCTGCAGCACAGGATTTTCGCCCTGATAGACGAGCCGTACGAATATCTTCTTCCAGAATCTCTGACCGGTTATCTTCTTCTTGTTAGGCTGACGGAGCTGCATCTCCCAGCCGTCGCCGGTGTAGGTCACTCGTGGAAAGTCCTCCAATGGCTGGCTGACGTCGTCGTCGAAGAGAGGCGTCGGCGGAGTCTCCTGCAAAAACGATTGACGGGTGTCTTTTTCGTTTCATTCGTTTCATTCGTTTCATTCGTTTCATTCGTTTCATTCGTTTCATTCGTTTCATTCGTTTCATTCGTTTCATTCGTTTCATTCGTTTCATTCGTTTCATTCGTTTCATTCGTTTCATTCGTTTCATTCGTTTCATTCGTTTCATTCGTTTCATTCGTTTCATTCGTTTCATTCGTTTCATTCGTTTCATTCGTTTCATTCGTTTCATTCGTTTCATTCGTTTCATTCGTTTCATTCGTTTCATTCGTTTCATTCGTTTCATTCGTTTCATTCGTTTCATTCGTTTCATTCGTTTCATTCGTTTCATTCGTTTCATTCGTTTCATTCGTTTCATTCGTTTCATTCGTTTCATTCGTTTCATTCGTTTCATTCGTTTCATTCGTTTCATTCGTTTCATTCGTTTCATTCGTTTCATTCGTTTCATTCGTTTCATTCGTTTCATTCGTTTCATTCGTTTCATTCGTTTCATTCGTTTCATTCGTTTCATTCGTTTCATTCGTTTCATTCGTTTCATTCGTTTCATTCGTTTCATTCGTTTCATTCGTTTCATTCGTTTCATTCGTTTCATTCGTTTCATTCGTTTCATTCGTTTCATTCGTTTCATTCGTTTCATTCGTTTCATTCGTTTCATTCGTTTCATTCGTTTCATTCGTTTCATTCGTTTCATTCGTTTCATTCGTTTCATATTAACTTGCCTGTGAATCCGTTCTTGTAATTTCCCCGGTTTGAGCGCTTTCTGTAGGTAGGCCAGCTTCTTGAGCGAAACCGGCCGACTTGTCGAATGGATTGAAACGCGGGGAGGAATCGTTGTAAGCTGAATTCTGTGGGCTCTTGGGAGGTGGTGCCAGGACGGGGACTGGACCACCTTCGATAATCGCTCCCTGATCACCCTCCTTCGGCCTAATGAATATGTTATACATCAATCAAATAACTAGCCCATTCATCTTGTTCAGTATACACGATAAGATTGATCTACGACACTTGCTTGATAAAAACACTGAAGTCGGGCTCGTCGTCCGAGTCCGCGGAGTCTGTTCTTCGTGACTTCTGTTCCTGCGGAGGTGCGGTCATGCTGAGGAATGAGTCGAAGCCCTCGTGCTCGCCAAAGCCGGCCGCCGCTGTTTCTGAACCTGCCACGGATGAATCGCCCCATACTGCAACCAATTCCGGTCAGTAAAAAATATACAAGGTCGAAGAGGATACACTGATCGAATATATACACTGATAAAAAATACGGTTGAATCAACTAAACATTCGGGCAGGGACGTTCAAATGAATATTTAATTGACCGAACAAAATATTTTAGTGCCTCAAAAATATGTTGGTAAAATCATCCCAAAAATTGCTGAACTAACCAATCTTTCAGCTGCGCCAACACAATATTTATTTGAACGTCCCTGCCCGAATCTTTAGTTGAATTAACCATATTTTTTATCAGTGTAGAGGAAAACGGGGCAAAATGTTTCGTCCGAGATTAGCCTTTTTTGCGTCCCGCGACAGATCGGTAAAAAGATAGTCCGTTTTGCCCCGTGTTTTCTCCTGTAAGGTTCGGAATGACGTGATCGTGTTCCTACCGTCACTGGAAGTATCCATAGCAACTTGGCCCGCGAAAGCGTCGAAGAACGGATCGGCCGCGGCTTCCGGTTCCGCCGCTTTGTCGAATTTCGTCGCAAAAGCGTCGAAGGCGTCGCCGGTGCTCTGGATCGCTTCGGTCGCGGCAGCGAAGTTGTCGAGATTATCGTTTCTGTAATGCTCGGGACTCGGGAACTCTGCACCGGGTTCGGGACTGGTGGCGGCGAGATCGCCTTCGTCGGCCAGTGTCGTGAAGTCGCTGAGAAGATCGGAAGCGAAGACATTGCGAACAGGTTCCTCGCTGGGAATGGCGACCGGTGCGTTATCGGTAGCTCCGGCCGTCGAGAACAGTGACTCCGCTCCGAAAATTCCAATCGGTGCGGAAGTGGAGAACGGCGCCGCAGTCGTTGTCTCTGGATTGGTCGATGCGACTGGCTCAGCGACGGAGAAGAAGTTTGTCTCTTCCTGCGCCGCGCCGAAGGATTCGGTAATTGGAACATCGGTGACGTTTTGGTGAAAATCGAAGCCCGACGATACCGGCACCGTAGTCGAAATCCCGGTGGTCGTATCGGCTACTGTTTAGGAACGTTTCAAGTTGAAGTAATTAATTGATTGATTGATTGATTGATTGATTGATTGTTTTATAAATATACGGTTTGGTTCTCTAACAAAAAATACAAACACAGATTTGTTTGTACAGCTTACACTGATAAAAAAAATTACACAGTAAAAGCAACAATACTGACTTTTTACCATGAAAAACAGTTTCCGTGGGGAACGTCTTCATTTTATAGTTACGACAATGACAAAAAATCATAGTTGCAACGATAATATTAAGTTAACCAATTGAATTTATTCTATCAGAAACTATCTATATAGACGTTCCCTCTGGGAACGATTCGTTACAGTAGGAAATACTATCATCTTTCTTAGTGTAATATCTAATCGCATGTATAAACCCTTGGTTTCAAGACGTATTGAACACCTTTGAGTCAAGTATAATAGGATACTAGCAGTGACTCAATTTATAACTAGACCAGTGACTCGACCCCGACCCAGCTCTCTATTGAAACTTAAGTATACTCTTCTTTACTACCCTTACAAGTAATGCAAAGTAGACTCGGTAGGTCACGACAACTGTAACACATTCCCTTGGGTCTTTTGTATCTTTGGCTTGCGTAAACGTAAATTAAACGTAAAGTATTGCCACATTCCTTGCGTGCAACACGGACAGCAAATCGACTATGGTCGTTATTAGACTGTGCGCTTGCGCAGTACTGTTTTATTGCTCCGTAGGGAGTAATAGGGCTCATTACTCCCTCTGGAAGCCCTATTACTCCGGAGGGAGTCATTGTCGTTGATGAATATGACGATTTTGCCACGCAAGAAATATGATTATTTCAACCAAATCTGACAAAAAAGTATCGGATAATTTATATACAGAATATATTTTCGCGTGAAAAATTACAAATTTTCAACATATTATTAAAGTAGTCCTTTCGTTATGCCTAACGTCACCTAAGTTCGAGAGAGGAACGAGAGAGATTACAAATACTTCTAGATGGAATAAAAATCTTTAAAAAATCGAGCATGTGGAAGGTGCTGAAAAGATTGTTTTTGCATAATAATAATTCCAAAATGTTATCAACATATTACTGAAAAACAAAAATTGTGCAACAAATTACCCGGCAAGCCAATTTTTTTTTGTTGCGAAAATCATGAGAAAAAAAATTAGCTTGACGGCTAATTTGTTGCATAATTTTGTGTTTCAGTAATTTGTTCAGATCATTTTGGAATTATTATTACGCACAAACAATCTATTCAGCACCCTCCATATGCTTGGTTGCTACAGTTTGGATTTGCAATTACAACTGCAAATCTTCTCGACCGATTTATCAACCCATCGAGTTGGTTAAAAATCGCGTTGCACTTAAGACGGCTGCTAGAAAAAGTATTATAATTGTTCTACAGTATGCAGTGAGTAGGCGTTCGTAGGTAGTCAGTGCGATGAGTGTATTGATCGGGATCGTTGTATTAATCACAAAAATCATTGTTCCATTAAACTTTTTGACTAGAGTATGAAAACCTATCCGGGGTTTCTACACGGAATTTTCATTCGATATTTAGTTTAAAGATTTTCGACTTAAACTACGCTAGAGACTCTCGATATGATGAGGTTGGTCATGACACACGTTTCGCATTCGATGAACTGTCTGTCACGCCGAATTTTTATATCGCCTCAAGCACAATTGCCAACTCACCCGAGAAAGGGGTTACACCGCTATCCATGGAAGCTCTTTTCTCCTCGGCCGCAGGAATCAAAATTTCGCCAACGGGCAAAGAAGATCCGAAACCGGCGTCCTCCTCATCGGTGCTTAGCTGCGGTTCGGCCTCGACGCCGAATGGATTTTCCGGCATTTTCGCGGTCGTGTCTATGATCCCAGTGGCGAATGTCGTGTCGGTGCTGGAAACTAGCTGGGTACTCGTGTCGAGACCCACGTGCGCCTCCGAGAACATCGTCGCCGCGGAGGCTTCCGTGTTCGGTGCATCGAACAGATCCATTATGTCCTGATGCCTCGAGGTCAGAGGTTGCCGACCGTCGTCAGACATGAGATCGGGAACGTTGCCGTCGACGTCGAGGAGATCGGCGAAACTGTGCTCGGGTGTAGGCGAGGGTGAGTGCATCAACGTCGGACTCGGTGTTCTCGTCGCCTGCAGCCGATCCAGCAGGTGATTCGAGGTGGCGTCCATAGCTCCGGTCACCGAGAGTATGAGGTCTTTCGTGTTCTTCGGTGGAAGCGGAGGATGAGGTCGGGGCGGCGGCGGCGGTCTCGCCGGAGTTGGTTTTCCATTCTTGGCGACCGGTACGGCAACCGCGGGTTTCTCGAAAATCTCCACCTGGGCAGGCTGCTCGACGACATCAGGTTTCGAGGGTTCTCCGGCGTCGAAGAGATCCTGGGCTGGCGGCGAAGGTTCCTCGATAGCGAAGAAATTCGGCTGCGGAGGGCCGTAAACGTCCGAGGCCGTTGAGGTCGGTTCGGGAACTGAGAAATCGGCATTCTGGGTGGGTTCGACGCCGAAGCATGCGAATGGATTCGTCGAGTCGGTGGGAGGTTCGTAGGTCGTTTGGTCGGCGGCGAAGTTGAGAAACGGATTCTCGCCACCTCCGGTCGGTCCGGACGAATCCGTTGCCGATTGATCGCCAAATCCCTGGAGAAAGGGATTCGAGGCCTGCTGAGAGGGATCAGGCTCGGTCGGGTAATCGTCCATCAGGAACGGATTTCCTCCTTTAGAAGCCATCTTGCCGGAGCTTTGTTTGCTCGTCGCTGAACCTTGTACAGGAATCTACGAACCTTATCGACCTTACTTGCTCACGAATTCAGACTCGAGGAGCTTAAGCTCGGTCTTACCGGGTCCGATGCTCGCGAAGCTTGTGTCGAATGGGTCGGCGTTGTCGTCGGTGAGGAACTCTTGATTGTGCAGGGGCGTGAGAACCTTGTCGCCCGAGTCCTGACCGTCCAAGCAGAGAAAGTCTTTTGACTCCGGGACTTCACCGGCCCTCGGATCAAAGTCGTCCTCGTCGTCGACGGAGACCGGCCTCACCGAGACTCGATCCAAGTCGATCGGGTTTGTCCTTACCTGGCGGACCTCCTCGGGCAACTGGCTGAGCTCGTTCTCCAACAATTTCAGCTCAGCCTTGCCCGGCAATAGGTTCGTCGCTATCGATGTATCAAAAGGATCTACGTAAGATATCTCGGTTTCCTCCTCGGAGAACCTCGATTCGATTCTTGGAGTAAGAGGCTTAGCGTCCACCTCAACCTCGGCGTCCAGCAGGCTCTCCTGTCGCCTGTTCAAGTGGACTCCGCGATGAGCAGCCTCGTTGACCTCGAACACGCTCGGTTTCGGCGTTGCCTCGTACTCCTCGATCAGCGATGCTTCCGGTTCGATTCCTTTGAGGGTCTTCGGCCTCAGAGACGCGGCACCGAAGTCGCTCTGTCTTCTGCCTCTTTCCGGTTCCGGCGTTCCCGATCGCGGATCGAATTCGTGATCGCTTATGCTGTGCTTCAGTCTCGGCTCTTGCTTCGTCAGCAGGGCGGACTCTATCAGCTTCAGCTCAGTCTTGCCGGGTGCAGCTTTGGCAACGAAGCTCGTGTCGAAAGGATCTACGTCGACCTCGGCGACGTTGTTCTCCGGCAGGCTTTCCTCGAGGGACTTCTGCGAGTAATACGGCGTCAGAGGCTTCGAGGATATGGATTTCTCTTCGTCGCTGGTCTGCAGGAGATCGGGCCGTTTGGATGGAGTAGGCAACTCGAAGGCCACAGTCTTGGCTGGCCCGAGTCCGAGAGCTTCGGGTCTGGATGGTTTCCTGCCGGTTGCCGGTGAGGTCTCGTCCGGGACGTGATCGTCGTCGAAGATCACTTGGAAACTGGGCTTGACTGCGGCGACGCTTGAGGGCCCTTGATGGACGGGGGCTTGAGGTCGGGGCGGAGGTGCCGCCTTAGTTGGTTTCTCCTCCTTTCTCGGGTCGAAGTCGTCGTCGTCGAGGTCTACGGTCCCGACGGCTTTCCTGTCCTCTCCGAGGAGCTCTTGCTCCAGAAACTTTAGCTCGGTCTGGCCTGGAGGCAATTCCTGGATGGCCGAGGTGTCGAAGGGATCGACGTAGGTGATTTCCTCTTCGGCGGGCGCTATCGGCTGATCGCTAAGCTGATCGAGGTCGGTGCAGGAACCGCCGAGTAGGTCTTGCTTGTCGGCGCGTGCTTTCTCGACGTTAGAGTCGCTGGATGGGTCGGAGCTCAGAAAGCCGGTCTCGTAGTCCCGCTTTAGACCCGAAGGATCGGTAAGGGATATCGAGACCTCGGTAGCCGGAAGTTCCTCCAACTCCCTCTCGATAAACTTTAGTTCGGCCTTGCCGGGAAGTATGTTCTCGGCGAAGGTGGTGTCGAAGGGATCCTCCTCGTTGACGAAGGTAGCGGCGGCGAAGCTTGCCTCGATTATCTGAGCCTCGAAACCGTCCTCTCCGGTTTCCTTGGCGCCGAAAGGGTCCTCAGCGTCCTCGAGACCGACGGGAGCGTCTACGGGAGCAACGAGATCGAATTCCGCATCGTCCAAGTCGGGTATCTCCTCGAGTAGTGTCTTCTCCTTGAGTACCTCGAACTCCGAGATGTCCAACGGGACCTCCTCGGGCCTCGCGTCGACCTGACCGTTTAGCGCCGGTGTGACCGGTCTCGGAAGAACCGAGGGTAAATTCGCTAGATCAACTGGCACGTCCGGAAAATCGGTGTCGTCGTCCAGCAGAGTCTTCTGTACCTCGAACGGCTCGGCTGCGGTAGCTTCGGTGAGGACCTCGCCGTCGTCGAAATCGTCCAGAAGAAGGTCCTGGGTCCTGGCTTTGCGAGGTCTCGAGATCTTGCAAGTGCTCACGTGATCTATACGACCGGATAGGACCTCGACCGCGTTGCCTAGGCTCACGAGCTTGTTGCCCTTCTTGTCGACGGTCTTGAGTACCTTGTCCGCGCTAGTGGTGTCGAAAGGATCGTCGCCGGCCTCCTCCTCGGTCGGACTGTCCGGTATGTAGGCTAGTTGGACGTCGATGTTCTGCAGAACGTCGACGTAAGTCGTGTCGAAGATGTCCTCCTCGGCGGAATCGTCCTGGTCATCCTCGTCGTCCGGCACATCGACGAAACCCTCCTCGCTGACGCCTCTTCTTCGGCCCTCCTCGAGCACTTGTTCACCGGCCTCCTCGGCGCTACTCTCGATCGGATTACCGTCCTTGTCGAAACCGACCCACCTCTTCGCCTTGCTCCGCGCCTCCTCCTCCTCCGCCTCGGCCTCCTTTTGCTTCTTGTGCTTCTGGTCCTCGATCGGCCCCTTCCGTTGGAAAAACGACGTTGATTTTATCCGATCGAGGTCACCCTGGGTCTTCTTCAAAATCGAATCGACACCGGCGGTAAGGGCCTGGAATTTCTGCCACTCGTCGGAACCACCACCTGCGCCACCTGAAGCAGCGGCTTCACCGGTATTGTCAACCTCACCGGCCGAGGCTGCTTCTGCGGCTGCTTTCTCTTGGGCCTCCGCCCGCTCCCTCCTGTAACGCTCGAGCTCCTCCGGATCGAACTCGTCCTCCTCGGCACCCTTCTTTCCCTTCTTCGGCTTTTTCTTCTTCTTCAGGCCCTTGGCTAGCTTGTGCATCCTCTAAGAGCTACCGTGGTGTGGGGGAGGCCTCTGCACAAATATTTTTCAATTGTTTCGTCATTAGTATCGATACCGAAGATACCATCTCAATCGAGATACACTGTAATAAAAAGAAAATCGTATCGAATTTAACCCTGCGTGTGTACACTGGGTCTTTGAAGGAACGGTCGAAATTCGAAACTCTCCCTATTTCTCCTTTTCCGACTATTCGTCAATTTTGATTAACAACGGTTTTAAACTTTTCACTTTGGCAACTTCTCGGCCACTTCAAGAAGTAACCCAGTATTTTTTTAGATTTTTTAAAAACCTAGAAAACTTTGAAAACCCGACTGTTCCCTAAAAGACCCAGTGTACACACCGTGTCTTTCAAAATATACTGTATACACGGAGGGTTAATGCACAGACACTGAAACTTTTTATGCATACACTACTATATTAAATGTCATTTACACCCTAATAGACAAATGACTGCTTAATGGCAACAGAAACGCGTCAGGCCGGAACGCCACGTTAATAAGTAAATTAATAAGTTAATAAGTAAATTAATAAAAGCAAAGTATCTCTAAAGTTTTGGATATACCGAACATTAATTTGTCATCACAATTGCCCATCTAGACAAACGTGCTGTGATAGCAAGAAATGACTGCATAATGACAGCCGAAACGCGTCTGGCAGCGCCACGTCGTGACAGCACAAACGAAGTGATGTATGGCCACATTCAGGTGAAGGTAAAGTAACGTGACGGAGTCAGGAGTGCGAGAGAGATAGCGACATTGGTCTTACGGTGGAGCAAGAGAGAGAGAATGTCTTTCACTTCACCTGAAGCTAATTTTTAACGTCGCGTCGTGCCATCTCTCCGTACCATCGCATTAGAGTCATATTGGCATCGAGTCTTGGCGACTGTCTCGGTACGCGGTGGTGTCACTGTATCGGCATAATTCACACACACAGTGAATGACATCGCGATCAGGTGATGACACGATGCCACCATAATTACTGTACAACGCGTCGCCGTTGTGCACTAATTACGGTGTGAAGGGTGCCCATAGTGACGACGTATTTGTGTTACATGGGCAGCATCTTTCAGACTGAAAAGACATGATATGATGGTTCTGTAACGTCTGAATTGCAGCATATTGTACTATTGCGTTTTTTGACGATGCAGGTCGTGCTGTTATTATGTACGAAACATTTCAAAAAAATAAGTAATTTCCACTTTCACTTATATATATACGGACTTACTCTACTGACAGACACAAGAAAATTGCGGAAAAAACACGTTGTTTATTTTGTCACTCGCTGAGGATCGAACCGTCCACCCTGGGTCTTAACAACAGTTCGACCGTTGCGCCTTAACCCACTCGGCTATCCAGATCAGAGGAAAAAACAATTTTTATTTGATACTTAAATTGCCTCCGAAAAGTATAGTTCAAGATACCGATTTTTTTTTTGGTTTCGTCCTTTATAACAGCCCGACTTGTATCGTCAAAAACGCTATAGCATATGCTGCAATGAACACATTCACTGTCAGGGTGACTTATAGGGTCAACAGCGTATAGAGAAATACGTCTCTCTGACAGTGAAGCGGTTAAGACGTTATAGAGCCATCATATAATGTCATTGCAATTTGAACGATGCTGCCCATAGGACAGAAATATGTCGTCACGGAGGGCATCGTTCACACTCACGGCGACATATTGTGCAGTAATTATGGTGGCATAACTTCATCATCTGATTGCGACGCCATTCACTGTGTGTGTCAATTGTGCCGCTACAGTGACACCGCCGCGTGCCGAGACAGTCGCCAAGACATGAAGCCAATGTGACTCCAATGCGATGGTACGAAGAGATGACAAGGCGTGACGTCAAGAATTGGTTTAATGTGGCCATATATCACTTCGCTTGTGCTGTCACGATGTGCCGCTGCCTGATGTGTTTCGGCTGTCATTATACAGTCATTTCTTGCTAACACAGCACGTTTATCTAGCTGGGCAATTGTGATAACAAATTAATGTTCGGTATATCCAAAACTTTAGAGATACTTTGCTTTTAATAATTTACTTATATTTTACTTAAATTACTTTAATTCCAATAATTTTTCTTAATTTGACGATAAAGTTACATAATTTTTTCATCACAATCGTACATTAAATTCAATGCTTGTACATAAAAACGTCCAGTCCAGTGCATTCAATTTACAATTTCTTCTACAAAGTAAACCCACTTGCAAGCTGTACATGCTACAACAGTATTGTATGAGAACCTACATTTTTTTTATTAATTGTGCCATTTTCTTTGTTAGTAAAAAAATACATTTGGCTGAAAAAATAAATAAAATTATTGTAAAATTGTGAAGAAAAACATGTTGGACTCTTGTGGCCTAGAAATGTCTGTTGAATGTGCAAAACTTTTTATACTGTAATGATCGTACTAATGGTACGGAACTACGCTTGACAATCAATTTTACAAAGGCGCTACCGTATAAAATGTACCACTAAAACACCCGCATACTGTTCGGTAACCCAGATAATTAATTGTCTCAGCATTGTCCAATTATCATTCTACGATCGTCCAAGTGTAACGATCGAATGGTGTACGTGCAGTGCGGTTCTCGAAATGGAAAAGTATCATCGTCGTTTTATCTATCGGGTGTAGCAAATTAAAGTGTGGGATCTCTGCCAGGAGAGCGGACGATCGATCTTCTGGCGTAGAGAGTGTCTATATATTATTTTTGTTATTTTTCACTCGCCACAGCCTTCAAGTTTAACGAGGATCGTTATAACGGTGTAATACACAAGCGGATGGGACTTAATACGTCTGTTGTGTAAATATGAATATTAATTGGACAATTCCATTATCCGCAGATGCTCTCCCGGCTGGACCAATCTCGGAGGAGAATCGAGTTAATCCGCGACACACTTTACATCCCGATATACCGATACAAATATCTTTGCGCCTTTCGATGTACAATTCGAGTAACACGTAGTCGATAATAATTTAGGCAATGGCAACATGTTTTTTTTCTTGAAATATTTTTTTTCAAGTTTTTTTTTAATTGGATTTTTTAAACAGTTTTTTCTTGAAAATGATGTCCTTAAAGATTTCTCTCAAAAAAATTTTTTCGAGATTTTCCATGTACATTTTTTTTTTAATTTTGCGGTAAAAGTGCATTTAGCACTAAAGGAAATATTGCAGTGATACGAACTGGCGTGTTACATGGAAGGCACATTTCTCTTATGCACATATCACGACGCGACGCGTCGAGCAAATAATCTCCCCCTGATCTGCGTACGACGCGGAAACGCGCCACGGAACACCGACCCGCGGGTTCGCCGTGACTGGAACCATCCCCCGGCCCACGTAAGGAGTTGGAAGAACGTGACACAGAAACGTGATCGATACGAGTGAAAAGGGAGAACCGTGAGCGCCTGGCGCCGCCGGCTTATCGCCATCGTAAAAAAAAAAAGTTCCGCGGACGAGAATCCTCCTCAAATCACGGTACTGTCTAGCTCCGGGATCGAAGTGGAGAAACTCCGACAGCGAACACACGGTCGATGCAACAGTTCTCCGGCCAGAAGATTGAATTGCGAAGCACCGGAAAGAATACTCTTTTCCAGAGTGATGAAATCGGCGACAAAATTTCCCCAGCTACAATCATCTCGTATTTATTTTATAAAAAAATAAAAATAAAAAACTATTGTCTTACTAGGAATATTTGTATAGAGTAAAAGTAGTGAAAAGAAGACCACCCCGATTAGTTTTATGCAGTATGCGAAATGCCGCGGACGCAAAAACTGTAAGAAACTTTTCATTCACGAATATGAATATTAATTGGACGTTGGGCATTTATGCAGATAGACAAGCGCCATGAACAGTAGCTATATTGGTGCGATGTTTGCGACATGTGCGGCACATGTCGCAAATATTTGGCCAACTGCTACTTTACGTGGCGCTTGTCTATCAGGGTACAGTAGAACCCCGATTAAGGTGATGTGGAGCACCCTCGCGCCCACTTGCCCCGTGCTCAGCGGGTAACAAAGACTGTAATGAATGCCGTTTTAACACCGCGGACCCCCGACCGAAAAGAAAATTTTCTGTGCCCGCGTCTCCCGATTCTCCAGGGAAAGACAATTCGCTTTTTCGTCGGCGGACTACGGTCCCAAAACGGCATGCCGTACAGTTTTTGTTACCAGCAGCGGTATTTCACATCACACTAACCGGAATGATCGAAGATCGAAGATTTCCCGAATAATCGAAATCCCAGTTAATCCGAACTAAACAGCGAAAGTATCTAAATCAATAATCGTTAATAATACAACTTTGCTTTGACTAGTTACAATCGCATTTGGTACAACTTGCACTTAATTGTTAAATAGTGTGAACTAGAATCTAAAGCTTTGGATATTTGTTTTCATTAATAGAACGTAAGCTAGTCTTTTTTTAAGTACTCTGTGACTTTCGTGTGCTCCGAGCATTAAAAAAAAAAAAAAAAAAAAAAAAAACCTCGGAAAATGCACGGTTATCCGACCTCGGTTAATAGGGGTTCTACTGCACGATTAAACGAGAATGGTCATCGAAGTCGGACATTGTGTCAGCATTCGATAACACTTTTCTTTCGACCGATCGTGCCAGTGGTAGTGAGAAAAGTTTATTACAGTTTTTATTGCCGACCGAGCCCAGGTCGGGTGGTCAGGGAGACTTTTCGCTTAGTCTTGCGACCTGGAACGAGTTTCGAAGAGTTTACGCAACAGATCCATTGCTGTTACGATATTCGCGTCGACTATCGCCATTGTTTCGTAATATCCTCCGCCCCTTTACCCTCAAAAAGGCATCGTTTATCGCCTTCCACTAACCTTCCCTCGTAGCCCCATTAAAGTTTTCTCCTCAAACCCATCGCAGCGCGATAGTACGACATGTCGCAGCAGTCATGCCGGAGAAGCAAGTACGGGCTCCCTCGAGTTTTCCGGTACGGATAATCGAATATGACCCAGTTCGTCATTCGGTGAATCGGGCGCTCCGGCGGCCGTGGCGTCGACGAGCACGCTGTTTCGAGATTATCGATCGTTTCCTCGGAACGCTCGCTCGCGACGAGCGCGGTCTCGTCGAAGCAGCGACAGGGGTCTCGAGGATGGAACGGGAGAGCCACAGATGCAAGGAGCTGCACGCGGAAAAAAAAAATTCTCCGATATTGTTAAGATTGAGAGACACTGATAACGAAACTTTCCGGTCGGGGAGAGAAGCTCTCGCGAGGTCGAGACGTTGTCTGTCTTCTCTTCGGTGAAGGGGCAGACATATAACTTCGTGAGCGACGAACTTTTTTTTCGATCAGGTTTCGACCAAAATGAAATAAATAAATAAATAAAAATTTATCTAGGCAGAGATAGGGAAAAAACGAGAGATGGATTTCAGACAACAATTTATTAAATGAACAATATATAAAACAAATCAGTCGAAGCCTGACGAGGATAGCCGTGAGAATACAAAGTAATCTATATATCGTCTAAATTAACGAAACTATATGTGGTACAAAAATATATGAAAGAAAACTTCCCGGATAGAAAAACGTGCCGTCAAACGGGTATCGTACCATTGGTATCGCCACCGTTCCATCATTTTTCTATCATTTCTTCATTTTTTCAATCGTCAAACTCTGTCGATGTTAAGGTTAACAGTTAATAAAATGTTACGTTCCTGGCCTCCTTAAGCCCGTTATTGTACGCCAACTTGCGACGGGAAGTCTCTCATAGTCGTGAATGATCGAGCAAATGGTCTCGCGAGCAAGAGAAGAAAGACCGGAAGTGGAAGATGCTGTCTGTCTTACGGAATGCACTCGCGATTGATCCGGCACTGCGCGCCCACGATATTAGTTCCCCGATAACTCTAGTCTCACTTTTTTTTCTCCAAACCTTTATGCACCGTTCGAAACTCCGATTTACCTTCAAACCGATTTGCTTCACGCACAACGCATTACAGTGCTTGTAAAGTCGAGCTCTGTGCGCAACCCGCTGTGCGAAAGATATTCCAACCCTCGGAGCACCGAGTAAAAATTTCTCGAACCGTAGCTACGCCGAATTCCAGCAATCGGCTATCCGAACAAAGTATAAAAATAACACGAGAGAGAGTATCCTTGTCGTCGGGCCGAAGGTCATACGCGTCGTACTATTGAGAGAGAGAGAGAGAACGAAAAAGTAAATAAATATTTCCGATATAATGTGACTCGACGCTCTCGCACCAGTGAACTTGGCGAGTGACGTTATTCCCAAGCGAATCCGAGCTAGCTCTCGCATGAGCGGAGTAGCGTACAAGAAACCCGCAGTCTTCACAGTCAAGGGCACGAGGATAGAAACGTTAGAAAAAAATAGTATATATATATTATCAGATCGTCGTCTGTAATTCGATTAAAATAAAGAAGGTGAAAGTCCGAAACGAGCCCGATTGGGCTTATCGATCGTTTCACTGACCGGCGTAACTCGGATGTGTCTGTATCATATGTTTTCACGGTTTCTAACTCGGCTCGATTAAATGTGGTTTCCAAGTTGCAATAAAAACGATTAAAAACAGATAAAATTAACAAATAAACCCTTGAGGGTCCAAACCGTGCGAGGGTGTGAGATGGTGAACGAGCGTGGGCGTATCAGGGGTTTTCGACGTTAAACGACTACAAGGCGATGGATTCTAGTTTGCCATTCGGTGTACTTACGAATCGAGCCTCATCAGCCACATTTGTTCGATGCACATTGTATCAACTTCATCGTCCCGTAATTTTCGACACCATTTGGAAGAATTGGACTATACCACGTTACTTTACGGACGCAAACTTACGCGTTCGGTTATTACGTTTTGGTGAAAATTTTCGTGGACGGGGTGGGGAACCGCGCGTCTCGACGAGCCGAGAAGCCGCGGGACTGTTGAAACGCGCTTTGTCGGGCGGCAACGACGATTCTTCTTTTTTTTACCCCTATCTATCCCTTTTCGTTTCAGTGGTACAACTTTTTTCGTTTCTTTTTTTTTATAATTATTATCTGCTAGTTTGGATACTCAATTCTTTTATTCCCCGAAACAGCCGGAGAGCCAGAAAGGCTCCGCTCTCGTAGACGAAGGCGACTCACCTCGTACTCCTCCGGCGGCACGGCCTGAGCTATTTCCAGCATCGATCCGTTCGCGGAGAATGCTGTGCGCACACCCCACCGTCGCTCCCGTCGTCATAGAGAGACAGAGAGAGAGATAGAGAGAGAGAGAGAGACAGACAGAGAGAGGTGGATATCAATCGAGGGGTCGAGCTCGAAGCTGACCGAAAAATCAGCCCCCGCGATTCCAAAGGAAACATTTTTCTCTATACATATGTCCGCGCATTAATAGGGGAGTGAAATTTTTTGATGGTCTATATTTTTTATATCTTGATCCATTCGTTTCTAAAGTTACAACGCTGAGAATTATGGATCATAATGATAACCAGGTGTAAAGACAATATATACAACTGTTGAGAAGTTTTATTCGGTCCATATACATTCATGTAGACGTGGTTTATAAAGGGCTCGACCATCGAGGGAAATAATAAACATAAAAAGCCGGCCGGTCTCTCGTCCGCGTGCCTATAATAACAATAATTAAATAACAACCAAAAAGGATGAGTTACGACGTCGCAACAAGCAAAGAAGCGCTGTTCTTTAACGCGATCTCGATAACACTGCGCATCAAATGAACGAGCGCGTGTTGGCGGCATGCGCGAATTGAAGATTACTTGTTAGAGCGCGCGTATACACCAAAAGCTTTGGCGCATGCGCGGAACGGCTGTTTAGATAGAATGGCCGCCGTTGATCGAGGCTGACGAAAAAAGCGAGAGTATTATGTTACACTCGAATGCATCACCCGTAAAATAATCTATTAGAACGAATAGGGACACTGATGAGTGTAGTACGTTACATTTAATTGATTACTTACTCGTATCTATTGATAAGATAGTAAATAAGGCATGGTCTTAAATTTCGAAGATTGATAACAGATGGCACTTTGCCTCGTGTCAAATGAGTTCTCGACATTAAACTTCTACGTTCATACAATCGGAAGACGATTTCCTGTCTAGTATGCTATCTTGGTTGATGGTCAAGACGTTACTCTCGTGCGCTCTTCACGAATGCCAAGTGGAGTAGAGTTGAAGGAGAAAAAAAAAAATGGGAGTTACAAGCGAACATTCGAAAAAGTGCTGCCGTAAAATTTTCAGCAGTCGATGAAGTCTCCCATATAAGACTGTGGAAGGCGTCGAGGTGCAAAGGAGCTTTGGCCACAGAACTCGTCGTTGCGAAAACCATCGGAAACGTGATAATAATACCCTCCAAAACAATTGATATCCGTCAGTCGAGAGTTGAATCAGTGATGCAAGGTTATGACTTCGGATCGTTCAAGGATCGTGGCTGTACGGAACTCCGTGAGATTGATAATATGGTAGATAAAATTTACAACGCGCCATCGCGTACAATAAAATCGTTATGTCCGAAAGGAACGTCCAATATCTACATCCTTGTAAATTTCTGTGTGTTTCTTGCAGGAGACGAAATATAGCAAACGGAAAATCTTAGGGTGAAAAAAGACGAGCCAATGGATGCGCTGACTATAAGCAGTCAGGTTATGGTAACGTTGCGTATTAAAAAAACAAAACAAAAAAAAAACTGCGACAAGATTAATGCAAATGGGTACAATAAGTCTCTGTCAGGCCCTTTGACCCCCCTCTCTAACTCGGCTAATTAAACTTCAAGGATGAAAACATTGTCAGCGTCGTGCTTAAGGAAGAACCCGGCGACAGATTTGGTCAGTCATACATCGAAGATATCTGCTCCGGTACATTTGGCAAGGTTTTCCTACCGATCGACAGTCACGAAGAGGATTTTACGGATGAAATGGTGATAAGATAAATAAAAAAAAAACATTTAAAAAAATAAACGACCGTGCTGTACGCAAGCGTCAGTTACATATAACAAAATCGAGCATCTCCGTCCGGCATTAACATCTTAAACGTGAAAAAAAAAATAACAATACAGAAAAAAAAACAAGAACGACATATACGAGAGACGTAAAAATTCCGTTTGCAGGTCAAACTGGAACTAGAGAGTCAATCGAGCGGACATCATAACTGGGCTGCGCAATTAGCCGCGGCGACTTTGTGCGAACGAATCGAAGGTTCCGCACAAAGGTGTCCGCCGTCTGGCGAGGACTTTGGTCAGTTAGGTGAAAAATCTGCGGACACAGAGGAAGAGGAAGGCCGAGTCGAGGAGGGTGAGGACGAGGAGGAGGAGGTAGATCGTCGCGCGTCAGAGGACAGGGGCCAAGAGGGTGACTCTCGTAATCAGCCAAAGTTCTACAAGATCCAGTGTTCCATCTGCAAAAAGTGGTTTCTCAACAACGACTCGATGATAACGCATCTGAGAAGCCACTGCGGCGGTAACGTCGGCAGTGGTGTAGATCAGTGCCAAGTATGCCAGCAGAGTTTTCAGGACAATTCGAGCTTACACGCTCACATGTTAACTCACGTAGGCATGAATCCGGTCGAGTGCAATATTTGTCAGAAGCGTTTCGCTTACAAATGGTGCTTGCGTAATCACGTGCAGACTCACGTCGGTGCGAACAAGCCGTTCGACAATTGTTGTCCGAGCGGCGGGGGCGGCAACAGCGGCGTTGGCGCGGGCGTAGGAGGTATCGGCATCGGCGTCGGTGTCGGAGTCGGTGGTGGTTACGGTTTCGACAATTCGACGGACGCGACGAGAAAGATGTACCCGAACGATCGTCCACCTAACGACGATCGAAGAAAGGACGGTATGAGCAGCAAAGCCGACGCGGAGGCGCGGATGGCCTTGAGATGCGACATATGCAAGATGCGTTTCAAGGACAGAGATACCCTGAACCGACACACGCTTGTGCATATGAGCGAGGGACCCTACAAGTACGACATATTTTCAGCAACCTTCAGAGACAAGCCCGACGGAAACGCGCGTATGCCCGCGCACGCCGGTATGAAACAGTTCAAATGCACGTTATGCGAGAGGTCCTTCGCTCAACGAACGGCACTCAACAATCATATGTTGGCCCACAGCGGGGAGAAACCGCACGCCTGCAACATCTGCGAGAAAACATACAAACGCAAGTCCGAACTGATAAGACACACGATGGTCCACACCGGCGAACGACCCTACGAGTGCAAAGAGTGCCTGATGACCTTTCGGGAGAAAGCGAAATTGAATTCTCACATGCTCGTCCACACCGGTGAGAAACCCCACGAGTGTTACATATGCCACAAAGCTTGCGCCCGAAAATCCGATCTCAACAGTCACATGCTGTCGCACACCGGTGGCCAGTACGATTGCAAAGTTTGCGACAAAATATTCACACGGAAATCGGATCTGAACAGGCACACCCTGATACATACCGGCGAAAAGCCGTTCGCCTGCGAACTTTGCGATATGGCTTTCCGCGAGAGGACCCGCTTGAACTCTCACATGCTCGTTCACACCGGTGACAAGAGACACGCATGTCACATATGCGGCAAGACATTCAGAGAAAAATCGAGCTTGAAGAAGCACATGCTCGTCCACACGGGCGATCGGCCGTACGAGTGTTTCGTGTGTAAAAAAACGTTTACCCAGAAAACAACGTTGAACAGTCACGTTCTAGTGCACACGGGTGAACGTCCGTACGAGTGCGAAACATGTCCGAAAGCATTCAGGGAACGTTCATCGTTGAGAAAACATTCTTTATTTCACACCTCCGATCGGGGTCACGAGTGTAACGTTTGTTTCAAAAAGTTTACACACAAAGCCGATCTCGCCACCCACGCGGCGATCGATCATCCCTCATAGTTCGTTGGTGCGCCAGGATAAATCGTTCGATCGATTTTTGACGTCCTTTTTTTTCTCAATTCCTGCATCGTGCCTACTCGCGCAATATAACAGTACGTCTTCTCATCTATACTTGGCTACGACGTTGTTCACACTGTGTACCCTTAAGTATACAATCGGTACTTGGAGTATCGATGAAACGCTGGCTTTTGTATAATGTCCAAATACAATAAATTAGCATACTTGTGAATCAAGGAAACTCGGGCCCAGGACATTAAGAGTTCGTTCGTCAATCGGTAACGGTAACGAGAGGGCGACGAAGAGAACCACACAAAGTGGAAAAATCATTTTTACAAGAGTACTAATAAGTCTATCGTTTTATTTGCAAGTCGAAAAGAATATGTAAATATATACCGATTATAAATGTGCAAAGAATAATCGACGGCGTCGTCACCGGTTGAGGCGCATTATCGCAGTCTTGTTGTAGCCGCAGAGAGCCAATATCTTCCCTCGGGGGTGCCATCGCCCCGACAGCACGGTCATGCCTCTGGGGGACGGATAGCACGTCACCTGACGACCAGCCCACCACTCGAAGATCAAAGGACTCTCGGTGAAGATCATCAGCCGCGGTGAATTCGGGTTCCAGCATACACCTGCATAAACCATCACAGGTTGAAAATTTCTTTATTTTTATTTGCGGACGAAAATTCATGAAGATGCAGCGAATCATCGATAAATCGTCGACGCACCTGAAACCGGTCTTTGGAGCAACAAATGATCAACGCTGTCCTCCGCAATATCCCATATCCACATCGTCGAAGAGTAAACCTGATGCCTCAAGGCCAAGTAACGACCGCACGGGCTGAATTCGAAAATATCAACAGTGGCAATGGACAATCCGTCGCTGTACGCGTTCGTGGCTATCGGAATGTTTACCGGACGATCGACCACCTCTTCCACTGAAAACGAAGAACAAAAAGGAAATGAAAAAAAGTAAAACGTTAAGAAAGCATTATTATTTATAGAATGGTTGAAAATCTATATATGTTTGACTAAATAATTTAGCTGTGATAATTACTCGTGTGCTTATCGCCCTGTCCAAAATTTACGTTACTATCCCTCGAACCGGTCACGCATTCTCTGTGGACCTTGCCGAGATAATCGCTTTCCCCTATCACTGGCTCGCAGCGCAATTCCAATATCGGCTTCCATGTTACGTAGTTAAGAATAGCAATCTGTTTTGAGATAGGAGCCGATTATTGAGTCGCGATTAAACATCGGAGACGGTTCTGTAAAAAATGAAAAAAAAAAGTACCGACGGTCTCGTTACAAGCGGCAATCGCCAGAAGTTGCCCGCTCGGATTCCAGGTAACTTTGTCGATTCCTCTGGGCCCGTTGTACGATTCTCCACTCGAAATATCGGTGCTGGAAGCTTCGGGACTAAAAGCTCCAATGTGGCTCTCGCTCACAGTTGAATAAATCAACAATTTGCTTCGCCCACTTATCGAACACCATATACACAGTAATTCACTGTTTGGAGACCAAGATACTCCGTCGATTGCGCTCAATTTATCGCACAGTAGTTTCTGCAAAAAAAAAAAAAAAATCAAAGTAAGGCGACTCTTATAATGGTGTCCAGCGGTCCTTCAAATCCCTAAAGTCCTTTGAACTCCTTTGAATTTTGCTTGCCCTTGAAACTTTCTGGCAATGTCCTTGAATTTCATTTCTAACCTATACTAGATACCATGATTATTTGTCTTCACAAAACGACAATACCGACTAAATAGTCTGGACTTTTCCCGATAGTTCACCATTGTGGTCAGCGCTCTGAATCGATCCCTCCCTCCGTTGTCCGGAGTATTCATACCGGTTGTCACTCGAGCATTGTCGTCTTCTAGGTTAAATTCCACCAAGAGGAGAATTAATAAATATTTAGTAGATTCCGTTATAGCTGACTGATTGAAGAACAAATGAATTCGGGATCCTAACAATGGACTCAACAAGTTACATATCCTGCGCCTGCAATCGGGTGCCAAGTGCCGCCGATTGGGGAAAAAACGGTCTCGTTTGTTACGGAGCTTGCAATGCGATAGCGATATACGTTCCGGAAGCAGGCAAGGTATCGCGGACCCTTCACAGACACACTGCACGTGTGAACGTAGTTCGATGGATAACGAAACATTGGGAGAACGAAACGGAGCTGTTATCGGCCTCAACGGACGGCACCGCGATCGTATGGACCGCACACGCGGCATCGTACGAACCAACGTCGATTCTGACCGAGGGAAATCCTCTGACTATCGCCGATGGCGTTTATCTGCGAGGACCGCAGTTCGCCGAGCATCGGGAATTACTCGTAGGTATCGGCAGCACCGAAGGAACCTTTAGCCTATGGCGCAGGGATAACGCAGGAACCACCAAGAAAATTCAGTCCCTCACATTCGGGCAAAGAATTGCCACGGATGCCTGCCTTTCCTTTCTGCCGAATTCGGACACACCTCTTTTGGCAGTCGCTGTCGACGACTGCAGCATACATGTGTTCTGTCAGGAGCCCTCGGACGGAGAGATACAACTTGTTTCTGTACAGACACTCCAAAATCATGAAGATTGGATAAGATGTATGGACTTTACTCACGACGCTCAGGGCAATTGTTTGTTGGCTACGGGCTCACAAGACAGCACCATACGTCTGTGGAAGATTTATGCGGACAAAGAAGAGGCTGTGGACGAGAGAAAAGATGAGACACGGAGGAGGATCAAGAGATTTAGCCTTGGATCTGTAAATTATGGAATTACTCTCGAATCTATACTGAGCGGTCATGAACACTGGGTTTACGGATTGTCCTGGCTTCCTCAAGTATGTTCGGAGAACGGCACGAATTTCGAGTCACCGAGGCTTCTGTCGTGCGCTATGGACAAGTCTATGATCATATGGGAAGCTGATAAGGATTGGCGCGGCGTGTGGCGCGAGGCCGTTCGAGTCGGCGAAGTTGGTGGGAATTCTCTTGGTTTTTACGGGTGCAAGTTTGCTCCGGACGGACTCAGCATATTGGCTCACAGTTACCAGGGTTCGTTTCATATTTGGATGTACGACGAAAGCACGCGAGGGTGGAAGCCGAGAACCGGACCGACTGGACATTTTTCGGGGGTTGTCGATCTCTGCTGGGATCCAAAGGGCCGGTGAGAAATCGTCCGGCTTAAAATTTCGCCGCGTTCCGTTCATGAGTAATCGATAACTTATTGATTAAAATTTCTTTTGATAGATTTCTGTTGAGCGCGAGTATCGATCAGACGACGAGAGTTCACGCGCCGTGGAACACCGAGAACGACGGTGAGGTATGGCATGAGATAGGACGCCCGCAGGTTCACGGCTACGACCTCAGCTGCCTGGCGATGCTGGGATCTTACACCTTTGCTTCCGGTGCCGAGGAAAAAGTCGTGCGGGTATTCACGGCACCGACGACTTTCCAGAAGTATCTCTCGACCGTCGCGTGTACCGACGACTGGGAAGGAAAACTGGCCGAGGGGGCTTCCGTTCCGGCGCTCGGCCTCACCAATAAAGCAACCTTCGACGAGGAATCGGGCGAGGATAATGGTAACAGCGATCTCGATTATGCGCGACCACCTACGGAGGAGGAACTCATAAGACATACTCTCTGGCCCGAATTGCAGAAACTCTACGGTCACGGTTACGAGATTTTTTCCATAGCGAGTAGGCACGACGGTAGTCGTTTCGCGACCGCTTGCAAATCCGCGAACGCCGAACACTCTGCTATAATAATTTGGTCCACGAAAACGTGGTCCCAGGTACAAAAAATTTCATCCCATCGATTGACCGTGACGCAAATGGCTTTTTCTCCGGACGACCTTCATCTGGTATCGGTATCGCGAGACAGACGTTGGAGCCTCTATCGAAGCGACGACAATGGCTCCTACGAGATCGTAGCCGGAAGTTCGAAAACGGACGAACTTCACTCGCGAATAATTTGGTGCTGCGCGTGGACTCACGACTCGAGATACTTTGCCACCGGCTCGCGAGACGGAAGAATCGGCCTCTGGAGCGTGGATCTAGGGGAGCTCAAGCACGGACAGCCTACCGCGAGTTTGGAAATTAAAGACTCATCGGTAACAGCTCTTGCTTTCGCGCACTGCGCTTATTCGTCGGGCTCGTATGTTATAGCAATCGGTTTCGACAGCGGTAACATAGAAATACGAAAGATCGTATTCGAGAACGACGCAGTCGTTTGGCGAACGCTCATAACGTACGATACCTCCAGAGCTCATCACTTTACCGTCAAACGACTCGCCTTCCGGCCGGAAGTGCGTTCCGAATTGGGCAAACGCAAATTCGCACAACTCGCCAGTTGCGGTATGGATAATACCCTGAAAATTCACAATCTGTGCATCGAAGATCTTGAAGCATTGTAACTTTGTTATTTGGTTTATCTTGTCCATAAATTCTTTGCGCTATATGTGTTGGTTATTAGATTCTTCTATACTTAGGTAGATTCCAAGGGAAAAAAATTTACTCACGCGACTTATCTTCCATCCGTCAGTCTTGAAGATCTCCACGCTGTCTACTCCATTGTCTGTAACTATCAGAGCGAGGCTCTTTTTATTCGGACTAAATGCAAGCGATTTATTTGCGTTGGACTTCAAGTTCTGAATGTATGTTACATCTCTGCTGTCCAGCGACCATACAGAGATTTGAATCTAAAATTGGAAAATTGTTAAAACTACATATACAACATATCCATGGAAAATCTTAAATCATCCTAGTTTACATTGAAGTCTGAGGTTGTAATTATATGAGTACTGTTCGGTGCCCAGGTTACTCTTTCCATTCCTGCGCTGCCTTCTATCAATTTGCATCGCCATTCAGGATAATAAATTGAGTATATTTGAACGATGGCTTTCTTTATGTTCGCGCACAATACGTACTGACTGTCGGGTGACCATTCGATATACTGCAACAGAAAGAAGAAAGTATTGATATGTACCGTACAATCCGTCAGTCGAGAGCATCGAGAAACGTAAACAATAAAAGTTAACCTCGATTATATCGGCAAACACGTAAGAGTGCAGAGTATCGAGGGTCGCTGTCTTTTTCACGATCAAATTAGCTTGATAAGCTATCGCGACGAACCCACCGCATGATGAGAACGAACAGAGATTATTGTTAATACGAAAGATTTCGCACTCCCTGTCCTCTGACGTTTCGGTCATGATTATTATTTTCCGATCAGTTCGCGCGGTTTAGTCGACTTTCGAGATTATACTGGGTCAGTGTTTTTCCGACTCCGATTGGTCGGTACAAGCACGTGCTTAAACTTGGGGCGCGTTTCTATTGGTTGTTTTGGTAAACAAAGTGCTGCAAACTGCCGAATGTGTCAATTTTTACGGTGTGACTATTCGCACCAAACCCTCCAAATTACAGTCACTCCAAATGGTGGAGTGTCTCTAGTGGACACTTATTGAAGTTTGAGTGCCTGTAAAAATTCCCTAGATGGAGTGACTGTATTAAAGACACTCCAGTTATACTACAGCCCGTACGAATCGTAGTTGTAAATACAAACTCACATCGATCAAAACTTTTTCTCTTGCTTCTCTCAATGCCTGTCTCTCGGCTTCCTTGACCCTCGAGTTCTCGAATTGTATGTACGACATGTCCTCTAATTTATTACGTATCTATCCGTCCGTTATTGTATACAATTTTTTTCACTCATATAACCCGCTTCAAGCCTGATTTTCGTCGAAAACAAAAAAAAAAGGTTCCCTCGAAGACCCGTTTTCGAGTGAGTGACGCAACCTACGCGGAATTGGGAACCGAAAGCGCGCGAAAATCTCCACTAGAGATACCACCATTTGGAGTGACTGTAATTTGGAGGGTCTGGTGCGAATAGTCAAACCGCAATTTTTATTAGAAAAGTTGAGGTACGTTGAGGTCATACACAGACGCCCGTTCAGAAACTTTGGATAATAATCGAGAGAGAGTGCTGCTCTGCTTGTGAGTGTCGGAGAGAGAAGCTAGTTTTACCCGGGTACGATTTCTGAACGCGGCCCAGTGACAGCAAGTGGCGGTTTGTGTTGGCCGACGCGGGTTTTTCCCAGTGGCCAGACTGGATCTCGCGGCCGTGGATCCAGTCAAATTGTTGAAGAAGAAGAAGAAGTGGCGGTTCGTCGAGACATACGATTCGTTCGGGCGACAATATCGAAACTTCTGTTGTTATTTTTATTTTTTAAATTGAATTTCAATTTAATCGGACGTTTACAGCAGTTACAGCATTCAGTGTAACAATCGGAAAAACAATAATGGAGAAAGCAAAGCCGAGGTGACAATTTAATTGAAACAGGTTATGATTAATCTTACGCTTGTTAATTACGACGATTCTTTTCATTTCATTTTGATACCACAGCAAGAAGAAGGGATACTCTAAGAATCGTAAACCTGAAACTGGCGGTAACTGGAGAAAGGTCGGAAAGGGCGATCGTCATTCGTCAACATCTCAGGAGGAAGAGGTGACACTGTCCAAGAGGTCTCTTCAACAGCCGGAATCGCGTCTGGCCGACCTCGACGAGATATGGCAGGATACAAACGTGGGACAAGATTTCGAAACTCTCGTCAATGTTCCTCTGTCAGCTACAGGACATTTTGTCTTTAAGTCGGAAAAAAATTGGACTCTAGATGCTTCAAAGTACGACGAATATTTCTCTGTGGATGTCAAAAATTTGGCTACCATTATCGGATGTATTCCCTACAATCAGTACGTCGACGTTGACAACAAATATTTCACTGTGAGTGTTCAAAGTTATGTTACTGTGACCCCAATAACTGGAGTGTGTAACAATTTTTCTAATTTGTATAATTATAATAATACATATAAAGTAGAGCTTCTGGGTGTTGTGCGCTCACATTGAGTGTCTCCAAAACTTACTTAGAATAATCAGCATCTCTCGATTCACCCCCTCACCCCTTGATAGATCCCCCCCTCCCCCTCTGCAAAGGAAATTACAAAATGTTGAGCTGGGGGACCACCCTAGAGAGACATAAAAACCTCCCCTGATTTTTTACACGGTGACAGCTGCAACACATAATAATATTAATAATATTACATAGCTTATAATAGTAGATAATTACGTAATATTATACCATTTATAATTTTCATAATTTCTCAGAGGGATGAACTAACAAACATCAATAACACCGCCGAACAAGCAAGGAAAGCTTACGACCTCATGCTGGAATCATTGAGAAAGGATGAACAGGAAAGCAGCACAGGTGATTGCGATCCACTGCAAAGTAACGCAACTGCTAATGATTCTTCATTAGGGAATCCATCGGAAACTAATAGAGTAGACAAGTACCAAGATCCTAATTCGCGAAATATGGAAGAGGACCTGGACTTCTTACTGTCTCTCAAAGAGCCTGTGAGACCCCATCCCTTCAGTGTCGCGCCGCCTGTAAAAAGTGGACTGAAAGGTACCTGCCAATTGAAATCAGCTCTGTCAACGTGCATGAGCAAAGTACATTCTTCAATTTCTATTACAGAATCGAAAACGAAAAATATTCCCCCAGCAACCAAGTCGATCGATCTCGAGAAGTGGCTGGATTTGGTTCTAGATGATTAACATAGATCTTTATAGCTTCCATCCCTTATGCATAATTCATTGATCTTTTCGATAGAACGTCAACGCTTTTATTTCTAACGAGATGTATTCTTATCGAGAGTAGTTATAAAATCGCAGTAATTACAAAACGGGATTAGGAGTTAGCTGTTCCACGCATACTCGACGACAAAATCCTTCGGTATTATGGGGACAAAGCCGATGAATTCAGTCCCTGAACTCGGCGGTGAGAAAAGCGTGCATATAGTCGTAAACGACAAGCATGATGGCACCGCCAGGACCGAGACGCAGAACTTTCGGTAAAAGCCCTTTGTAAAGCGCCGTAAATCTGAAAGTGAGATTACCAGAAACGGTACATTATATCGACGATTTGTCGTTTCAGTTTGTAATTTAACGTGCTCGATTCCGGTACGTACCCTTCCCTTCTGTAAACGATGGACAGGGTTGTTACAGTTCCTCTGTACTGGATCTCTCCTTGCGGCCCTTGAATACGACTTTTCGCCACGTCGAATGGGATGTTCAGACACGAAGCGGCTGTTCCCGCCGTGAAACCGATGGCGACCTAGACAGGCCAGGAAAATTAAACCTTCATAGAGCTCGTTGTTCATCGCGCTGTAACGAGTTAGCGTACCTTCGTGAAAAACTCCAGCCACGGATCTTCGTTAATGGGTACGTAGCCCTTCACAGAATGATAGAAGCCGAAGTAGAAACAGTTGAAGATTCCGTTTCGCATAACAGTCGCCGATAGGCCTTTGTTCAGGCCCTTTAGGCCTATGCCGTTCGTTCGTACGATTTCTCGTGTTACAGCGAAAGTGGACGGAGTCTCTTTCACCTTTTTGCGATTCGATTGCAGCTGCACTTTTATAACTTCGAACGGATTGACGAAAATACCCTCCGTCACGCCCGCGCAAAAACCGGCGCAGGCGAATGTCTGATAAAAAAAAGACAACATTATTTAACCAAACTCTGAAACGATTCAATGCTACTACAAATAACTTACCAATGGCGTCGGCGAGTTGGCACCGAACAAGAAAAATTGCTTGTACTGCTCGAACGTGAAAAACTTGAGGGAAAAGAATACATAAGTATGAGCATTGTTATTATTTAGGGAAAAGAATAAATAAGTATGAGCATTGTTATTATTGAGGAAAAAGAATAAATGATTATGAGCATTGTTATTATTGAGGGAAAAGGATAAAGAATATAGGCATTGTTATTATTGAGGGAAAAGAATAAAGAATATAGGCATTGTTATTATTGAGGGAAAAGAATAAAAGAGTATGAGCATTGTTATTATTAGTCGTGAATAAGCAATCTCTTGAGCGCTATCTGGATCGGTGAGCTCACGGCCATTCACCTTAACTGCGCGTTTCGGTGTTTCCGCAAGAATCGGAGGAACTATTCCTTTCCAAAAAGCTCCGAGACCTTCACTTCTGTACATCTTTATCATGCAATCGCGTATCCCTGCGAAAATAATCAAGTAAAAAAGCCGAAATCAAACGAAATTGGGGTTTAGCATTTGTCCATTGACAAATTGATATTCACCTGTGTAATACAAAGGATCGGCTCGCGTAGTTTTTACTTGAAGCTGAAATCTAGTTTTCACAAGATCCATTGGATGCATTATGCACACTTCAACAAAGCCGGCCGAGCCTCCAGCTCCAATTTGTATTGCAGCCTGTTTCAGTAGGCTGTTAGGTTTCTCTACTGTCTGGTGGGCCATATTTCCGAATTTATTTTTTTATCCGCGTGCAGAGAAATCGCTTGAAAATAAATAAAGAGGAAAACAATTCTTTACAGTGAAAGCTCACAACAGCATAGTCGTGATCATTCTCCATGGAATCTATACGTTGTATCACTTTATTAGTGGTGCTCTTAATTTCTATAGATCCGTTCATCGAAATTTTTCAACGAGCCAAAAACTATATCACATCCGTGACTTTCAGAAACTCGTACACCAGAGGCACCCAAGCGATAGCACTTATCGTCGCTCATTATATATTTAAGAATTATTCACAAGAAAATCGTTATGCACGGAAGCGACTTCCCCATTTCACGGAGCGATATACTCGATTCTGCAAGGCAACACACGGCGAAGCGAGCGCGAATGAAAGGCCTGACACCGGCACAGTTGTTGTGTTCTGGCTGCATGTCCGCTTGACGAGTGGAAAATCTATTTTTGAAACCATAAAAATTCTAACCTCCCGCCCCGCCAGCCTCAATGAGCCCCGCAGACGCTTGAATGGTAGCCCAATTACGGTATTTGAATCATAGATCAAGAAGTAGATCGATGTTTCATCATGTATAATGAATTATTAATATCGATGCACTTACAGGTTAGTTGTACAAAAAGAAATAAAGAAGAAAAACGATCAACAAGTTTTTAAATCCGAAGTGTAGCATTTACAAGATAATATTGGACTATCCACTCAATCCATATTTTGATACTGTATCGACCGGTGCTGTAACGCTAAAAAATTGTTATCAGCCTTTGCTCTCCAATGAAATTTCCGTATACGATACAAGATAAGCAGTCACTAGTTATTCGAACCGTACACTTTGCATAACTTTTAACAACTGTACATCTCTTATGCATGAATATGCGAATGATAAGCCGAATATCATTTAGAGTGTGTTTTGATTCGCACAAAAGCAATTGCGCGCTTGAATGAACCTCCTATATCCACATCACATTAATCTATCAAACGAATACTTTGCAAGTATTCGTGACAAAAGGTAATATTTTTTTCCGCTACTCATTCGTCTTCTACGTGTATCATCAGGCACGATAAGATTGCGTGATAGCGTTGAAAAAACGTATGATTCTGGCTGAGTATAAAAACGTCAACAATCATTTTATGTTGTGACGCACAATAGGCCAAGTCAATCCTGCACGCCCGGCTAATAGCGAGCTCTATGCAATTAGACCTCAATTTGCAGTACGTCATACGTCATTCCAACAATGTAGACGGCCAGATCGCAGCGACGGGTAAAACCTATCGGTAACTTATTCTGAAACGCGGAAAGTCGTAAATTAGCATTGCCATCGTATGCAATCCCAAACTATCATGTGATCGATCGACCGTCCATCGATAATGACGTAATCGTGCATGTGGTGAAACGAAGGCTCGAGTGTCCTCCCCGTCGATAGTTAAGCGGGAACCTTGAACCGTTATCTCCGCCGCCATGTCACGATGACTGTACGCGAACATTGCGGCTAGTTTATCGTCGAAGACGCGCCGCTCTGTCGCGGTTTTTCAAAGGGCCGATTGTATTCCCCGGTGTCATTCCGGTGAAGTTTTACTTCAAATGATTTTTGGCTGAGTCCGTATATACCGAAATCGTCTCAGTATCCAATTGTCCCGCGTCAGCGAAATGGAAGTGAGGCGACGAAAGGTGCGTTTCACAATAAACGTTATAACATTAGTGTTTACGTCTTGCCGCGTTCTTACGTGCGAACGAATGATTTATCCCCGACGGTTGCGTGTTTTTATTGATAAATAATAACAAAAAAACCACACGTATACACATCGGTCGAATGTCAAGGGGTAATTGCAATCATGCGGTGTATGGTGAGATCGTTGAACATTGACTTTCAACTATTCGCGGGTGCCACGTGACTTCTCGCTTTTTAAGATGACAGATATCACGTTTATCGTGGCTCTCGAAGACCCGTTACAGGCCTGGACCTGTGAGGGGGCCCTTTCATCTCCTCTCGCGTTGTATTTACATTCATTTACGAAAAAGTCTTCCACCCCGATTATCGTTATTGGCTAGATGCGATACACTCCTGTAAGTGCAGAAAAGATTTTTGCCCCAGGTTGATGAACGCTTGGTTGCGTGTCCGTGGTATTTTCGGGTTTCCGAGGGTTATACGTCGAGCTTGACCAAACCGGGTATCGCTTCTCCATCCAGATTGTTCACTCTCGCAAAAATCAACAGTGATTTAAACCCTGAGACATTTGAGTTCTCACAATTCATTGGGCTTTATTCGGTCATCGCGATTCTTGCCGAAACTCCGAATCCCCGAATTCAAGAGAATCAACAAAATCAAGCAAGCAAAGTCAAGAGAGGCAACTATCACGCCGATCGAAATTCACATTAATAAACAAATCTATGTATCTATCTATTTATCTTTCTACATATTTTGCTTTACACTAGAAATCGTTACATCATAGATGCGTGCATCGAACAAAAAAATTCTGCAGAGCAACATTGAGCCACCTCGGTTAGCCTGCTTATGTAAATATACTCTATTAAAGATGTAAAAAAAGGGAATGATTATTATTGATATTCATATTGATACTTTATTAACAGATTGCACCTTTTACTGATATACAGGAAGTAATACATTTCAATTTTTTCTAACTAGCGTGTAGTTGCACGGATCCTCTTCTGATTTTTGAACATATATAAAATTTAATTAAATTAATAACAATAGATAGTAGAATTAAATTAGTAACAATAACTATAAACGTCCCATCAAGCGACTACTCGTACTTTAGAATTTCTCTCTTAGCTAACATCCCAAAAGTGTTGCATGACTGCGCGGTGAGGCCAAGTGTGGCATATCTGTTTTCTGTACTGAGTAAGTGCGCTATTGTGGCGTTCAATTCACTGTTTGTTGTGTCACACTCCTCGTGGAACAATGTCATCTGCAGAGTATGTAGTACTCGGTTTGGGACAAGCAGATCTAAAAGCGCTAATAGATGTGCTGAGCCGATTAGACTATTGAGAATTTTGAAGAGAAATTATCCGAAGTATCCACTTGTCTAGTAGATAAAACAACGGCACTTTTTTTGTCTTGGAGGGTGATTCGCCAGCCTCTGTTGACTCCAAAAATGAAACAAATACTCTTGTGCCAAATGTAATGAATAACATTCATTGTAAATTATTTTTAAACCGAGATATTGTAGCACGAATAATTTTTTTTTCTTTTTTTTTCAGTTGAACGCGCAAGATGACAAAGTGGAAGAGCGAGAGATGGCGTTTCGCACGAAGGAAACGGGCAAGCACCTCCGAAGGATGTACTTTCTCGTAGTTCTTGTTCTGGGAAGTCTCCTCCTGGGCTATGTCGCCATAGCCGGGGATCTCAAGCCTGTTAGAATGGGAACTTCGGCCCTGGACAATTTGGCCTATTCGTTCAATCTGCACAGGCCATTTTACGTCGTCATAATTGACGCGGGATCCACCGGGAGCCGAGCTCTCGCATTCACGTTTCATTCGTCGCTCGTAAATGGCAATTACATTTTGGACCACGAATTGTTCACCCAAGTGAAACCGGGCCTGAGCTCGTTCGCCGACAATCCCGCGGAGGGCATGAAAACTCTGTCGGGTCTGTTGGACCAGGCGAAGGCTGTTATACCGCAATCCGAATGGGCAAACACCCCTCTCACTATGAGAGCGACGGCCGGACTGCGGCTTCTACCAGCGGAGAAAGCTAACGCGATACTCGAAGAGTGTAGAAAACTCTTCGATGAGTCGGGATTCCTCGTGACCAAGGATTCGGTCGCGATAATGGAGGGCGCGGACGAGGGAATATTCGCGTGGTTCACGGTGAACTTTTTGATAGATCGTCTTAACGGACAAACGTCCGAGGGCACCGTCGCTGCCCTCGATCTCGGCGGAGGTTCGACTCAGGTCACTTTCGCGCCCCGCGACGCGGACGTCGAGCAGTTGAAGAAATACGTCCACACCATAAACGCGTTCGGTAGTAATATGAGCATTTACACTCATAGCTACCTAGGTATGGGTCTGATGGCAGCTAGAAAAGAGATACTGACTTACGGCAC
Organism: Stenichneumon culpator; assembly: GCA_964017025.1. Classification (NCBI taxonomy): domain Eukaryota; kingdom Metazoa; phylum Arthropoda; class Insecta; order Hymenoptera; family Ichneumonidae; genus Stenichneumon; species Stenichneumon culpator. The sequence goes on along the minus strand of OZ024781.1, from coordinate 3,780,717 downwards.
AAATCTCGAGGGTTCGAGTCCCGAAAAGACGATAGAGATTAACTCGGAATGCGTTAATCCTATAATATCGAAAGAATGGAATTATGCCGGTCAAAATTATCTCGTTAAAGGACCCGTGAAACCAGCTCATAAGGTCGTTAAGACACAAAATTTCGCCGGGGCCGACGAGGACAAGCCTATCGTTAGATTTCCCGAGTGTCAGAAAATAATAAAGAATTATGTGGGTAGGATAAATAACAAGCCCACGGGCTTGAAGCAACACGATATCTACGCGTTCTCTTACTACTTCGATCGAGCTATGGAGGTGAGGAATCGGGCACCCCGTTTAAGTTTGACGATCATTTTTGTTTATCATACCGTTCATTTTATCGTTACAGGTCGCCCTTATAGATCCATACATCGGCGGAAAAATCACCGTCGGTGCTTTCCACAAGGCGGCGATTGCAGCTTGCGAGGATCCGAACGCAGATCAACCTTTCATGTGCCTAGATTTGACGTTCATTTCAGTTTTACTCCAAGATGGTTTCGATCTCGAACCGACCACCAAATTGTTTGTGAGTATGGGTCGCGTGTTTCGTAAAGAATGTCATCTTCCTTCTTACGAACACTCGTTTTCTTGCCTTTTGCAGCTCTACAAAAAAGTCGCCGGTCACGAACTGAGTTGGGCGCTGGGTGCTGCCTTCAGACTCCTTCAAAAAGACGTTTGACCATACCTGAACGCCGTCGTGAACAAGCTTCGGTTGCAGTAGGACAATTTGCAAGAGAACGGCACGCATCGCGTTAAAACGGAGTTTGCGGAAAACGTTTTCGTATCGCAAACTTATGGAGACAAAAATAAGCCTGAACAAAAAAAAATTCTCCCAAGAGAAGTCGATCCAATATAGACGATTTATTCGATCTTATCTTTCGACAAACGAACAAAAAATATCGGTAAATGGCTCTGTCGAAGCGTGTCCTATTTGCGGAACGGGTAGACAATGGAATTGAGAGAATAGCGCAAACTTGCAAAGATTATCTTATTAGACTATTGCCACTGACTTTAATTACGAGCCAGTGGAATTGAAAAGACTAAAGGGACAGCACAATGTGTGACATATCAATGCCTTTGTACAATCGTGTGCACAAATTTTAACTTGTACAGTCGACAACGCTCATTCTTTAAACATAGTTGAATAATTGTAAACTACAGATTTTATAAATAATTAAACTAACGATAAATGCCGGTTTGTAATATAAATAATCGTATTGTATTTACGGAATAAAACAACACATCGATTTTTAGTGGCTTTGGAAACTTACTTTGTATAATAAAAGTAAATAAAAATACAAAACTTGTGACATATAGCCGACATGCGTTACACTATTTGTAATTGTTTCGTTGATCGATCGATAGCGAGGTCATCGTCTGTCTACAGAGTTCAACGCTTTTATCCACACAATCGTAGAATATGTGTGTACACGCGATTCGTAAAAACCGAAATCGCGCAATCGGCGTATAGTATTGTAAACATATATGTTTACTCCGTATATATATATAGATATATACATATGCAGTATATACATGAATAGATATATACGTGATATAAGTGTATAGATACTATACACAAATATATATATCTGTACATGCATATGTACAGATATGTATACGTTTATATATATGTATGTGTGTGGTGTGTGAAGTAAACGCGACATCCATCAACAACAACGGCGTTGTTATGAAGAACTACAAATAAAAAAATGGGCCGCTATGGAAATTTGACATTCATTACCATTGATAAAAAGTGTTATTGTGCGTTTGGTAATACCGTATTCGAGCGTGTATTGTAGCTAGTAACCTTTAACCGCGGGCAACAAGAAGCTATTGCACGGTTCTTTATATTGCGCCATGCAAGCGTCGTCGGCGTTGGTTCACGTTCTTTAGGTGTATCGAACAACATAAGAATTCGCTACGGAACATAATTCGACGCGGGTCGTCGTCGCCTGTAGCAAAGTTGACGGTGTGTGCTTTTCTTCGCCGAGTGGTTAACCTGCGAAGACAAGTCAATACGTCCCAAACGCCGTGGTGTCTAGCAGTGTCTAGGTCGCTCGTAGTGAAACGAGGAGAGTTATCAAATAGTCAAATTGCGTGTATATAACGGCACAGTACCGTGACCTTTGCGATAGTTTCTCGGTAACCTAACTTGATCTGACAAAGATGCGTGGGAGTCTCGATCCAATGCCAAGACGATAGTATTTCAGTTTTGTCTATATACATACACAACGCCGTCGCGTTAAATTGAAAGTTTTGTTTTTTCGATAAAAATCAATAAAAATTCATTCGAATAAATGATCCCTACTAACAGACTGCTGGCAAGTGTATCTGTAGTTAGTGCAGTAGTTTGCCGTAACGTTCACATCGGTACGCTTCATCAAGAATTCAAGGTAACTCGTGATTTCGTACATTGGAGATGAGTTTTCGTAAATGCCCGATAATTTGAAGTACAATGTCGTCACCCGATGACTTTGTAGTAAACGCACTCGTGTCGTATTTCGAATTCCTCTCCCTCTCCGTTCCTCGAAAATCAAACGTTACAACGAGACGAGCTTATTAGAATCTATAATACATCAGCAAATTTTCGTGATCACCCGAGCTACGTGCACCTTTGTTCCCGCCTGTGTTTTCATTTTTTTTTTCTTTGTTTTTCTTTTTTTACCGTTTTATCTTATCTCATTTCGCGTTTGCTTGACGATCGACGAGTCGGTACGCGCATACTTACGAGTTATTTGTAATCTCGCGTGTTTGAAAACTTGCACTCGTGACCTTACAGATTATTCATATGACGGACGCACCGCTGAGACACTTGCTGCTCAGGAATCTTCGTAAGAGCTCATCCGTACCGGAGGCTCTCTATTCGACTTCCATAGATCTGGTTGATTCTATGTCAAATTCTACCATTCGACAGGAGCTCAAGCAGATGGTTATCAAACCACTTAACAACAATTGCAACTCACAGAATCAACAGTCAGCCACTGCGTGCGATGCCTCGGAACACCTGATGAATAGACCGGTCGACGATGATTCTATAAAGACTATGACTAGTGGTATCGATGCCGAAGTAACTATGGGGAGAGGAAACGAGGAAGACAAAAATCCAATGACTAAACAGAAGTACAAGAGTATTCGCAAATGGAAAACCATGGAAGGTACGATCGCAAATACCTACGCATATCGGTTTTTGTGCATCGAATATACAAAATTATTATTATTAATATTATTATTATTATTATTATTATTATTATTGTTAATAATATTATTATTGAGTAATAGTAATTATCGAACAAATATTAATTATTATTATTAAATTTCAGGGTCTACGCCTCTAAATCTAGAGACTCATTTCATAGTGAGAGTAATATCTTACAATATTTTGGCACAGATACTGTTGGACACTCACATTTACCTTTATCGTGAGCATGACGACGAGGCTCTGTATTGGGAAAAGAGGAAGTTATTATTGCAGAAGGAGATATTGAAAGCCAACGCGAATGTCGGTTGAAAGTAAAGGCGGCGCGAGGGCGCGGGGATAGATGAAAATATCTTCAGCATTATTGAATGGTATGATTCGCAGGTGATATGCCTCCAAGAGATGCAGGTGGACCACGTAGATGATTTCGTGTCGACGTTCAAGACGGCCGGGTACAATTATCTCTACAAAAAGCGCACAAACGACAAGCAGGACGGTTTGCTCCTGCTGTACCGGGCCGATCAGCTAAAGCTCGAGGACCACGCGAAAGTTGAACTTTACCAGTCGGGTGTGGACGTCTTGAATCGCGACAACGTAGCGCTTATCGCGAAATTCTCGTTGGTTGAATCACCGAGAACCGTCTTCATCGTATCGACGACGCATCTGCTGTACAATCCGAAACGCGATGACGTCCGACTCGCGCAGACGCAGCTGCTCTTTGCCGAACTCGAGAGGATAGCTTTCATCGAATTCGGAAAGTAAGGATACATTTGCTCGTACGCACAATGGAATTTGGCGATCTTTGTTGTTAAACGAATGTGTAATTAATGTTGCAATTGACTACCATCAGGGACGGTCCTCGATACCATCCGATCATATTGTCGGGAGACTTCAATCTGAAGCCTGACACCGGAGTCTACAGGTTCATAACGCAAGGCTCCTTCGAGTTCAAGGGCAAAGGCCGTACTCTGGAAGCACCCGTGATCCACGGTCTCGGACAGTCGTTGATTCCACCGTCTTTGCTGATAACCGACAATTGTCAACATTTCAACGTATTAACCAAGCGCTTCCGAGGAGAGGGTGACGGCATGACTATGGTAAATTGGTTCGAATCTACGCTCCTACGATGGATCAATCATTTTTTTATTTCATGGATCTTTCGAACGCTCTCCTCAGATTGACAACATCGACGACGATAAGCTTCGCGCCAATCTGGTAGAAAAAAGCAAGGACGAGTCTAATAAGAAGGCTGAGGTTGACACACATACGACCGAATACCAGAAAGTAAAAATAGTCGAAGGACAATACGCTAAATTCTCGTCCGGAATCGTGACGCATCCCTTCAACTTGTACAGCCTATATCAGCACACGAATATGTACGGTGAGAGCGAAGCTACGACGCATCAAGGTAAATGGATCACCGTCGACTATATATTTTTCAACGGCGTCGAACCCATCAGTAGATACAACTTACTCACGGTAAACGAATGCAAAAAACTTCCGACGATACCAAACACCGTCGTAGGCAGCGATCATCTCTGTCTCGGTGCTACATTTAAACTTAAAAAGACGTAACGACGACTATGCGAGAGTTATCGTTCTCGCTGGCTAAAAACCGTTGAACGATGTACATAAAGAAGAACCCTCTATATTTTCAATAAAAATACCTCGATACTTTTATTTTTTAAAAGACGCGTTACGTTGGGATTACTGAACAACTTCAACGTCGTCACATCAAATTAGTTTATTTAATAAGTAACAAATGGTAAAAAACTTACGCCTAACGTATAGATACATTATATATTATTAAAAATTATCTATATATTAGGTTTACGGGTTTTCGAACAGGTAGAGTTAAAGAAATTGTATGGGCTCTATTTTGCCACTACCAATCTGTACTCTCGACTGTTTGTATTCAAAGACGCACGTTTTACCCACTGCGAGTTGCCGCGGACGGGGGAGACATTCCGTTCGACAAAATTCGGCAAACTTTTGAAAATCCACCTGTAACTCGACTTCGCCACCATTCGGGCCGATCGCGAATTCGCATTTGAGCTTTTTCTTTCGACCCTTGATGCAACAAGTCAAATACCTGTAGTCGGTCGTGTATATTTCGTGAATGTCCAACAAATCGATGTTTAGTTCTCGCCTTAGAATACCCGTTAAAAATACGTCGTCTATCCAAAAATAGTTTTTGCAATCACGACTGCGCTCGACTATCTTAGCAGCTAGGTCACGACTGACGAGGTATAACCAGCCGGACAGAAAGTCTGGATAAACATCGCCGCGAAATTCCTTATCCGTTACGTACCATTTGTTAGCAGGTTCGCGAACGGGTTTCATACTTTTCAAAACATATCCCGCGAATATTTTTTCTTCTCTTCGAAACTCGTTCAATCTCTCGACGATTTCGTACAAATTAATTACGATATCGTCATCCTGCTTCATGATGTATCGAGAGTCGCCGCAACTGTCCGCCGCCCATTTCAAACCCATCAAGTGTTTGTAAGTCAAATTACGATAAGCCTCGTAAAAATTGCCTTGCACGATGTCTCGAAAACGTTCGGACTCGTTCTCCACAGCCGCCTGAATAACGCCGGTTTTTCGTTGAGCCGCATCGTCCAGGAGCCCTAGCAAGAATACCCTGGTTATTCCCAATTCACCGAGTTCCCGATTCGTATAGGCTCTGCGAAGAGCGCTACGTGGAGCAGCGTCACCGGCGTAGGACGTTACGATCCAAGTCAGAAACGTGGAGTTGCATGGCGGTCGAATTATATATTCGAAACCTTCAAGGTCGAGTAACTTTCCACTGTTGTTTTTTATCGTGGGTAAAGCATTGTCTGTTGAGATGCTATTTACAACGTTTGATTTTCCTATATTCCGTTCGACGATGTTTACGAAAATTAAGAAAGCGACGGTGCACAGCACGAGGAAGAGTAAACCGGACTTGAGATACGAACTCATTAGGCATGTTGGTTCTTCGAACAAACTTACGATCTCCAAAATTTCATCGGAGCAATCCAAACGTGCTGCTGCTGTTCCCGACGGCTGTAGAAACGTAGAAACAACATCAGCGAGGCGGCTGTGGTAGGCTCAAAGGAACAGCGATTTTGTGACGGTTCTGTGGCACTTCGCGGCATCTCTCGGCGAATATAATTATATTTTATAAACATCGCCAAGCTTCACGAAAAATAGCAGTTGGCGCAATAATTGCGACATGTGTCGCAGTTTGCGCAATAATTGCGCCATGTGTTGCACATGTCGCAAATGTCGCGCGCCAATATTGCTACTTTTCGTGGCGCTTGTCTATCTTGGAAGCAGATTTCTAGATTTCGGACCGCGTGTGCTTCTGAGCGTCGGTAATTTATCTTACAGACACTTCGTCGCAATTGTTAAAAAACTTTTTACTCAAGCGATGACTTGGAGGCAGATTCAAAGATTTTTTTATATCATTGAGCCAGGACGGGTTATTAAGTAGTGAGTATCGAAAATATGTCTGGCCGGATTTTCATTTCATTGTCAAGAAAAATGCCCGTATTTTACTTCTTGGATATAATATGCATTCGACTCCATGCATTTAGCACGAAAATTGCATTCAAGCGCGGACATTTCTGTTCTTCTGCAATCGATTACAGAGCCGCCGTGTGGTAGAGACGTTGGAAATTGTGAGTCCGGTTATTGGACAAGTTCGCATATATCCGGCCACCTGACATTTTCGGCCGGTAAAACAGGAAGGTCCAGCAGCCCTTTAAGAGCATGTAAAAGTTCTCTCAGAGCATAAAAACGTTCTCAGTCTGCCCCTCTTGCTCCGCCGAGAGCGCCACTGATCCTACCTCTCTAGCACTCCATAGTGTTTCACATGCTCTTAAGGGCATGTGTTACAGACTCAGTCGGTAACAAATCGCCTTCCCTGTTTTCTCCAAAACGATTGATACGACGAGCAAAAGCACATTAGGTTTACATACTTATATCTATTGACTACAAAAACCTAATTTGATTTTGGTCAAAGCATCAACCATCACGGAGAAAATAGGGAAGGCGATTTGTTAGCATCGGAGCATCCATACGTGAGTCTGTAACACATGGCCTTAATAGACTTTTTTCTTTTTTGACGACGTAAAGGTGACTTATAGCACCATCTTTCGGAAATTCGTTGTACATTCAGCAAAGAACGGTATCTACATAACCGACTGCCCAATGACTACTTCACTATCGGTATCGAATCTCTTTTACCGTTTTGCAAGTTAGTTATGTGTGCTTGAAATCAAATTTGACTTAAAAGGCTGGCGACCGCGGGTACCAAAAGAAGAATTATTGTTTGTACGTTAGGGATCGCTGGTAAATGAGTTCGTATTTCTATAGTAAAGAAAAAAATATTTTCGATACAAAATATTTTTGTCTTCTGAGTACTAACTGTTAAATGCATTTGCTTTCAATCATTTCTATCGAGAGTCCGATTGAAATTTCATCGTTTGACCTACTATTCGCAATGAATTTTAGTCTAGTATGTGCACAATCTACTTTCTTCTTACTCAGTTGGTACTGAAATCACCTTGTACATTCGGATGCTGTGTCGGCTACCCGAAACGCGGCCCCGATATTGGCAGCAGTGAGTTCAAACTGTTTGACCGTTGATATTACTTTAAGCGGACGCGGTTTGTTGTGCCTCTCGAGATGTTTTCCAAAAACATTATCGGATAAAACGAGGTAAATACATATTTTATGTAGACATCAAAATCCACTGTTTCATCGGTGATCCAAGCCGCCAAGGTTTTCAACACGATTCTTTTTATCCCTCTCAATTCCGTGTAAAAAAACAACATCGCAAATATTTGAGGTTCGGTCGAGAGCAGTTCCGAAACACAGTGCAACAGGCGCAACTCTACGAACAACAACGATGGGCGAATTAGGCGTTAAAGAATTCGTGATACCTCTGGAAAAGGACGAGCTCCTGGCATCTAGGGCTGGTCTGTACAACGTCGAAGAGATCGTGCCTCCGGTCGCGTTGCGCCAGGCGCTTGACGGTAACTACTCGCTCAGTTGTTTCAGCAACGCGCTCGGTCTCGTTGTTTCAATAACGCGTCATAATTCACCAAATATTTATAACTCATTCGCAGCCACGAGAATCGTCCTGCAGAAAGATGGTCCGCAATTTATTTTGCAGTATTTCGATACGTTCTTTTCTGTATTGGTGCATGGCAACAAGATTGAATTCGCCATAACGGTAAGAGCGTTCGACAGGATACTGAAGGGTGAGTCAAATTTGATCCTGTGCACCAAAAAAAAAATTTCCAACGTTTTAATTCATGCTCGCCAAAACTTATAGCCACCGACCAGTTGATCGCTGATATTGACACTATATTTGAGAGAGGCGGAGAGATAAGCCCAGAGGAGAGACCTCGCTACCTCTGCATCACCAAAATGTATGCCTATCTTCTGTCTTCGCTGTCTTGTTACATAGAAGATTATATATGCAGAAAGACCACAAGCGACAGGGACAATGCTGGCAAGGTAATTTGTAAAAATGTGGCTTAGTTACTTATATTTATTGTTAATACTATAACATTATTAATATATACTAATGTATATGTTACGTATATTAATAATAATACCACTACCAATATATTATACATATATATACATTGTTCGACATTGAATGCAGAGGCAATTGTACAGTAGAACCCCAAATAACTTGGGTGTTCAGGGATGAAAGACTCATGGAAAACTGAAACAACAGCTAATCCGAATTAAACGTTGCGACATTTTATTTGGACTAGTATTATTCCAATTAATGTCATATGAATGCTAGCATAATGACTGTTATATACAAGTACGTTAAACTATTATGTACTGTAATTTAAAAAAATTTTTCTATTACTTCACTCACTTTTTTAATTTATAAATGGTTAATTCCCTTTGTTTTTGGCTCTCCCTTTGGTTTTTTTAATATCTTATGTCTCATTGTTCCGAGATGCAAACTCCGATAACCGAAGGCTTTCCGAGTACCGAACGTACTTCTCGTGTAAGGAATCGCAACGAGGCAGAAAGGGAATTTTACGTTGGGATATGTCCCGCGCTTCGTGTCGGAGAGCGTGCACGGCACACGGAATGCACGGAGGAGCAACACATATCATTAAAAAATATTGTTTTAACGCTGGTATCGTTTCCTGCAGAAAAAGAAAGCTGCGAGGAAGTCCGATGAAGAGGCGGATTGGGAAGTCGGTAGGCAGAAAGCATTGGAATCGATCTATCGGTGGCTTCAACTACCCCTGCAGAAGCTATGGAGTCCGCCTATCGTCGAAGACTTGTTCATAACGTAAGCCGACGAATTTGCGATACATTACATCAGTGGTTCGTCGTATCTACTGATCTCTAATCGTTTGCAGGGTCATCGCACAATTTTGCTACAAAGTTCTGGAGCAAAACAGAGACGCAAAACAAAAACTATTGAGGGAAACCATTTTTCAGGTGAGTCAATGACTGCACCGGTACGTTAATCGTACGAGATTTGCAAGGAATTCAGATAAATAATATTCTACCAATCGTTCAGATCTTAGGTACACTGGTCAAACGGTACAATCACGGAATCACGTGCGTCGTAAGAATAATTCAGGTAATAATACCCGACAGTCAGATTTATATACTACTTTTTATTTTTTATTTTTATTTTTTTACTAACAAGATTTTACTAACGTATTTGCAGCTGGTGAAATTATACGATGTTCTCGCTGCACCTCTGGCCGCCGGGGTAGTGCACATGGTAACCGCAGCAGGATGCCCAGGATTTATAAAAGAAATGATACGCGAGATCGGTCAGAGTGAGCCGGAAGAGGCCGATGCTCGTAACATTTCCACGTTTCTCGAGGCACTCGCCGCCGCAAGACCGGATCTCATTCTACCCGTTCTCGACGACGTTACGGAGCATTTGTCTAGCGAAGTGAGCAATCACTATTTTCCTTTCATAGCTTGGTCTTAACGGTCCTTTAATTAATTTCTCTTTCCTCTGTTCTGCAATCTCCGATTTTTCAATAATCCCATAGTGTTACTCTATGAGAAACTGCGTTCTTGGAGTTATCGGCGACGTCGTGATTGGTTCCCTAACGGCCGAGACAATAGACGAAAAGTGTCGTGAAAAACGAGACGAATGTCTGTCCATGTTGGAAGAGCATTTGCTCGACAGCAACGCTTACGTTAGATCCAAAGTGTTACAAGTCTGGCAACGTTTGTGCTGTCAAGGCGCTATACCACTCGCGAAACAGGGCACCCTGCTCAAAGTGGCCGCGATGCGTCTCGAAGATAAGAGCGCTAACGTTCGTAAACAGGCGCTTCAGCTATTCCGAGCCCTGCTCCAAGGCAATCCTTTCGCAGCCAAGGTATCTATAACTTTTTCTTCGCTTGATGGAATATCGTAAGAATTACTAATAAAAAAAAAATAAAAGTAAAAATTTTTAATAATAATAATAATAATAATAATAATAATAATAATAATAATAATAATAATAATAATAATAATAATAATAATAATAATAATAATAATAATAATAATAATAATAATAATAATAATAATAATAATAATAATAATAATAATAATAATAATAATAATAATAATAATAATAATAATAATAATAATAATAATAATAATAATACCAATCGCAGCTTAACAAAGCACATTTTGCCAAACAATTGGAAGAAGCCAAGGCGAAATTGAAGGAACTCAAAGTATCGGTCGCCAGTCAGAGCACTTCCGGTGACGGTCAAAGATTGGAGCTCTGGAACGCTCTACTTCCGGATATACGAAAAGCGATAACGCAAGTTTTGTCTAAAGATAAGGATCATGAAGATACTTCATCTTCTTCAGGTACAATACGTTAGTAATAGCGACGCTTATCATAAATAATCTGATTTGCAATGTTAAACAAAGACCGTTCGTTGCAGATGAAGAACCGGAGGAAGCAGCCGAAGCCCCGGAAATGGATCCGTCAGTCGAATTTGAGAAAGTACGTCAGTTGCTCCTGACGGAAGAGGTCCTTGACGCGGTCATGTATATGAAAAAAATCTGCAAATCTTTGCCAGGAGCCCCCGATATGTCGGGTATGCGCCGGGAAGCCAAGGAGGAATGCTTCTTTATATTTTTGCTTAAAATATTCGGAGAGTCAGAGGGGGACCGATCGGAAAGCTGTGGAACGGCAAAGGAAGCTAATGTCGAATCCGAACAAACTGAAGAAACATCGAGTAACGTACAACTCAAAAAACGTAAAGAAGAACTTCGCAAACAGCGTCAGTTCGTACATTACATGGAGGTAAGTTGTCGTTGCATTTTGTAATACAAGTATCCCACAGTGAATTTTAGTAACGATCGTTATTTATACATGTTAATCGTTATTTATACATGTTTATTTGTATTTTTTATCTTATTTCATACACTGAGTTTGCGAATTTGATTGTAAATTTACAAACACTTTTGACAGTAAGGAGATCTTGGCTGAAAGTAACATTCTGTTTGCAGTATTGCTTCGAGTTTGCTAAAGAATTGGAAGATGCTATACCGTTGGCGGAGAAGATGCTGTTCTCGTCGACGGCCGGTGACGCTGTCGAGGCGTGCACATTTCTCGGTACGGCTTGTCAATTTGACGTGCCACACGCATTGGCCGGCGTCCGAAAAGCCTTGTTCCAAGTATTCAGTCGCGATCAATCGGTCCGCAACAACGTCGCGTCGGTTTACAAAGAAATTTATCTTCAGAGCAAAGAAGCTAATCAATCTTCGAGGCAAAAAGCATTGACGTCCGTAAATGGTCTCATAGAATTGCTGCGAGGGCTGAAGCCCGGTCAAAGTCCAGCTCTGCGCCAACTCATCGGTGCTTGGCGTGCCAATGAAGAACTCGGTGATCAGGAGCTTCAGGTTTCTATTTTATTCGACAGTATAATTTTTTTTTGTTTTCATTTTTTTAATTGCTTTGAAGCTTCATTCATTTTCTCGTTGTCGCAGGTGATGTGGGAAAAATTCTCACTGAAGATACCGGTGACGCATCCGGAGGATAGCAGGGCAGCTCTGATGCTTCTCACGATGGCAGCTGCCACAGAACCCAGTTTACTCACTGGAAATCTCGAGGTCTTGATCAAAGTTGGCCTGGGTGAACGGGCGAGAAATGATCTTCTTCTAGCGAGAGATACATGCAGGGCTTTGCTGAAAATCAAGCAAGATTCTGGTCATCCAGAAAAGTCGCCCATCAGGTAAACATGACATTTTTCATGCCTGCATGAAATGTATTAGGTGACCTTCTACGAAAATTATTATGAAAAAAAATGTATATAGATATCCAAATGATCATCCCATGTTCGACGAAATAATTTCACTGGCGGTCGACAATTTTACCAGTACAAAAGACAACGGGTACATCTCCTTCGTGAACGAGGCTATAAACGTTATCTACCACGTAAGCGATGTTGTGTTCAAGAAAGCAATACGTAACTTTTTTAAATGAATTGAGCTATTGATTGAAGATCCGATAATTTTAGCTGGCTAATCGTCCGGACTTGCTGATAAAACGTTTCTTGCCGGCGATCGCTGAAAAGGGCAATTTCTTCGGGGACACGGCGAGCGAAGAATCTGACCATCCACCGGAGCCTACTCAAAGTTCCGGTTGCACTTTCAATCTGCTATCTAGACTTTTGTTTATAGTAGGTCATATAACGATTAGACAAATGGTTCACTTGGACAACGGAGTGTACAAGGAATTGAAACGACGAAATGCCGTGAGAGAGATAAAGAAGGGCAAAGCTCCGATAACGGAAAATGCTCCGAACGCGCCAGGAACTCTGGGCGCCACGCCGTTAAATGCATCGCGACGACATGTCGCGACACCAGCTAGTGCCAGGCAAACTCTGCGAATTAAGGAGGTAGGCCGAGATTAATCAATAAGTAGAACACAATTCGTCATAAGTTAAAAAAAAAATCGAGTTATTATATCATATAACGAGACTCGTTTCCCATTGATAGGCCAATAGTACAATCAGTGCTGAGGACAATGGGGAGGAAGCTTTGGAAGGTGCAGTTGCGGACGACGCGGACGCTGAATTTATCACAGCTGCCTTGGAAAACGATATTTTAAGCGGCGACGGAATGCTTGCGAAATTCGTGTAAGCTTAGCAAAAAAATCAATCAATTTCCTTACTCAAACAATGTTCAAGTAGACACAGGATAGTTTATAACTGGATTAATGTATTATTTACAGACCACTCGTACTGGACGTCTGTCGCCACCCGGAAAAATACAACGACGAGCAATTGCAGGTCTGGGGAGTTCTTGCCCTCAGCAAAATGATGACGGTTAGCTCGACCTTCTGCGTCGAATCCCTGCAACTTTTGGTAACGGTGATGGAACGATCGACCGATCCTAGAATCCGGGCAAATGTTCTTATCGGACTATGCGACCTCACTACGAGATTCCCCAATCAGGTGGAACCTTGGACCAGCCACATTTACGGCAGGTCAGTCTCGCCGTTATAAATTATTTCACAATTTTGCTATGAATTTTGCAGTAAATAGTTGATTTTTTAAACAATTTTCTTTCATAGGCTTCGCGACGATAACGTCAAAGTTCGCAGCACTTGCGTACGAATGCTGTCGACTCTTATAATGCGAGAAATGATACGTGTGAAGGGTCAAGTTTCGGGGCTCGCTCTCAGCATCATTGATCCTGACAAACAAATTTGCTTGGATACCAAACAATTCTTTAAAGATTTGAGCGGCAAAGGTAACGCCCTTTACAACGTAATGCCCGATATAATATCTCGACTCACGGATCCTGAGCTGAATCTTCAAGAAGATGACTTCCAAGAAATTATCAAGTGAGTATCGTTACTCGAGCTCAATCGAATCGAGAGTGTGGATATTTATATCTTCTTTCTTTTGTCAGATACATATTGGGACTGTTGCAAAAGGAAAGACAAATTGATACGATAATCGACAAGCTATGCTCGCGATTCAAATTGGCTACGACGGAGCGTCAGTGGCGCGACCTTTCTTACTGCCTCTCGCTTCTTCAATTCAGCGGAAAGAGTGAGCAGATTAAAACTATACAGTCTCATCTTCCGACCTTCTATTCTTTTTCTAACAAATTAATTTTCTGACAAATTATTTTTCCAATTATTCGTAGGCATACGACGACTGATAGAGAGCTTGCCGCTTCTGAAAGACAAAATACACCACAAACAAGTGCTTAAAGCTCTGAATACGATAATCGAAGTGACTAAGCGAAAGCCGGAGGCGAAACTAGCGTGTCTCGAGCTTGAAGAGAAGATCGAACAAATGTTGAAAGCTGAGGAGGAAGCCAATGGACCGATGGACGATCGGATGGCGATGCCACCTCCACCCGTTCCCAGACACAAGAAGCAGAGGAGAAAGGGCAAACCACAGAGAAACAGCAGCAGCGAGGAAGACGAAGAGGAGGAGGACCAGAACGACAGCGACGAAGAGAACGTTCCCGTACACAATAGTACTAATCGTACCCCTAACATGAGTAAGATTCGATCACAACGCAAACATTAAGGAATTGAACCAAAAAAAAAAAACATCGCTTCACTAACTCTTTGATATTTTTAGGAAAAAAGAACGCACCGATATCGCGAAAACCGCAAGCCACGAGTCGCAAGCATGCCTTAGATTCTGACTCTGATTCCGACGAGGACGCCAACTTGTTCCAGCAACCATTGAAAACACCAGTCAGAGCGACGCGTGAGTTATTTTTACCTTCCTCAGCTTACATAATAGTACTCCGAAATATTTGTTATTAAACAATGTTTCGATTGGTTTTTTTTTCTCAGCAACAAGACGTTCAGCAAAGAGGAAACAACCCGCGGAATCTCCAGTGGTAACTCCTGCGAAATCCAGGACCAAAAGAAACAAACAATGCGTTACACCTCTCCCGAGCACTTCGGACTCTACGACGCCGCGCAGAGCCTCCGCGAGGGTGGCGAATTCTGCGACAAAACGCCGATAGTCTCAACGTAAATCCGCGGTTTAATTTATCACACTAAACCAGCGGATGCTTTTTCATTTCTTTAATGGAAAACAAGAGAGAAAAAAGAAGCCGATGATGGACAAATAAGCTATTAATGGCGGTTCTTTTTTTATTATTACGGCAGATCCCGGCTGGCACTGCGTTTGAATGTCATTGAACGCACCTCGCTGGATGGCGATGAGACGGTTGCTTGCGCGCTTGAAGCTTGCTTGCTGGACGTCTTTGTATTAATATTAGAGGAAGACGGAGGTCCGACCGGAGTTGGACTTTGTGACAACGATGCTCGATCATCGTTCATAGATTTTTCAC
Organism: Stenichneumon culpator; assembly: GCA_964017025.1. Classification (NCBI taxonomy): domain Eukaryota; kingdom Metazoa; phylum Arthropoda; class Insecta; order Hymenoptera; family Ichneumonidae; genus Stenichneumon; species Stenichneumon culpator. Next base: position 3,765,165 of record OZ024781.1, on the reverse strand, counting down.
GCTCGATACGTTGTTTGCTGAATCTTCCCATTCCCGGACGGTAGATCTCCATCGCTGGCCGGTCCTTCATTTAATGAAATAAACAAATATATAAATAAATTTCGTAAACCGGAAGAAAGCTACACGCCTTTAATTCATTATCATATCCTTACCTTGTTTCGAATCCTGCGTTCCAAACGCGGATCTTTCTTGTTTTTGGTCTTGTAGTTACTTTCATTCTTTCGAAAATTATCCTGTTCGCCGCCGTCGAGAGACTTGTGACGCCTCAAACGAGCCCCATCGCCTCCGCCTCCGTCGGCACCGCTCTCCAGGGAACTTCGTCGCAAAACGATCTTCGCATCTTTCTTAGTAATCGGGCAATCACGATCGTCGAATTCGATACTATCAGCCTCGTGGAATCTTGACTTTGTGGAATTGATCTCCACTTCGAGATCGTGATGTTCTTTGCGCCTGTTTGTCGACTTTGTCGATGTCGTCGTTGTCTCCGCTGTTCTGTCTGAATATTGAGGTAATCGATAAGATACTATGATCCTGAACACTTCTGCATTCGCAAGAAAAAATAAGTGGCACTTAAATTATTGCCTTGGCCGAAAATTTTCTAAGGACTTTCCTGTTCTTTCTTCAATCTTTGACCAAGCTGTTTGTCGCAAAAAAATTGAGTACTTGTTTTAAGAGCTAATTTTTACAAACTTAATTTTTTCGTTTGCATTCCTGAATATTTGCAGTTATGAAAGTAAACTAAATGAAACTCGCAGTGAAATAAATTCAAAAATTAAAAAACAGGCAATGGAAAACATTTTTCATTTCCGACCATACTGCGAGAGATCAATTCTTTTTGGAGTGAAATATTCAAAATATTCGAAGATTATTTTTGCAGCTTCAAGAATGTTCAAGTTCCTTAGCATAGCCTTCAACGCTTATGTTAACTGAAAAACTTACCGCCAGCGAAATCCTGCTCCAGTCTCGATGGCGATTTTTCACCTTCGCCGACGTCTTCCCTGGCGTTCGGTAAGTCGGTAATCGAAACTTCGCCGACGATCGCTGACGAGTCATCGTGGGGTAAGCTTTTGCTTGAAGCTTGAACATCGGTCTTCTTGTCCTTCCTATCCGAGCTATCGCGTTCTTCTTTTTTTAACGTAGACTTTGTCGGGTTTCCCTTGCCGCCTGCGTCGCCACCGCCTCCTCTCTTATTTTCCGCTAATCTCTTCTTTTCTAATCTCATTTTCTCATAACTCTTGCCACGTTTCTCCTCGAGTTTTTTCTCCTTAGATTCTCTCTGCTCGTCTTTATTCTCGTTCCTCCTATCATCTTTCGGATACTTTCCCTCGAACTTTCTCTCCTCTTTCGTCCCTTCTCTGTCTTTATCGTCTCGTTTACCATGAGCTCTTTTCTCCTCGTGCCTCTTTTGATGCTTCGCATCTCTGATTCTATCCTCGCCTCTTTCTCGACCGAACGGCTGCTGCTGCTGTTGCTGCTGCTGCTGCTTGACTTGCTGCACTTTTCCATCCCGCTCACGGCCCGATATCTTCTCGCGGATCTTTTCTTCCCGCTTGTTTCGCGCTTTTGTCTCCTTCGACGGTTGTTTATCCTTCTCTTCCTTGACGATCTCTTTGATCTCGCGGCTTGATTCTTTCTCCATTTCCGGATTCTTCAGGACCTGTAACACGTTTACATAATTACAGGACCAATTCTACTTTCTGGTGTCAATTATATTCGAGTCAAAAATTCAAACTCCAATGGCTTACTTCATCCACTTAAAAATTATACCCGACCTATTTTATCTAAAAAATGTTTATTTATAACAATTAGAAAAGCGTGCAAGAGGGTAAACGCGATGAGTTTTATTGGCTAGGAAACGTCGGTCGTAAGATGTGCTAGCATTTATGTCCGCGGGAGATACGTATCGCAAAACTATTTCCACAGATGAATCTGCATTGCCTGCCTTTCGGAGCTCGCGAAGTTTTTATTCGAAAATTCAGAAGTAATGTCTCTATTTGAAAAAAAAAACTTTTCAACCGGCATCTTCAAGCGTTATCGCGAGGGTCATGCAAAGGGTTGCAACGGGTAGTTTTTTTCGTTTCGCAATTCTTGATCTGATCGGGTACCGCACTGCAGCTCTTTGATTTCGGTAGCGGAATCGAATGATCGGACAATTCCGATCCTCTATTTTCCCAAACGTGACGTAGATTGGCCGAGCGAGTTTTTGGCACAACTGCAAACAAGCAGTTATGATTTTTATTTTTCTGTACTTTTTAACATTCACCACGCGTTCAATCGTCGCACTGTTCCGGTGAATATATTACTCTTTAGCCGAAGTCGGCACCGTTCGTGTCCGCCAGTAACACCGGCATTTCCACGTCTCCGAGTAAATTCAACTTCGCTGCCCCTTCTGCCGGGATCGTCGCGATAATCGAAAAACGAGCGAGGCTCGACGATGTATTTCTTTGCTTTCCGATAATACCTTCCTCCGGATACGCAAACGTTCGTCTTTCCGCGAGCGAAATTCTCCGCAGCGTTCTTTTCACTCTCCAACTTTGGCGCGACCGTCTCGAAGCGATCGTCAAATATTTTCGTGCGCGACTCCGGCTTGACCCTCGATTGAGATTTTTGAGAGGAATACTCTTGCAACGCTTTCCTCGGATTTTCAGCGCATGGTTGCTCGATGATTTTCGATTTAAGCGGAGAAGATTCGTAAACGAAGATAGGACTGCCCTCGCGTCGTACGGATTTCGCGCTACGGTACTTGGGCTGGGAATTAGAACAGTGTTACTCCCAAACGTGCTAAGCCTTTCTTTTTTACATCGATTTCCCGCTGGACAGTATCGCAATAATTCCAATGCAGGAATTGAATTCGATCATTTAGGCGCTGAAATATCGAAAATACTGGCTATTGACGTTAATCACCTTCGATATCGTCAGTTCGTCCTTCGCCCGGCGTCTCTCAAGGTCTCGACGGCGTCGTTCTTCCCGCTTCTCGTCTTTTAGTCTCTGTTTCTCTTGCTTCCGTTGCTTAAGGTATTCGAGAAGCGGCGTCGTCGTTACCTTCTTCTGAGTATCTGCAAAAGAATAAATAATTTATAGGAAAAAAAAAATGCACGAATCGTGTTTGGGCACAAAATTCATACAACAAAAAACAACACTCGAGGCCGTTTTCGTCATTGAGTTGAAGAAACAGCGGGGGAAAATGGACCGTTTTTAGCAACTTTTCATTGGGTGAAACAAAGTCTCATCTTGTATCGAGAAGACTGTCCCCGTTTTGCACCACTTGATCGTTACTCACTGTCAGCAGGTTGATAAGAATATTCCGTCTTTGGTTGCGCAACGGCCGAGTCGCCCTCGAGATTCTGCAGGCTCTCCAAGAAGCTGACATAGTAAGGATCCGTTTCGATGCTACCGCACTTGACATCCTTCTTCTTGCCCACCCTCTTCTTGGGTAATCTCTGAAAAGGAGCAAACTCCACAACCGCGGGATACTCCGTACCCTTTGAGTCGACGAAAACATAGTTGTCAAATTTCTCTCTGAATATGAATATGTCTCGTTGATCCGTGAAATTTATGTACGCCCGCGAGAAGGCGTATTGGCCGAGCGACATGTCCGCCTTTACAAAGTACAGATAGTCGTGCTCTGGCAATGGAGATATCTGCTCCACGAATTGAGTCTGATTCATCGAGGGAGGCAATCGACGTATCACGACCTGCAAAATAAGTTATTTTTCAAGTTTTAAAAAAATTAATAAAATTCTAATACATGGCTTGCATTGAACATATGCGGGGTCACAATCTCAGTCACCGCTGTTGTCTGTGATGTATTTGTATTGTGTCGTGTAAAAAGAGCAACCCATTGAAATAAAATAAAATAAATAAAATTTAGAAAAAAATCATCGATAAAGATGAATCGGAAAATTTTTCACTGCGAAAATGCATCTTCGAAATTTACGGAGGACGAATCGACGATGACTCCGATTCATCTAAGTTAACCTCTCGTCGAAGTTTGAAACGTCGCAACCGCGCCTAAGCTGAGAGATTCGGCGAATAAAGCGGGGCGGCCGAACATGCGGGGCGACTTACTTTGGTCATGGCTCGACATTTTTCCTTCTTGATGTCACGAATTTTGGCAGGAACGTCCGGCGTATTCGCCTGTGTCTCGGCTTGCACCAGAGGACTGCTCCTCGTGCTACTGCTGCTGCTTTCCGTTTGCTGAGTCTCTTCCGTCATTTCTCGTTCTGTCGATTGTCCTCGCTGAAAAGCTCACCATTCACTTTCGATAACATTTATTTGTCGTACGCCGGAGACAATTTTCGTCGCCGTCGAATTGAAAAGTTACACATCTGTTATTTTTCGCTGTTTTAAAACTGTTCTTTTTTTGTTTGTTACTTCTGGCGCGATTGTGTCGATCCCTTCGCGCTTCCAGCTGATTGTCCCAGTGGATTGCTGTAACATCCGGTAGGGTCGCTGCAGACCTCTTTTACCGACGGCGATACACCCATTTTTGTCGATAAGAAATCGTCGTCTCGTCGTATCTAACTATAGTCTTTACTTAGAAAACTTACATCAGGCTCTCGGAATCTGGACGAGTGGACGGGATGAACAATGAAAAAGACAATTTTTATCTTTTGAAAGGAAAATTATATATCATAAAACTCGAAGAAAAACCCTCTCACAATCGTGTGTGTGTGTGTGTTTGTGTGTTTTCAAGTAAAAACAGAATACGCCCGGCAAGTTTTACAAAATTTATCAACTTGCCCGCGTAGTAGTTGGTTGGAAAAATAGCGCAAGACAATTCAAGGGTGGTGGAGAGGGGGCTTTCTGTATGAAAATTGGTAACCGAGGAACAATGAGATATCGAATAGGAAAGTACAGCTGTGATATCGTCGATTAAAACGCTTTAACGTATCTCCGATCGTGTAATCGAGGAAAAAGAAAATCTTGAAACAGAAGATGGTTAGGACAAAGTCGGGTTTGTGATAATATCCAATCAATATGAAGAAAAGAATAATAAAAGAAAATAATGAATGCAACGTAAGAATCGGCATATAAAGATTACTCCTTCTTGACGGCCTGCTTGGCCTGGTGAGCCTGAAGTACGGCAACGGCCTCTTCGACCTTGGCCTTGAGGGACTCGCTGTGCTCGAGCATGTGCAGGAGTTCCGAATTATCAATCTCGAGAAGCATGCCGGTGATCTTGCCAGTTAGCTGCGGGTACATGCACTGAATTAACGGGAAGAGACGCTCCCCGAGCATTTGTTTCTGTTCCTGCGGTTGGGCAGCTGCCAGCATAGATGCGGTGAGCGGCTCCTGTCCTTGAATATGCACGGCTTGTTGTACGGGTGCTGGCGCTGGAATTGCCATTGCGTGGGGTGGATTACGCACGTTCAAGTTGTATTTGTAATTGGCCGTACGATTCTGCGGTGAGACACCGACTGCTGAGCCGGTCATCGAACGTCCCTGCATGTTTGCACCACCTACCGCTTGTTGACCTGCAATTTTTTTTTTTGTTATCGTTAAAAACATTGTGATGCCACGTGTCAAGGGTAAACGCGGAAAATGTTTACACTCGAGGAAGTACACAGATAGCGCGAAATCGTTACACAAGAGGGAAAAACAAAAACATGAATAAGTTCACAAATTTTCGATAATTGTTTCACTTTTTTTTTCAGACATTGTTTCGTGCTATCCGCGGAGCCAACGCGTAATATTAACGCTCAAGCTTAAGCAGTTGTTTTCCCGTTCTGTACAAATGTTATTCTTCGATTGCAGAAGCGATAAGAAAAGATTAAGAAACGCGTAAGCGATAAAAAGTGATTACCTGTTATAGGTCTCGCGGAGATTGCGTTGCGCATACCGCCCGCTTGAGCGGCCGGAGCCCGCGGAGCCGCTCTAAACGGTGCTTGCATCGTGGCGAAGCCGGAATTTCCGGTCTGGACGTTCGGTCTTACTTGATTGGGTTGAGCCGCCCAGCGCGGTGTTGCGCGCATTTGCGCCATTTGGGCAGGCCCGTAGAAACGTTGAGGCTGCGGAATGGTAGGCACGAAGTAACTACCGGCACCACCTGCCTGATACATAGGACCCATCTGCTGCATGCGCAGATTCGACATGCGTTGAAGGTACTGTGACGCGAGGTGGGCCTTACGATCGTCCTTGCGCTGAGCAAGAGCCACGTACAACGGTTTCGTACCGACTATACGACAGTTCATCTCGGTAACGGCCTTCGTCGCCTCTTCCGCCGCCGAGAAGCACACGAACCCAAAGCCCTTGCTGCGTCCATCCTCGAGCATTACTTTGGCCGATGTTATTGTACCGTAGGTTGTGAATTCTTTTCGCAAACGTTCATCGTCGATCGTATCGTCGAGATTCTTTACGTAAAGGTTCACACCCTGGTAACGATTCATGCGCTCGTTCTTCAATTCCTCGAACTTTCTCTTGAGCTCCTGCTGACGCTCGGCCTTCTTCTGCGCCCGGCCTACGTACATGCATTTACCCTCGGCGATCTCCTTGCCGTTCAGCTCCATGACCGCCTGTTCAGCAGCGTCTGGATCCTCGAACGCCACGAAACCGAAACCACGCGACTTCCCGTCGTCCTTGTTCATTACTTTGTGGCTCGTTATCGTACCGTATTTCTCGAACATCTCCTTCAACTTCTCGTCTGTCATGTCCTCACCGAAATTCTTCACGTACACGTTTGTGAACAATTTTGCCTTTTCGCCGAGTTCCTTCTCGCGTTCCTTGCGCGGAATGAATTTGCCGACGTACACCTGAAAAAAATTTTGTTTTTCATGTAGCAAAAATGTTGCGAGATTTTGATGAAAACGTATTCAGTATGTTCCAAAACATCGGAAATTCATATTCAGAAAAAATGTCCGGTGTGCATGTCCACAGACCCAAAAAATTGGAATTTCCAAGGCAGATCAAGGTCTCAATCCTCAACATTTGGTTAGATTTTCAACAAAAATGCTTTCGCTCATAAAAATTTTATACATTTTTCAACTTTGCTTTAAAAAAAACCGGTGTATATATATATATATATTTTTTCCTCATTTTATCTCTATTATCAGCAGCCAATCCGAGCAAAAGATAAGATACGCGGAATATAAAATATCGATTTCTCATAGAGAAAACAGACTACTGGAGTACTAAATGTTACATCCGCATTTACTCACTTTCTTGCCATTGAGCAACATTCCATTGACCTTCTCGATAGATTTATTGGCCGCCTCTTCGGTCTCAAAGTGAACGAATCCGTATCCCTTGGAAACGCCGACCTCGTCTTGAGCTACCTTGCAACTGAGTATGTTGCCGAACGCCGAGAATGTATCGTACATCGCCTTATTGTCTATGCTCTTGTCCAAATTTTTGATGAATACATTTCCGACGCCGGATCGTCTAAGGGATGGATCGCGCTGCGACCACATTATACGTATGGGACGACCCTTGAGCATATCAAAGTTCATGGTATCCAGTGCACGCTCGGCTGTTTAAAAACAAAAAGAAACAAACAAAATAAAATATATATTAAAAAAAAAAATCATCGTTATCCGCCGTTCATCGTTTGTCATTGCATGATGACGATGGTGATGACGAATTTGGCCGTTTCCGAGAAGAACGATGGCGGATATGGCGACGGGGGGAGAGGCGTGGAGGGGGAAGGAGTTCAAACTTCCAATATGGAAGCACAGTTGGCCGTGCACGTGTCGGGAATACGCAAACTCCCAGTATTCGCGACACATGTGGCACGAGACTTTCGTGCCCGAACGACCATGCCGGAGGGGAAAAAAAAAAATTGATGATGGATCTTTTCCTTCCTTTTCCTCAATAATCAAGCGATACTCACCGTCAGCGGGTTGCTGAAAGTTGACATAGGCGTAGCCAAGAGAGCGTCGGGTAACGACGTCCCGACAGACGCGTATGGAGAGCACGGGTCCGGCCGACGAGAATTTCTCGAAAAGCATTGCCTCCGTTATATCGGACTGTAGATCACCGACGTACAGTGACGCCATCGGGTAATTCGGTGCTCCGGGATTCATGTCGAGATTTTTTTTAAGTTTATCGTATAAATCTCCAAACGCCTCTTTGTTCCACGTACCGAATTATATTCGTTTTATTCTGTTTTTTTTTAATATTTCCTTTTTTTCTCTCTCTCAACCTCTTTGTCTCACTGCTTTTACGTTTCCTTCAATATGGCTTGGTTCTCTTCCGACCACGTCGCTTCCCTCGTAACGCAAATGATTTACTGTTTTTTTTTCTCTTTTTCTTTTACGTTTTTTTTAAGGTTTTTTTTGTATTACGTTTTTTTTTGTTCAACACTTTACTTGGGTTTACGGCGGTTTTCGGCTACGGTTTTTCGATTTTTTTGGTTTAAGTTTTTTCGTCTTTTTATATTTTTTTTTATTTTTTTATTTTTTTTTTATATATAAGAGTTACAATTCACGAATGGAGGTGGGTTGTGTGACCTATTTTGTGGAAAAAGGAGACACAACCACACGTGAACACAACTCTACTCTTAATGAGGAAGAGGCGGTGAAAGTAGTGCGTACTGCGCTTATATACCGGACCGCGTTACTTGTCTACGCCCATCGAAAATAGTCCCAATATTCCCCCACCGCTTATGCTTCGACGCGGCATTGTTACGCGCCAACCGTCGTTCACTCATCCGTGTTGAATTTTTCCCTAGATAAACCGTTCAACGATCGTTCTCATTCGTTTGTACCGTACAAATTGTCCAAGGTCTCGCATCGCGTATTTCCCGGTCTACCAGTCGTGAGAATCGCTGAAACGTTACCTTTGACTTCCGGTTTTTTCACCTTCGATGAAAACTCTCCCTCTGCCCTCGATCGTTTAATGGAAATCGTCATAATATTGAGAGGTTGCGGCTGGCAGATCTCGTAGAAGACGTCGAGAAGCATCGATAGGAGGCTAAAGTTACTCTCTTGTCCTCGACAAAAGTCACGTTATCGGAAATGGCTGGTAGTGCTGTTCGCAGAAACTTTATCTTCGGTAAATGTTGTACAACAAATAACACCGACGACACATAATAATTCAACATCAAAACTGTACCTGTGATTTACATGGAAAATGTTTTACAATGCTTTACAATTGACGTTCTTACATAACATCGAATCTGAATTTTAGGAAGTAACTTTAAGAAATGGGCCTACAATCTCACCGGGTTCAATCAGTACGGTAGGCAGAAAAAACGTACACACGCTTGTTCCCAAGTTCTCGGAAGTAGGTTGACTCAATGCACATTCGTACGATTTTCAGGACTGATGCACGATGATCTGTTGATAGAAACTCCCGTTGTTCAGGAAGCTCTGAGGCGTCTGCCGGAGCACTTGATCGACGAGCGTCAGTTCAGAATGATCAGAGCATTGCAACTCTGTTGCCAGAAGGTCGTTCTGCCCAAAGAACAGTGGACCAAGTTTGAGGAGGTAAGCAAAATGCGACAGAAAAAGAGAAATTAGTTAAAATGTAATATAACTGATTCGATACTGTGTCGATTTAGGATGTGCGATACCTTCAACCATACATAGAAGAAGTCGAGAAAGAACTCAAGGAGAAGGCGGAATGGAACAAGGAATAAAATCCGTCGATATTCTGCCTAGTATAAAGAATGAAATAGCTAAGTTATGTGGTAAAGTCTTTACATAATACATCAATTTATCTGATACTTATTATATCTTTGTTTGTACAACCCCGTCCAGTTGCATAAACGCACGGTGTAAGCCGTACTCAAAAGTATACCTGGGAATGCCAAAGATGTCGCTGAGATTCCTCTACATTAAAAACATCAATCAATTTGTGTGTTATTTATAATACAGAGTCTGTTGCATTACATGATCGGAGCAGAGTATTTTTTATGATGTAGTATTATTTCCATTTCAAAATGTAGGCAAGGTGCCTGTGTCAGATATTAAAACTATTATCTACTGGACTGTATAATTACAATTTTATGCAGTTCGACAAGTTAATCTGGAGAGAGTTAGGAGGCTGGGACGTGCACGTTATGTCGGGTCGTAGCGGAAATTCGATTCAGGCGTTACTGGAAGTTGAAGTAATATGCTGAAGATAATATTTGCGGTACGGTGGAATCCCTCATTTCTTCCTCCGCCCAGCAAAGGACTTTAGTCAATTACAGACTTTCGGTCGTACTGCAGACGCGAAAAAGCAAAAGAGCGCAAGTACCTATGTACACAGTTCTATTATAGAACTTTGAATTATTCATGGATGATTGAACTTTGCTCTAAAGGAATACGGTCCTTTCTTTTTTTTGTTTGAAAAAAATCGATACCCCACTGTAGTTCGTAGAATCGACGGCTACACGTGGACCCCGTTTGCGAGCGACTATACCGACGTCACAGAGCCGACATTGAAAATCTCGACGAATACTTAGCACCCCTTATGCAACGTTTCGCCGATTCTCTGTCGTATTGTATTTCATAATTGCGTATTGTCGCGCAATAGACGAAACTTAAAGAGTAGTAGTACTCGGCAGATCGCCTTGAATCGCGCATCATTGTAGAGAAAAACCGAGGCCTGGGAATCATCGGGTAATAGAGGGTACAACTGAGCGCCGGGGGTAAAATCGCGAGCTCTCGCATTCCCCTCGCTCCCTTTTGCACTCGTGTAGGTCTCGCCTACTTCAATACATATACGTACTACGGGTGGATCAATATTTCACCCCCCACGAGCTTACACCCGTCCCGTAGAGGCGGTAGAGGCCCCAGCACGCCGTGATTTTTTCCCAAACGGTTCTCTCGGTGTCACGGTCTTTCCACGTCGTCGTCGTCGTCGTCGTACTCGCTTGATTTCACACACCCGTTAATTTACACGATAATCTTAGCGAAGACGAGAGAAGAAAAATTAATAAAAATTTTACCACTATTTTGTTCAACATTTCGAGAGAGTGCGTTCGATGTATACGCGGAAGAATATCATTTGTGTTTCCTTCTAAATCGTAAGTAAAATATAGCTGCAAAAGAAATAAAAAAGAAAGTTGCAGCTGCGAGAAAAAAAAGTGTGATCAATCGACTTCCAAAGGCATCGTGGAGCTCGGAACGAGAGAATGCGAGTCTCAGCGGTAATAAAACTTTTATCTTCATTTATCTAGTTTCACAACCGTTTGAATGCAACCTCTGTAACAATAATACGCACTTGCTTGAGGTACTGTCAAGCGATTTATCCGACGAAGAAAGAGCAAAAAAAAAGATCACACGATTGAAATTCATTCAGTGTTATAATTCTTCAATCGACCGCTGATTATTACAGATGTGGAAAGAAAGGCGATCGGCATGCTTCCATCCGAGGAAAGCAATGAATCAGACTAACACGAGAACAAAGAGCAAATCGAGCGGTAACAGTAAATCTACTCGTGTCACGGGTTCGCAATAACGTATTTTTACGTTGAGCAGTACAAAAAATAAAAACAAAAAAAGGAAATGACGCTTGTTACGTTGGGTGCTGCATCAAAACCCTACCTCCGCTATGTGTACAAATGTTCAATTTACGATGAAATTATATTAGCATGATAATGAAGACATTCAATTAGTATATACATATGCATATACCCTAACGGCATATGTACATACCTTGTGTAAATATATATATAGTGGAGAAGCGAACATTGCACATTGAGAGGAGAAGAGAAGAGATGGGAGATTGCGAGAGAGATTGACTTAGAAATAACTTATATATATGTGTATACACGCAATTGTATAGCATACAGATATTATATTGTGAGAAGAACAAGTATTTTATGTATTACGCAAGGAGAATTATGTAAAAAAAAAAGAGAAAGAGAAAAAAAAAGAAGAAAAAACAAATAAGACAAAAAGAAAGAAGGATTAACAATTTGATTGGCTTCAATGTGAAAAGCTGTGGCGAAGCAAAGGAGTGTAACATATAGATATTGATAAATCTGGGAGAGTTACTGGAGAGTCCAGAGTCTCAGGAAGATAGAAGATAAAAATGACTGTCCCGTACGACGAGAGCTTGATCTGGCTGGTGGTAGCTGGATTCATCGTTGCATTCGTGCTAGCCTTTGGTATAGGTGCAAACGATGTCGCAAATTCCTTTGGCACCAGCGTGGGAGCTGGAGTTCTGACGGTTTTTCAAGCTTGCGTTTTAGCAACGTTCTTCGAAATCGCTGGTGCCGTCCTCATAGGAAACAAGGTAATGAGATTGGTCAAATGAACATACATAGAAAGTAGATATAAACATACGCATATAATATATATACGCATATAATATATATACGCATATATATAATAATTGTTAAAAAATGAAGGCAGTACAATAAAATAATAATAATAATAATAAACCAAATTTTTGTTGCAAACAGGTTTCGGACACAATGCGCAAAGGGATATTGGATGTGAGCCTGTACGACGGTCATGAGAAGGAACTGATGATGGGAGCTCTTTCGAGTCTCGCCGGGTCTGGAATTTGGTTGATACTGGCGACTGCCCTTCGTCTGCCGATATCCGGCACTCATTCGATAGTCGGTGCGACTGTTGGATTCTCCCTCGTCTGCAGAGGCACAGCCGGGGTAAGAGACGATGAACGGCGTTGGCGGAGGTACGAAACATTTTGAAATAATGAAAACTTTGTTTCTAATGAAACAAATTCCCTTCGAATGCTAACAGGTGAGATGGATAGCACTGGCTAACATAGCGGCCTCATGGTTCGCCAGTCCGATTCTCAGCGGTATCGTGTCTGTTTCAATATTCTGGATACTGAGAAAATCTATACTGCGCTCGAAAAAGCCTTTCGAGAGGGGACTCAAAATTCTACCGATCGCCTACGGCCTCACCGTAGCCGTCAACGTTATGTCGGTTGTTCATGATGGACCTAAATGTACGTACTTCCCATGGAAAAAAGAAGGAGAAAAAATGAAGAAAAGACAACCGCGATAATTCATGTACGAAGATTTGAGGTAGATTTTTTTTATATTAATTTAATTATGTATTTCAGTACTGATGCTCGATCGAGTGCCCTGGTGGGGAAGCGGAACAGCGGCCTTAGGCCTTGGAACGATGTGCGCCCTGATAGTCTATTTGTACGTCGTCCCATGGCAGCGAAAGCAAATCCTCATAGACGGCAACCGGGTCGAAGAGGATAATCCCGGGAATCTCGTTGATAGCGATAGAAGCAAAGAGACAACAGCACTCTCCGTGATATCGACAACAGCCACTGGCAACAGTAAAGCCGTAGCTGTTGCAGTGGTACCGTCTCAAGAAACCACCGGCGACGTAGAGGCAACACCACCGAAATTGCGAGGAAACAGCAGCGCGAGTCCTCTCCTGATGACCGCCGGTGTGGATGCCGAGGGTGGCCAAGCGGATAACGAACCGAACGACGAAGAGCCGCCCGAAGTTTCAAGATTGTTCGCATTTCTTCAGATACTTACCGCTGCTTTCGGTAGTTTCGCACATGGTGGCAATGACGTCAGCAACGCGATCGGACCTCTGATCGCCCTGTGGGTCGTCTACGCTGAGGGCTCGGCGCGTCAGGAGGCCGACACGCCAATTCTCATTCTTCTCTACGGGGGTTTGGGCATTTCCATCGGTCTATGGGTATGGGGACGAAGAGTCATACAAACTCTCGGACAAGATCTCGCGCGGATAACACCGACTACTGGATTTACGATCGAAGTAAAGCTCAATAATTACTATCAATTAATTTTTTTTTTTTATAATTTTACTCTCATCGATTGGGTAGTTTTTATCAGTTATTTATTTTTTCTTTTTTAAGGTCGGAGCGGCAGTCACGGTACTATTAGCGAGCAAAGCCGGCCTACCAGTATCAACGACCCACTGCAAAGTCGGGTCCGTCGTATGCGTCGGTTGGGCATCGCGCGGCGGCGAGGGTGTATCCTGGAAGCTTTTCCGAAACATTGCCTTCGCCTGGCTAATAACCGTACCCATAGCAGGCATGTTATCCGCTGGCTGCATGGCAGTAATGCTCGAATTGATCGGTGCAGACTAAGTCTATAAGCGTTATTCTACACTACTAAAGTAACATAAAAGCTCTAAACCTCTCTGGCCGTCTGACGAAGAATTAAAAATATTGTCTATTCGGTCAGTGTTGGAGGAGCAAGCCAGCCAGTCGCAGCAGTATTCATTCACGAGAAGAACGTCATAGCCAGCTAGATAACAAAAAAAAGGAAAAAAGTATTGCGTTTTGCATGCATCGATACCACGGCAGCTATGTTCTCGATAATTGACATTAATATTATTATTAAAATAAATGGTTCACGGCGAGAGCAGGCTCTCCCTACTAAACATCATTTGCGTAGTTTACCCGCTGATTTTTTTTGTAGTCCTAAAAACGGCGAAGAAAAACAGAACAAGCGCTAGCCTTAGCCTGGTCTTCATCGCTTCGAGTTTGTCGACCGATATGAATCCATTATAGTAAAATCATTCCACGTTTCTTCCTTGACAACGGGACGACGTTTGGTATGCCCGTTCCGTCATATGCGATAGTGTAATCGATAAAGCGACGTAGGACTGTTATAGCAATGCCGCGATAACCCTCGTTTGCCGTAGATACCGTAGTTATACCCTCGATTTTCATACGCGAGTAATTAGAAGAAAAAAATCTATCGGTATGATGGAAGGCTTGCCGCTTCTGCCCGGATACGCGTTTCACGATCCTACGGTAAGGAAAAATTTGTTTATCGATGTTTTGTTTTTAATTCGGTGTAAATCGTTCAGTGGAATTCAATTTGTAATTGCAGATACGCGATTTCAAGCTGAGACACAATTTTTTATTTGCGAATGGCCACCGAGTTGTTCGTGACTCAGATTGCGGAGTTGGAGGACGACCGATTGACGCCGCTTCAAGCGCCTACGCAACGGGAGAGCCCGATCCTCTGGAGTAAGCAATGAAACGTCTCTTTTGCGTCTCGATTATTGACGATATTCCATGAACGAACAGGTACGACCCGTCGTTGACGTATGGACGAGTACGGGAATACGGTTACAGTCAGGTCATCCCTGATTATGCGCTTTTCGCTCAGAAATGCCTGAACTTCAAGGCGTTCTTCCGGCAAGGGGTGTTCAATTCACCCGACGAACATTACCGGGTCCGACACGTAAACATAATTTATTTCCTCGAGGACGACACGATGTCGGTGATGGAACCGACTGTGGAGAACGCCGGCTTCAAACAGGGAAGACTCGTCAGGCGTGGCAAAATTGATAAGGGCCGCGACGGAGCGGTTTATCACTGGAAAGATCTCAACGTTGGTATAGATATTGGTAAGATTAAATTTCAATGATTTATTAGTTATTTATCTTCGGCTGTTTTCGTAATGGATTTTTTTTTAATTTTTAAATATTCTTCTTATTGAACTTTTTTTTAGCTATTTACGGAATCTGCTACCACACTGTCGACTGCGATCTCTTTACGCGAGAATTCTTGAGGAGTCAGGGCATAGACGTCGGTGATAAGGAAGAGGCGCCGGTCGATCCTTACACTCAGCGTCTTGCCGAACGTGATCACAACGAGAAGATACTGTCCGATGGCAATAAATTGCGTTCGGATGATTCTAGACGTAGATTTTTGGAGTACGACGGAATGGTTCTGAGCTTCGAGGCAACGTGGAACGAAGATTCTTATCAGATAATGTACTTTCTGACCGATGACACGATAGCCATTCGTGAAATTCACAAACCCAACGACGGCAAAGAACCCTCCGCCATGCTCCTGAAGAGAACAAAAGTTCCGAAGAACTGGAAAAATTTACCTTCCTCCTATCCAGCTATTTATCTCGAACGCTCCGACACCGAGGTCCTCGAGTACTATTCACCGAAAGACTTGAAGGTTTTGTTTTCTTGCGTATATTAAATTAAAATTGATTTCTTTCTATACTGGATTGTCTTGATCCCAGCTTAATCGAAGATGGAACAAATAAGAATCGCTTCTACAGCTCTTGAATTTCAGGTTGGCGAAACAATTTTTATATTCGGTCGTCGTTTTCTTCTCCAAGACTGCGACGCCTTCACGAGAAAGTATTACTCGGGAATGCTATGTTTCACGCAGCCACCGGGTATTGCTCTTCCGAAGAAATCCGGACGAGAAACGCTGCAGCGTCCAGCACCGCCGCCTCACATAGCGTTCGGTACTCCGGAGGATACTCTGGCCGCGTGCCTGTCCTTCTCACCGAAACCACCGAAGAAAGACGTTGTCCGAGAGCTTTACAATTTTCCGAAGAAACTGCGATATCTCGCGACGATGGAAGCGGTGCACCCCGAAGACGAGGGTCGCGATTTTATCATAGAATACGCTCTAAGCGACGGGAAGATAACGATTAGCGAGATAGAGAAAAGAAATTCCGGTCGTCGCGGAGGATGTTTCTTGTCACCGACGCTCGTTGCCAAGCCGGGAACCGGCAGGGACAATCCATCGTACTACACACCCGAAGATTTCTTCATCGGAGCGAAGATAAATATCTTCAATCATCGATTCTTCATCAACGGCATAGATCTCTTCGTTTATCGTTACGTCGAGGCTAATCCGGATAAATTTTGTCGAGAGTTGAGGGACAATCTGCGAAATTATGCGGTTCGACAAGGAATGCTCCGGGATGAGATAGAGAGACAAGCTAAGCGAGAATTGGAAGCTGAAGGCGAAAACGCCCAACCGGAAGTTGCACCACGGCCGGACACTATGGAAGATT